>BDMB01000012.1:3516836-3636085 GCA_016859785.1 Macrotyloma uniflorum | reverse complement strand
CTTATTTTATTATTATACACTAAACACTAAACACTAAACACTAAACACTAAACACTAAACACTAAACACTAAACACTAAACACTAAACCAACATTTTTAATTCATCAATATCAAGAGGGGGTGAATTGATGTTAAAGTTAAAACCTTTAAAAAATTTTCTTAAAAAATTTATTCCTCTTAATATCTTAATATTAATTTGTCTTGGCAGATAAATAAGAACGCAACGGAAAATTAAAGAGGATAAGGGAAAGAAGAAAAACACCCAGAATTTATACTGGTTCGGGTTAACACTTTTAACCCTACATCCAATTCCCAAATCACCTCAACTCGAGATGATCTCCCACTCTTATATTTTAATTTTTCACAAATTACAACCACCAATTACCAGTGAAACATGTAAAAAGGAAAATTAAAATTCTCACAATCTCTTGAACCCACAAGAGAATTCCCACCCTTCCTTGAGTACCACAAGGAAGTGAAAACCTTCCTTGAATCACACAAGGAAGAGAACCTTACCTCCTCTGAACAGCCTCAGAGGAAGATCAGAAATTGNAGAAATTGAAAGTAAATATCACCTGTACTGTAAAGATATCAAAGCGTAGCACTGCTCTGCTCAGGGTTTCTCAAAATCCTTCAAAGATGATTTTCTCTGAAAAATAATCTTCTCCCTTTCTAATAATAATTTCGTAGCTCAATTTAGGAGAAAAGGAATAAGTGAGAGTTGTATATTGATGTATTCTCAAAAGCTTATTAAATAAGAAAAGATAGAAAAATATTTTCTGTTGTTTTAATTCGAAATTAGATACACAGAATCAGTCTCTAACGTTCAGAAAATCATATCAAAGATACTCCAATATTTTCGGAGGATTCTGTGCAACGTTCATAATTTTAAAAAATCTACGAACATAATCGATTATCTTAAGTACATAATCGATTATTCCTGCGTTGAAAAACTTTTTAAAACCACATATAATCGATTATCACCGAAAGACATATTTTCTAAAAAGGCTCATAATCGATTACCTAATTGATTATCACCGCAAATAACATTTTCTGAAAAAAAGCTCATAATCGATTATCTAATCGATTATTGCCGAAACAAATGCTTTTTCATTTTCACAAAACATAATCGATTATCTCGATTATTGCCGTATCAAAAACTTTGTTTTTCAAAATCATGTCCCATAATCGATTACTTAATTTAAATAATCGATTATAGTGTCTTTTTAAAAAAGATTTTGTAATTAATCATTTTCTTTTGAGAACCTTCTGAGCAGAGTGATGTTTCTTTTTTGATTCTCACTTCTAAATCTAGTCTAAGATCTTCTTTGATCCTTTGTTTTCTTCTGCTCTTGATATCTTGAACACTTTTGCACATTTTGATAGTCATGATCATTATGAAAATTCTTGAACAGAATGACAGCAATCTCCTTCTGTGATAACAAAAATCTTTCTATCGGTACATCAAAGAAATAGAACAATTCTGAAGTTTTTTGTGCAATTTTATTTGTAGTTAAGTCCATTCTCATCAATACAGAAGCGGTACACCTAAAAACCAGAAAAAATTTTATATCTCCTAATTTGTATTTTTTTTTATTAATTGGAATCTTTTAAAAATAAATTTTAAATTTAGTAATAATTTTGATAAGAAAAATTATCTACTTTGTTATCTTTTCCTCTTACAAATATTTAAAATAGTTCTGAACATTTTTATTAACTTTGACTTGTATTTTTATTTTTACCACATCTTTTCATGGTTCATGTCTTTTAATATTTATTAAATTTAATAAAAAAATTATTTTTATTATTAAAGTATATAATTTTTTATTTTTTAATTAAATATTTAAACAAGAAAAATAAACATTAATTTTTGTTTTCACAAATATTTTTTTTTTTAAAATTATTCAAATAAATCTTAAATTAAAATATTTATTTATAATGGATAATCACAAATTATTACTTATTTTTTACCACCAAAAATGAAATATATATAATAACATAAAATTTATTATTAGAAAATAATACTTAAATACTATATTTATTTATTAGAAAATTTATAAAATTTTAAGAAAATTATATTTAATAAAAATTGAAAAATAGAATAAAAGGTTAAAGTGTGAATAAGTTATGAGAGAGAATAATTGTTGAAGAAAATAGGAATAAGCTTGGCTAAATAATAGATTCCAACACAAAAATGAAATGAAAAATGGAAAACATGAAAGTTAAGTGTATAAGTCAGATTGGATGATCTACCAACCCTTCCAGGGACTCAGATGTAATTTCATTTATATATTATGTTTTTCTAAAAAAAAATAAAAATAAAAGTATATTTAAAAATTTGCTTGATCTTAAAATATTAAAGTAAATATAATTTTTATTATTCTTATTTTATTTATAGATTTAATTTTTCTAATAATAAAAAATTTTGTATTAAAATTAAATTAAACTAAATTAAATTAATTTTTAATTTGTTGACAAATTTGACTGTTCAAGATTTGTAGTCCATTTTTAAACGGACCGACCCAACTTTTGATAGGTTCAGATCCAAATGGGTCCAATTAATCTTATTTATCACTCATAAAAATAATTCATCTAATTGATTCGAAAGAAATTGAAGATTTACAATTTTTTTTAAGAAGTTGCTCGGGTAAAAGATTAAAATATAATATAAAATCAATTAAAATCAAAATTATTTTCAATTTTTTATATATATAATTTTTATTGATTTAATTTAAATTTTAAATTTTAAATAAAAAATTAAACAAAATTATTATACTTAAATATAAAATTATATTTTTAAAATTAAATAATAACCTATATATTTTATAAAAAATATTTTCTTTATTATATTATTTATAATAATATATAAATAATTTCTTTTTATAATAAATTTTTGTATAATTTTTTTAATTATTTTTGAATTTTTTAACTTTTATTTAAAATATATTTTATTATTTTTTATTCATAATTTTTTTTTCTTTCATGAATTAATTTTTATTTTCTTTTATTTAAATCTAAAAAAATATTTATGTCAATTAAGAAAATATCAAAATATTTATTGAAACATAACAAAATGAAAAAAATATAAATACACCGTTTATATTTTTCCTAGTAATATATTTATATTTATAAAATATGATAGAAACTTATATTATAATTTATTTATAAACGTAAGAATAATTAAAATTATAAATAAAATTATAATTATAAAAAGTAAAATTTATAATATATTTTTATATTTAATAATTGTTAAAAAAATATTTTAATTTTTTTTTAAAATATTTAAAAATTTTATAATAAAAAAAACCATATAATCTAATTTTATTTGATTATGATTTTATTATAAATTAAAATTAAATCATATTGAATTTTTTATATTTTTTTCAAATAAATATTTAATGAAAAAAAATAATCTAATTGAATCACGAACACTCCAATCTACAAGAATTATTAGGAGAGAAAAATATAAAAAAAATTAACTTATTAATCACCTAAAAATATCATAATATGCTTAAGTCAAAAATAAAACTGTGGTGAATATTTTCTTTTTCTTAGCTTGCATAGAAGTAAACTAATGAATGTTCATAAAAAAAGTAGTTGTTGCATCTTTACTCTTCCCATAACCTTTTTTTTTTTTTTTCTGTTTATATTATCTATTTTATATATTTTTCAACGAAGAACATTGTACTCGATAAATATCGATTGGCCTGTATTTATTAGGAATCTTTCCTATCAAGATTTTGTCGGTTAAGATTGATCTAATTCATTGCAGTACCATAATAGTAGAATTTCATCTTAACAAATTTATTATCCCACACTTAAATAATTAATTACTCTTATTATATTATTATAATAGTAAATTAAGTGATTAACTAAAACATTTCTTAATCATATTTTATTTTGCTTATATTCAATATTAACTTATTAATTTGACTATAATCGTAACTACTCCATCTGAAAGACAGCTTGAAGAGTATCTGATGTAAGTATAATTATGAATAATATTATAACTAATAGTTGTTAAATATATATATATATATATATATATATATATATATATATATATATATATATTAGGAAACTGAAAACCCTATACTTTTGTTTTGTGTGTATGTATGACAATTGATACGGTTATAATTCGAGTATAAATGTAGGAATTATTTCAAGGAGTTAAAAGGTTTCAAAAGTGTTATATATATAATTTCTTAGAGCTAAAAAGAGAGAAAGAAATAAGAATCTGTGGAAGAAGCTGTTCACTATGGTTCTGAACAACTTCCTAGAAGATTTCAAGCATAGAAAAGGGCTTAGAAGACTAAAATACCGACAAACCCTTAAGTATTTTTCCTTTTGCTTATTTATTCTCTTTTTTTATATTCTCGGTATCTTTTCTTTTCTTTATTTTCTTTTTCATCTTCTCTCTTTCTGCTATCCAAAATTTAACTTTAATGGGTTGAATCTTGATGGATCACTATCATTTTCTTTAGTGTATTTTCTTTCTAAAAGAAAAGGGTTACTTAATTTCTTGTTAAGAATGTCTCATTCCCTTAATTTGGTATAATTTGTAGGGAAGGGGTCTCTCAGAACAACACGCAGCAGCAGAATGTTTCCATGGAGCAGAAAAATGTTGAAGGTCATTTGGTTAGGGATAATCTCATGCAACAGCAAAATCTTGTCATGGATGAACAGAATGATAAAGATTTGTTTACCACGGAGCAGCAAAATAATTTCATGGACATGCAGAATGTTAAAGAACATATCTTAGCCATGGAGCAGCAAATTGCACCAGAACCATTGGCAACCGTGGAGCCACAGAAGGATCAACACTGGAAAATCAAGAAACAGCTTATAGCAACAGATAGGGCGAAAAGATTTGTGATAAGAGTATTGGGTGTTACTCGTGCTAGGATTGAAAAGGGAATTAGAGGTAGGATTTGTGATATAGACACCAAGAACAGGCACACTCTCCCTCTGACAAAAAGGTCAAAAAAATGTTATGTTTTCACGGCTACGAAGGAACCTAAGGATATATGATCTTGTTGCTCTTCATCCAAAAACCACTTTAATTTTAAGAATATTTGATTTGTTCTTTTGTTCTTTCAGATAAAATTTTAAGAATTTTATGTTTTTTTATAATTATCTGTTTGCTAATTTAAATGTTATAATTAATTGTATTTGAATTAAACAATTTATAAGTATTTTAATTTATTTAAAAATTAAAGACTATTTTTAAATCTTGCTATTCATAAAATATATATTTTTTACACACACAAATAAATATATATTTTCTCTTTTTAACACTATTTTTTATTATTTTCTTTTTTTTCTACATCGGGCTAAAAGCCCAACCTAAAACCTCTAGAAAAAAGCTACTTGATCCAAAAAGCCCAACCCATAAAGTTTTTGGACTTCTCTTATTCATTTTGGAATGAATAGAATGTACCCAAAAATTATAGAATTAAAAAAATAAAGCCTACATTTTCTCAAACTATATGCAGCATTAGCTTCAATAAAGAAATGGTTATAGAAAGAAACAAACATATTATAGAGTGAAAGTGAAGCTTTGACAAAATTTGTTTTTAGGATAATGACAACATTATTTTTTTAATGAATAATTTTATCATAAGTCATAAAAATAATTGAATTAAAAGTTTACAATTTTATTCCCTTTCTTTAGATATTTCAGATTATTTATCAATAGATTACAAAAAGCTTAACGATAAATTTTATTAAGAATATTTTGAAATGAATAATTTGAAAAAATCAAAAACTATATAATTATTTTTATATAATATTCAGTAGCATTGCATGTGTAGAAATGTTATATAAATATTATATAGTAGCCATGCAAGTCAAGCGTCACGTTCATTCACGTTCATTCAGTTATAAGATTCATTAGAGTGAAACTTTAGAGACAGAAAGAAAAAAGAAAAAGAAAAGACATCAAGAACAATGTATGGTGCAAGACGCGAGGAAGAAGAAAATGATGAGAATAAGAGGAAGAAAACCGATTTCAAAGTCCCTAGGTATGGTTTTTTCTTATTGGTTTTTTTTACATTTAACAGTTCTTTCATGTGTTCCTATTATGGGGGTGTAACTGGATCCATCATTATCCTTTTCTTTCAAGAAAATGGTTACTGAATTTGTTGTTCCGGGAAAAGAAAATGCTAATCTGGTTTGGTTTATTTGTAGGGAAAAGGAGCACAGTATTCTGATGCAGCAGAACAATATTCTGTTCGGACAGCATAATATTCTTAAGGAGCAGCAGAATGTTCTCATAGGGCAGCAGAATGTTCTAATAGGGCAGCAGAATGTTCTCGTACGGCAGCAGAAAGTTCTCATGGAGAACCAGAAAATTCTCATGGAGAACCAGAAAATTCTACTGGAGCAGCAGAAGATTCTAACAGAGAGCCAGAATGTTGCAGATCATAATTTGGAAAGCATGGGGCAGCAGAATACTCCAGAACCAGAACCCATGGAGCAGCAGCATACTCCAGAACCAAAGAGGCAGCAAAATACTCCAGAAGCCACGGAGCAGCAGGATTCTACTTCTGCAGATCCTGCAATGCAGCAGCAGTCAGAAGAAGAAGACCCTTGGAAAATCAAGAAAGTGCTGCAAGAATATGATGTGACTTTACGACTCCTGGTGGCTGCACCTATGGCAAGAAATTTCATGCTACCTGGGCTGAATGTTACTGATTATGAGGTTGAAAAAGGACTTGAGGTTGAGGTTTGGGATGTGGACACTCAGAGCTTGCACACTCTCTTTTTCACGAAAAAGTTGAGAGCTTATATTTTAGTGCAGAACTGGATCCGTAGTTTTGTTCTTAGAAGGGGCTTGAAGAAAGGGGATGAGATTGGTCTTTGTTGGGATCCATCTAAAAACCGCTTTAATTTTTCTGTTCTTCGTAAGAACAGGTTAGGATAGTAATACTGATGATACTAATGATCATAATCAAACAAGTTGTCCATTTTTCCTTTTTGCTTTTTTGCCTTTATGTGCATTTTCTTGTTCAGTTGCTGCTACTTTTCATAGAAGTATGCTAGACTATGAATGGAAGTTAAGCACAAACTTTCAGAAAAAGAGTTAATATAGTATCAGGTCTTTTTCTGAATACTAAACATGTTTCCATATACAGGAATTCAGCGATATGCTTATGGTATAATGCATTCAATGTGAAATTTGTTGGCTTGTACATGACATGTTAGTAGTTTATTCGGTTGAAAATCATATAAAAAATGGTTTTATCAAGAAGACCAAGTAGAATCAGAAAAGCAAAGAAAAAACACTAGATAAGGATTTGTTGTGGGAATTTTCCATAATTGAAATACAAACAAGGAATCTGGACGATCTATTAGATAACATGCACACATATGCACATAATATGTTTTGATGATGGTAAATAAAAATAAGTTTTGAATAAATTAAAGATTAATAAAAAAACGTTTATAAAATAATTATCGTATAATTGGTAATATCGCTACTCAAGTGAATCAAGCAATTATATCTCACCTAATCACCCTTTATTGTTGATGATAAAAAAAGAAGAAAATTAAAGTTTTGAGATTCTCATCTTAATTGCTGTATTTTCATATTAATTATTACATGATTTGCATTTGTTGATAATTATTTTCTTACTAACTTATAAACATTAGTTCTTCTCATATATGCTATAATTCTAAGCTTCACATATTAAAAAAACTTGATATATTTATCATCATAAAAAAAAGGGGGAGATTATTAGAACCTGAATGATCTATTGGATAATATATTTTGATGATAATAAATGAAAATAAGTTTTGAATAAATCAAAGGTTAATAAAAAAACGTTTATAAAATAATTATCGTATAATTGGTAATAACGCTAAATGAAATATCACTTATATAACATTCTATAAATACATAAGAATAATATATCATATTTAGTTGACTTAATATGAAAATCAAGTATTTCATATTATTTAAAAGAATAAAATAAAATATTATATAAAGATTTAAATAAGAAGTTATAGAATCAAATATATCATCTCGTAAATAAAAGAAAATATTTCGTCTGTTATAAAAAATATATATTTCGTATTTGCACTGTATTTCCTTTTAATAGGTGCCATCAGATCAAGAGTTTTCAAAGTCATTGAGAGAAAAATCTTAAATCAAGATATGAGAAGATTATGATCAAAATATCTGAAGAATATTAAAGCTGAAGATTTGTCTAAAACGGACATATTTTTGAAAGCTTATAAAAGCAGAGGATGACAAAAGCAAAAGCACCAACCAAAACACAATACTTACAACAATTACAATCCTATACAAGCTGTTAGAAAGTTTAGAGAGAAAATTATTATATATTTTTCCATAGTGAAATTAGAGTCTCAGTCAGGAACATCTTATTGTATACACTTTCTATGAAAGTTTTTCTATAGTCTTTACTCAAATACTATTCTCTTTGTAGCCATGAGCGACAGTTAAGAATACTCGTAGTTCTTAGTCTCAGGGGGAGATTAGAACGGAATAGTCAAGAGTGACTTAGTGTACTTGTCGTAGCCAGGAGTGGCTTAGTGTACTTGTCGTAGCCAAAAGTGACTTAGTGTACTCGTCGTAGTCAGGAGTGACTTAGTGTACTCGTCGTAGTCAGGAGTGGCTTAATGTACTCGTCGTAGTCAGGAGTGGCTTAATGTACTCGTCGTAGTCAGGAGTGGCTTAATGTACTCGTCGTAGTCAGGAGTGACTTAGTGTACTCGTCGAGTCGTCGTAACCAGGAGTGCATTGTGTATTCGTTTTGAATAGTGGAATCCTTTAAGAGTTCTTAAAGGAGAACTGAACCTAACCCAAGAATTTAGGGTGAACCAGTATAACTCGAATTCTCGTAAGTTTACTTCTTCACCTACATAGTATCCACCCACGAAAAAATTAAAGATGTGGTAACTCTATTCAACCCCCTTCTAGAGTCAACCTGCTTCTTCATAGATATATAATGATATAAACGAAGTGAATCAAATAGTTTAAGAGAGTTGAATTCTGAAAATTCAACTATTTTTTTTATGAAAATATGATTTTAACTTCTGTGTTAAGTAAATTTGATAAAAGAAAAATTGATATATGTGAGTTTAATTATTTAAGGGTTATGAGAATATGATTTCTTCCTAAAAATTTTAATTGATAAAATTCATAAATTAAGAATGATTACCTTTGACCCTTGAGCAAAAAGATAATAAGAAAATTAATAAATATTAGTGTATTTTTCTTATATAATATTTCAACTTTTCTTATACAAATTCAAAGTTACACTTTTTTTTTTCAAGAAGGAGAGAATAATTATTGATAAAATTCATAAATTAAGAATGATTACATTTGACCCTAGAGAAAAAAGATAATAAGAAAATTAATAAATATTAGTGTATTTTTCTTATATAATATTTCAACTTTTGTTATACAAATTCAAAGTTAAACTTTTTTTTCTAGAAGGAGAGAATAATTAAAGAAAATCTTAAAAGGACATTTAAAAAGACTTTGTAAAATTAGAAGAAATAAAAAGGCTTTAAAAAATTGAAAAATTTTCAAAGAAATATTCCCAATAATATTTTCATAATCTTTATTAGACAAAAATAATCAAATGAAGTTGGCCTTTAAAGAGTATCTCAAAGCACCAAAGATGATTATTTATTGTAGTAGTTAAATTCATTAATTAGATAATTGTTACATTATTAATTAGATTAACTATATGGAAGTTAGAAGAATTAAAAAAGTAATTATTGCTTAATTAATCTTTCTAACAACTTTTATCATATATATGTATAGTATTAATTACACTCATTAATGAGGTAATTATTACTTCAAAAATTAGATTAGTTAACTACTTGAAAGTTATAATAATTAATAAAATAATTATTACATCATTAATTATTCTAAATCTCTTTGTCCTTGGGTTAGAAGTAAAAAATTTTACAACACCTTTTCTTATTCTTACTTTAGATTAATTTCTTTAGTATATTCATATTAGTTTATTTTATCTTTTAAATTATTTTAAATTTGAATTTCTTTTAAGATTTTAATTTTTTTTTCTTTAACTATCTTGAGAAGTACTTTTAAATGGTGAATCTTTAATGAAAATTTTCTTCTTATTCGTAATGATACCGACATGGTTCTTTATTTTCTAATCTCTTCTAAATTTCTCATTATTATTTTTCTTTCTTATTCAAGTTAACCAAATTCATCATCAATGAATTTTCATTGAATTTTTTAGTTGAAAAATTGAATGTTAATTTTTTACTTGTGATCATTAAAAAATATTTATTTATTGATTTTTTCTTAAGAAATAGTTATATATTGATTTTATATGGTTGATAAATAAGAGATTAGTTCTTTAACTCTTGTTTGAAGAGGATCCTTGCTTTTGACAAATAAATTCTTTAAAAAATCATGATTATATAATTGTAGTTAAATAGTTTTAGATAATTTTACTAAAATAAAATAAAATAATTATATAAGAGGAGACTTAGAAAAGTAAAACTTGCATGAACACGACAGAATCATAATTGTAAACACAATAAATATAAATTTAGGAAAGAAAAAGTGACAACTGTGACTAAGAACAAGATTTGATTGCAGCATTCATAGAATTTTGTGTCGAATAAAAAGGGGGACATATTTAATCAATGATGAAATAATGAAAGAAGAGAAAAATCCCATTTAGGAATTCACAGAGAAAAAGAAAGGAAATTTGCAAGCAGCTTCCTTCTTTTGTGGCTCACATGCATGCTGCCTTTTCCCATCAATCCATCCATGGATGGACCCTTTACTTCTCTCTCCTCTTTCTCTCTCTCTTTCTCTCTCTCTTTCTTCCCTTCTTCCAAAGTCATCATTTTTCACAAACTTCATCAACAAAAGTCACAACCATCTTTTCCTTTTCTTTTCATCATTTCCCCTCTATCTTGTGCACTCTAAGAATGGTAATGTTCATTAAGTTGAAACATAACAACTAGCTAATTTCAAAATATCTTTTCTTTTTGAAAAATAATTTAATTTTCTACATTATCAGTGTAATAAAGAAAGTATATAATCATTCAATTTTGTATAACATCATAAGTTATGATTAATTACAAAATAAATAAAAAATCTTCAGATCATCAATATATATTTCAATTAGATTCTTACAAAATATGAGAAAGACTTTTCTTAAAAATAAAAAGACACCTTTTTTTTTCTTTCTAATTTGGTGGGTTAGAAATATCTTTTTACCTGGTCTCAAAAAAACATGACACGGCCATCTTTGAAACCTTGACTACACAATATTCTTTTCTTTCACTTCCAAGTAGTAATTTTCTTTTCTAACTGTTCCTTACTTTTGGTCTTCTATCTGTTTTTAACTAAACTTGGCAACATCAGTGAGTTCCTCTTTCATTGCTTGTGTGGTGGGGTTCTTCTTGATCCCTGGCTTTGTTATTTCCTCCTTCACCTTTTCTCTCACCAATTTCCCCTCCTCGCACACCTTCTTTTCTTCTTTCTTTCTTGTGTTTTGTGATTTTTCAATTTTTTAAAAAGGCAAAATTGAATTAAATATTCAAAGGTAATTTTTTTATTCTAGAATTTTTGTTTCACGCAGCCACATGCATGTTCTCTTCATGCTTGTCTGATCTGGATTGGATCACTAGGATCTTTGCCATCTGCACTTTTTGTTTGGTACTTGAGGGGTAGTGAGTGGTGTGGTGGGGTTTGTTTGAGTAGCACATGATATGAATCCCTGGACTCTTGGGCAATCATATTCATTGGACAAAGCAAAACACAGAAGAAAGGAACAAGGTTAGTGTGCTAGCATCTTTCACCCCCTTTTTAAATATGCTTGATCTGGGACCCCACAAGATGCTTTTCTTTGATTTTTGATTTTCTGTTGTGCTTTTATGTTCTGATGCAAAATGGGTCTTTTTTAATTTCTGATCTTGATAGGGACCCTTTTTTGCTGAGTTCTAGTAGAGGTGAATTGTGCATAAGGGTCTGTTTCATTTGTTACATCCGACTTTGAGGTGTGAGTGCTGCTTGGTGGTTGGTTAGATTGGGCAAGTGTGGGCGGGGACCCAATTGGGAAAAGTTTAGATTTTTTTTTTGTGGTGGCGTGTTTATGCTTGTGATTGATAGTGGGGGTTGGTGGTGGTGTGTTATCCCTTGTGCTGTGGAGGTATGGCGGGGATTGATGTTACAAAGTATGGTCATAGTCCTGTGCACAAGGCTATAGTTTCAAAGGATTATGCTGAGCTCAGAAGGATAATTGCTGGCCTCCCACGGCTGCGTAACACGGCTGAGATTCACACCGAAGCAGTTTCAGTTTTGGAGGAAGAGAAGGCTGATGTCATTTCTGCTGTTATTGACCGGCGTGATGTGCCAAACCGGGATACCCCTCTTCATTTGGCTGTGAAATTGGGGGATGAAGTGGCCACCGAGATGCTTATGGTTGCTGGGGCAGATTGGAGTTTGCAGAATGAGCATGGGTGGAGTGCTCTTCAGGAAGCTATTTGCAATAGAGAAGAGGGTATTGCCAAGATAATAATTAAGCACTACCAGCCTCTGGCTTGGGCAAAATGGTGCAGACGGTTGCCTCGTTTGGTAGGGACCATGCGGAGGATGAGAGACTTCTACATGGAGATTACATTCCATTTTGAGAGTTCTGTGATTCCTTTCATCTCGAGGATTGCTCCTTCAGACACCTACAAAATTTGGAAGAGGGGTGCAAATCTAAGGGCGGACATGACTTTGGCTGGTTTTGATGGTTTTAGAATCCAGAGATCGGATCAGAGCATTCTTTTTCTTGGTGATGGTTCGGAGGATGGGAAAGTCCCACCTGGGTCACTCTGCATGATCTCACACAAGGAAAAAGAGGTACTCAATGCACTGGATGATGCTGGATTTCCAGCAAATGAGGAGGAGGTTCAGCATGAAGTGGCTGCAATGTCTAAAACAAATATTTTTAGGCCCGGGATTGATGTTACTCAGGCAGTTCTTTTGCCTCAGTTGACTTGGAGGCGGCAGGAGAAAACAGAAATGGTAGGCCCTTGGAAAGCTAAGGTGTATGATATGCACAATGTAGTTGTGAGCATAAAATCTAGAGGAGTTCCTGGAGCTATGACAGATGATGAGCTCTTCTCATCTTGCAATGAAAATGAAACTGAGAGTGAAGAGTTCAATGATATTTTGACCGAGGATGAAAGAAGGCAATTGGAAGATGCACTTAGGTTGGATTCGTCAGACTTGAGTAACGAGAGTGATGAGGTGATCATTGGTCATCGTCACAGCTGTTATGAACATAGAGATATTCCCATTGAAGACGGCAATTGTAACAAAGGTGGAGAAAATAAGCAGGAAAAGAAAGGATGGTTTGGTGGATGGAGGAAAAAGGATTCGAAACCTGAAGCACCAAAGAAGATTGCTCCACCAAGAAGTTCTCTCTGCGTAGAAGAAAAGGTGAGTGATTTGTTAGGGGATTCTCCTTCAAGAAATCAGAGTAAGCCAGGAAGACATTCTGTTGAGATAGCTGTGAAGGGTGATGAGTCACGGAGGAAAAAAGATGTCAAAGTTCCTTCTGCAAATTCTGATAGCAGAAGTCGTCACAAAGATGGAAATCGTGAAAACGAATATAAGAAAGGATTGCGACCTATTCTTTGGCTTTCCCCAAACTTTCCACTAAAAACTGAAGAACTCCTGCCATTGCTTGACATTGTTGCAAACAAAGTTAAAGCAATTCGACGTTTAAGAGAACTTCTTACAACAAAACTTCCAATGGGAACCTTCCCTGTTAAGGTCTGCTCATCATCTTTTTAAGGCCTGTTACTAGAAGTATGAATATTCTAGGCATGTGTTAAATTCATTAATTGCTTCCATTTTATTTTCTTCTGTATCACTCACTAGGATAAATTATACACTTGCTTGTTTATTTTGCTTATGCTGTAGTGTGCTGCACATCATTTGTTGGTCTATAAATGGGAAGAAATCAAGGGATAAATGGTTAAGAGAGATAACTCAGAGTAACAGTGAAAGTAGTTTCAGAATAGGAGTCAGGAATAGATCTAAGATAGAAACAAAGTAATGTTGCTCAATTCAATAACTAATATCAAGCTAAAGTATATAAATCATTGATATTCACTATATAGATATATTTCAAGGAGAAGCTGACATGATAACCGAGCAATCTTAAATGACTCGAAAGTTAAATTAGAATATAACCCAAATTTAAAAACCTACAACATGAAGTATGACATAGTCATTCTTTATGAATTGATAGGTGATGATGACAATGTCTGCATCAATGACAGCTTAAATGTCACTGTGTGTCAGTATCATTATTATTGTAAAGTATACAAAATTTTTGTGCTAGCTAATCAGTTACAATTGTTTTCCTGACAGTTAGTATTATGAGTAATGTTTTATAGTTTAATTTTCACACCAATGAGCTTGCATTGTGATTTTATTTCTTGGGATTAGGACTTGGTTGAATTACAGAAAAACTATTGTACTTTACTATTTATGGTGGTTTGCTTACAACTACCATCACAACATTTCATTATATTTAGGGGGTAGAATGGAAATTGTGTTTTTACTTAATTCCAGATCTTCCAGTACCCACATCTATTTGGCTGTAGATTATGGAGGTGTTTGTCCGATCTGCGTAGAGATTAGAGGGTTTCATTGTTTTAATTTATTTAGGAATGCTAGCTAAAACATCCTCTAAATTGTAATTTCTAATAAATTTCAATGAATAGTAAAGTGTTTTCCGAAGAGTGTATTATTGTTTTGCTATCATTTCTTTATATATATATATATATATATATACACACACACACTCACACACACTTTGCTGAGTTATTCTTTTGTCTTGCTGTCTTTGTTTTGCTTTGATTTTCTTTTTTCACAGATAGCTTGAGAGTTAAATACTTTATCTCTAGCGGTGATTAAAACTTTTTTCTTGTAATGAAAGAAATTCTGATTTTGAGAAACTGTTTCAGAAAAACCAAAAGAAGTTTCAGTGGGTGGAAAAGCTAAGAGCTTATTCTCTTAGTAATGAAGAATCTAGTTTTTATAAACCAACTACTTAAAAGCTTAAGGTGTTAAGTGAAGTTTCATGTATTAGAGGAGGTAATTACAGTTCTTTAGTGTTTTTGTGATTAGAATAAGTAAAAACCATGTGCACACACATTACTGATTCTTGTTAGTTCTCTCAACGAAGATTGCTCAATGCTCACAACAGAAAGGATACCTACTGAAGAAGTGCTCTTTTGAGGTGCTACTGTTGGCATGGCAAATGACTGGTAAGGAAATGATTGGCAACAACAGCAAATGAAGGTTGGTGAGTAACCTCTCATTTATTGCTGTGCCAATGAGGGACTGAACATCAATCTTGGACAGGTGGGTTTGATCTGGGATGTCTTGTGCCTGCAACCTTCCTTTTTCTTTTTCTTCTAGTTTTGCATAAAGGGCCAAGACACCAGTTTTTTCAAAATGTGACCAAGACCTATTCATACTGATTTGTGGGCACATCTGATCCAAAATGTTAACCAGAGCCGTTATTTGGTCAATTCACTAGATCAATACTTGAACCAGCCGAGTCTCTGCTTCCAGTTTTCTAAAATTGCTTACTATAGAAGAAATACTGTAGTTGACAAATACAACCTTTTTTTTATGTCATGTTCAACATACTTGTTGGAAATTGTGTCCAGGTCGTCTAAACATTCTGAATTTGACCTACTCATTTAGTTTCATGGGTTTGATTAATTTGGATGGGTTGTCCTGAACTGATTCATTATCCTCATCCCTGGTGCTTTCCTTTCTGTCAATCTTTTTAATTAATAAAATCTGAACCATGTATATCTTAGCTTCTTCAAGAAGGGAGTTGTAATCCCTTATCTAAGATGATGTTCAACATGTTCACTAAAATCCTGAGTTGCTAACTCTATGACTAGAAAAATCCAGCTGCAGAACGTGGATGGGATGACAGATCATTGTATATTTTTGTTATTATGACCATGGATCTTTTTATCAACCTATTATTCACGTATATTTATTTTAAATTTTAGATAGTGAATTTCTTCCTTAAGGTTTGTTTTTCAACTCTGGAAACTAGTATTGACTGATATAACAAAGAAGCTTTCTTATATTTTACCCTCATCTTTGTGGGTAGGTTCTTTGATCTTTTAAGGTAGCCTGATCATATTGTTTTGCATAAGTTCAGGTGATCAATGATCAATCTTGGAAGTTAATGTTTGAGTAACTAGGTTGGTCCAAAAGCTGGGTGGTTTCACCATATAATGCTTAAGTGGTCCAGATGCCTTGATGGCCTAGGACTGGATACTATACTTTAGCACTTCCTAAACATTCTTGAGACATGGCTTTGATTTTTCTTAATTATGTAGTCTTCATATTGAAGGCTGTTTCTTTGGACTGGTTAATCCTAGCTTTATTGTACATCACATGGTTACTCTCTTTGTTGGCTTTTCTTTTTCTCTTGACATGTTTTCATTCTTTTGCTTTGCAAATGATGTTAAATCCATTTCCCCTTACATAATTCAGGTTGCCATCCCTGTGGTTCCTACTATCAGAGTGTTGGTTACCTTTACAAAGTTTGAAGAACTACAGCCAGTAGACGAATTTGCAACGCCTCCATCAAGTCCATCTGCAACTGGCCAAGAGAGCCCTGCAGCTCCTCCCTTCTCAGCATCATCTTGGTTTCAATGGATAAAGGCTCCCTATCGCTCTAGTACATCTGCTTCAGGATCCAGCAGTAGGATAGAAAATATTCAAGATCCATTTGCAATTCCATCAGACTATACTTGGGTTAGTGCTGAAGCAAAGAAAAAGAAGATGCAAGAGAAGAACAAATCAAAGAAAGGAAAAAGTCATAACTAATTATGCCAGAATGCCACTCCATAAGTAAGCTCCCACACTTGGAAGTACTTTGGTTGTTTAGAGAACTTGGGCCATTGTCTGGAAATTAAATTTGAAGTTATCTTTCATGTAGGAGTGATTTTCCAAGGAGTTGTGCATGAACTATTTGAAGCATGTGGCATAAGGAAGAGAAACATTGTGATTCTTGCAATAATAGCTAGAGTTTTCAAGTGTACACCTAAGAATTTGTTGATTGTATTTCAATATGTGTGGAAAACCATTAACTCAGGATAGTTGCAATCACAGCGATCAACTTTTCATATTTATGATTGCAGTTTAAATTCACCTGTGTTTGGTTATAATTCTTTTCCCTGATTTTATTCATGTAAATAAACTGAAGAATTTGTTTACTAGCTTTGAGCTTTATGATATTTGAGCATTATTATTCATGAAATTTGGTACCATTTATCATTACTCAATCCACTTAGGATGCTTAATATATATTTGGACATGAAATTTTGTAATATATTTAAAAATATTTATGGAAACATACTCTAAAACACATATTCCATAACCAAAATATCATATTTTTGGAATTCCAATTCTTAAATACATTATGAAAGTTTGATCCAGAAGAAACAATAAAGGGTGTTTTGGAGTCACATATATAAGAAGAGTATTTGAAAAAGAAAGAAGAATAACGGAAAAGAGCATGATTAACGTATGATTTTTTTTTTTAAAATTTAATCTTTGTAATTTGATGTGGTGTATCAAGATTTAAAATTTTAGTTTGAATTAATTAAGTTGGGAATGCTAGAAATTATAAAAAAATAAATTAAAAACTTAATTAAGACAATACCCATTTGTTGAAAATGTTTCCGATGCTCAAATTTTCAATATAAAATAGACAGGAATGGACATGATTAGTGTGGTGATTTTAAATTTATAGTTTTATCTTCAAAACAGCTTAACATTTTTTTTTTAAGAAATGTCATATTTTTAAAATTTTGTCTAATAATATCTTTGATCTAAGAGTCTTAATTAGGGTTTTAAATTTAAGATATATATATATATATATATATATATATGTATGTATATATATAAAGCATGTTCACAATAGAAAAATTATAAATAGTTTAAAATTATTTTCTGAAAATCAGCAAATTTATGAAAATTAAAAAATCTCACCTCAATCTCTGGCTTAATTAGGAGAGTTGAATTTTCTGTCTAAAGGCTCTTAGATCCACACACCTGCTGGTAGAAAATAATATTTTCTATTTTAAGACTTTTGCTTCCAATGAATCTACCCCTCACTTTTATAATTTCCATTATAAGGGTTTTGTTTTTGTTTTTCCTTTCTTTTTTGCTATTTTCTCAAATCTCCTCTGTTCATAATTTTACTCATATTTCTTTCTTGAGTTTCCCATGATTACAAATGTATATGCCTTAGCAAATGCTTGCTTTGAACCTTGTCAATTTTTTGCTTCTAATTGTTGTTGATGTCTTCAACTATATTTATTCTGCTGTTTGGATTTGATCAGAATTGGAGTTGATTTCATTCACGATTTTTATAAACTTTTCCCTGTATTGTCAATGGATCTGTTTCATCTTTTGAGTTCCTCTCGATTCAGATGACAAAAATTGTTGATTTTCTGAAATCAAGTGCAATTTCGAATCGGTGATCAATCCTATTTTTGGTAGGAGGAGTTGACAATTGAATCCAACTTTGCCCACAATTTTGTATCTATTTTAGTGTGAAAAGAAAGAGTGTCTTGGATGATTGGAATGTGTATGAGGTTGTGATTATTGACTAGTGTAGGTTGATACGCACCCTCTAATTTGCGAGCCATGTCAGGCATTAATGTCTCAGCATATGATCATAGTCCTGTGCACAAGGCTATAGTAATGAAGGATCATATTGCTCTTGATGGGATACTTGGAAATCTCCCAAAACTAGGTAACCCCTTTGAGGTTAAAACTGAGGCTGCTTCAATAGCTGAGGATGAGAAGGCTGCAGCCATCTCTCTTGTGGTGGATAGGAGGGATGTACCAAATGGGGACACCCCTCTTCACTTGGCTGCAAAACATGGTGATTTTATTGCAACTGAGATGCTTATGGATGCTGGGGCAAATGGTAGGTTGAAGAACAAGGAAGGGTGGACTGCTCTTAGAGAAGCTATCATTAACAAACAAGATAAAATAGCAATGGTTATAATCAGGAACTATTGGAATGACTATGACAAAAAGTATTATAGAAGGTTGCCTAGGTATATAGGGACTTTGAGAAGGATGAAGGACTTCTACATGGAGATTACATTCCATTTTGAGAGTTCTGTGATACCTTTCATCTCAAGGATTGCACCTTCAGACACTTACAAGATTTGGAAAAGGGGTGGGAATATGAGGGCAGATATGACTTTGGCTGGCTTTGATGGTTTGAAAATGAAGAGGTCAAATCAGAGCATTCTTTTCCTTGGTGATGGTACTAAAGATGATGAGAGGAAATACCCCGGATCGCTGTTCAAAGTCTCACACAAAGAGAAGGAAGTAATTGTGTTTTCACCTACCAGAGTTGCTCCCACTGATAGACAGGTTAGGAACACATTGATTAAGAAGTCTAGGGCTGACTCAGTACGGGTTGGGATTGATGTGAGTGCAGCAGTTCTTGTTCCCCAGGTAACATGGAGGAGAAAGGAGAGGAAAGAAATGGTGGGGCCATGGAAAGCTAAGGTGTATGACATGCAAAATGTGGTTCTTAGTGTGAAAGCCAAAAGGGTCCCTGGAGCTCCACCAATTGAGGCCACGCAAGCTTCCAGGGAAAGTAAGAAGAAGGACAAGGAAAAAATTGAAGACAATTTGACAGAAGAAGAAAAGAAACAATGGGAAGCTGCAATGAATTCACCAGATGAAAATGGTGTTAGTCAAAAAAGTAATCATGTAAAGAAAGAAAAGAAAGGAAGGTCTGGTGGACATAAAGACCACAAGGAGAAAAGCACAAATCCACCCTCTGAGAATTCTGCATCCCAGAAGGGTGAAAGCCAGTTTAAGAGAGGGATGATGCCGGTTCTTTGGCTTTCCCAAGACTTTCCGCTAACAGTTGATGAATTGCTACCTATGCTTGACATTCTTGCAGAAAGGCTTAAGGCAGTTCGTAGGTTGAGAGAACTCCTTACAACAAAACTTCCAAAGGAATCGTTTCCAGTCAAGGTATGCCATTTTCTGTTCTTTGATTTAAGCCTTCAACAAGACATCTAAAATTAATTGGCACATTGGAATCTGAAAACCCCATTTAATTATATGTTTGCTTTAGTTCTTTCTCTCTTGTTTTTTCGTTGATGCAGTACTCACTAGGGAAAATTATTATTACTATTGTTTATGACATTTCATCAGTAAACATCATGTGCTGATTATGGTAGATATTATATTTTTCTATAATTAAAAGGTGCATTATTTAATGCTTGAGCTTGAATGCTTCTGATGGCAACTGATCTGACTTATGAAATGCATGGTAAGATGAAAATGAAAATATTGAAGAGGGAAGGAGTGAACTTTGAGAATGTATCCAACCATACATCATAATTTGGAACATTCATTCCTTCCCTTCTCCGTTTTCCTGTTTCACATCTATCAAGCAAGCCTTAAAACTTTTTGGTAAGAGAAGCACAGAACTCATTATGAGGACCTTTACAAGAAAAACTAAAAGTTTCTAGTTCTAATTGAGTGGAAAACCAGAACTCTGTTTTCTTGGTTCTCTATATAAATTGAATGAAAGGATAATAAACTTGTTACACATGATCTGAAGTAAAAGAAAGAAGAATTCAACTAAACCAAGAGTTCTCTCAGGACTCAAGAACATAGATTTCAGCATGAATTTGGCTTGAGAAATCTGGACTAAAAAACATAGATTTCAGATATGGTAATTGGTTACCCATTGATGTGTTCCTTTCATATTTTTATAGTAGAATAGGATTTATTAGTTGCCAAATGGGTTCATACTTGTTAGAATTAAAAGGGAATATTTAACACTGTTTTTTATTTCTTTTCTCTCTTTATCATGCTTGTCTTGATCTTTCACTATATACCATCTCATTGACTTTGGAAAATTCAGGTAGCTATCCCTGTGGTGTCCACTGTTAAAGTATTGGTGACTTTCACAAAGTTTGAAGAACTACAAAATGAAAATGTAGATGAGTTTGAGTCAGTCCCATCAAGTCCTACTGGTTGCCAAGAGAGCCAAGAAGAGGAAGAAAATTCCTCCTCCTCATCATCATGGTTTCAGTGGACCAAGACCCCTTCTAGATCTAGTTCATCAAGTGTGGACTCTACTAGTAGGGTATTTGATGACCAGGACCTGTTTGCTATTCCCTCTGGTTATAAATGCGTTACTATTGAAGAGAAGTTAAAAAAGAAGACTAAACCAGTAGAATAGGTAAAATGCATGGAAGTAATAACTAACAAAGTTATAAAGATTTCAAGTAGGATTTTTTTAAGGGTGAACCAAAAGTAGAGGTAATCTTTTTTACTAAAGATGAGATGTTTTCAGGACAGGTGGGAATTAAGGAAAAATAAGCAATATCTATACTCACTTACTTCACATCTGTCTAACACCAGACATCATTTGTACTGGCCTTATTTTTATCACAGCCAATGTAATTTTATGTAAATTTATACATTTGTTTACTTATTATTATCAAATAAAAGTAGAGTCAAGAATCCACACTTAAACCACAAAACAACATAAAAGTTATGTACACTTTTAAAGGATAATTTCCCATGATTTAGGATGCGTTTGGAACCCATTGAAAGGAGATCTTCACTTTTGATAAAGACTCAAATTCAGTTTAACTAAACACAGAAATAAACACATACTTGTTACTTCATTCATAACCTAACATGATTTTGCAATAAGTGACAAAAAAAAGTAACATAAAGATAGTTAAGTTTATGTTTATGTTTGACTAAATTTTTCCATAAGTACTTTTTTTTTAATATGAATATTGATGGATGTTATTAGAGTTTAATAAGAGTTAAAACTAGATTTTAGATAGAAATAAGAAAATTGAACTATATATATAAGAAATATTCATAAATTTATAATTTTAAATTTTTTTATTAAAAGTAAAATAATATTCAAGATATTATTCGAATGTAATAATATTTAACCTTTTTCCAAACTCCTTTCTTTATCAAAATGGTGAATTTAAAATAAATAAATAATATATATATATATATATATATTATAACTAAATGAAATTTCGAGTCTTGAGTTTATACTGAGTTATGATCATTATTTTTCTTGAAAAAAAATATATTATGTCTAATTATAGATTTTATAATTAAATCATAATTTTATACCTATCTAATTGATTTTAATTTGATTGGTTATTGTTATGAAATAAGACCTAGTTTAAATTTTATATCAAATTTATATTTTTTTTTTTGCTTCTTTCACAATTCTATATCTTCTTTCTTCAAAAGGACTTCAAATAGTAGTTATAATTGTTGTGACATGTTCAAAGTTAGTTTCGGATGAGACAACATTTTTTTCTTAGACGTGGTTTTTGTTCTCACAGAATCACTTTTGAACTTTGTTCGAATTTGTTCATTGTAAAGACTGATCTTTATCTTTGGTGTTCTTGTTTTCTGTTGCTCAAAACTCTGTAAGACTATGACTGGAGAAAATCTTCTTCACAGAGAAATTTTTGAGTCATAGTAAATTACTTTGGCATTTTGGTGCCTACCTACCAACCATATCAAAATCTATGTGAAGGAAGCAAAAACACAGGCATCATATATATATGCTCAATTTATTTGTTATTCATAGTAGAAAAAGTTATGTGGAGCTCTACTTATTGTTGCATGGCCTGATACATAGTTCCACGCTTACTATGAGCTTAGAGCATACATTTTAGCAGATAGTTTATTCAGTAGAGAGTGCCCAAAATGGAAGACAATGAACCCCTTTTTTTCTTACTCCCTCCCTCCTTTTGCTGAGGCTGAGCATCCGCAAAGTGGGATTCCTCCTGGTTCTTTACTAGCTTGTCAATCTCTTCACCAGATCCAGGGAACGAAAGCTCCAAAACTTGTCTTGGTATCTCGCTTATCACATTGTCTTTCTCACCTTCATATTTTTTCAATCATGCACCAGTAATTGTAAATAAATAACTCAACCAGTTATGTTCTAGTGCCATAAAACAAAAAAGTAAGTATGTTCGATTTGGAGTCTTTGAACAATTTTCTTCATAAAGATTTCTAGCAGAAAAATATGTGGATTTCTTTTTCTCAAAATAGAACCTTTATATATAATATAGATACCTGCAAGGAAGTTCCTTTGGTTGTTCTCAGCATTGATGCCGAAAGCAAAGAAATTCAGGTTGGAGGTAGCGTTGATGGCGAATGGATAAGCTGCTGGGATTACAAGTACATCGTCTTCAGACAATTCAGCTCTGTAACTCTGCACTTCCAAACTTTCCTCTTGGTCCTCTTGGTCCTCTTGGTCCTCTTGTTCCTCTTGTTCCTCTTGTTCCTCTTGCTGCTTCTGCTGCTTCTGCTGCTTCTGCTGTTGTTCTATTGGGCCAACAAGTTCAACCTTTGCTTCTCCTTCATTAATAAAGAGTACCACTATAGACTTTGAATTGAAGTGTGGCAGAAGAAGACCTCCCTAAATTTGTTAACAAAAATCAAAATCATTATTTCATTAGTCTCAACAACTAGGGTCCTATTTAAGAAGAGAGTCAACAAAACAAAAGCATAAATTTCCTATTTATCTTTCAGAGATACCCTTTACCAAACTTTTCCTAAAATCTAATTGGCCAGTTGAGATTTTCTTTGCACTTACCTCATTGATATCCACATAACTGAGGAAGATGTTCAATTCCCTAAGCTGGGAGTTTTTCTCTGGTGTGATCTCATACAACTTGCCAAACTTGTTGGAATAAATGGGTTTGTGGCTTTTCAAGTTGAATGGTTCATTTTCAGAGGAAATGGTTTTCCTTGAACTAGATTTGGCATGCCTGCTCAATTGCCGGATATGTTCCTTTGACAGTTCCACAATCACTCCCTCTTGCTGACTCTGCTCTCCTTCCTCTTCAAACAGAACCTTGTTTATCTCCTTGAATTCGCTCTATAAAATTAAGCAAATATGTATTATGATATTATCTAATTAGTGTGACATTTAGACAAAAGACTAGCTAAATTGCAATGCAAATATGTTGTTTGATGTTGTGTTGCTTGCTTACATCGAAGGAGGCCTCCAGAATATCCTTGCTGAACCCTTGCAAGTATGATTGTTGGACTTCTGTGCTAGACAGGAACAAATCCTGCAGGACGAAGATTTATGATCACATCAGAAGAAAAAAACTATATAATTAGTTTGGAATCAGAAAAGGCAGTACCTGATATTTGTGAGGGTTGTTAACGGGTATGGCGAGTTTGATCAGTCTGAGATTCTCGTTGGGATCAGGGTTAACCAAATAGAAAATGGTTCCTGCAGGGATTCTCTGGGCTTCGCCACTCTCAAGATTGTAGGAGTCTTTGCCATCAGGGTTCACCAAGGTGAGTAGGACTCTCCCTGTAATTAACAAATTCATTACCTTACCATTATTCATGCAAAGTGATGATGTTTGATCACTCTAAAGTAAAACAAACTTTCTCGAAAGTTAATGAAAGAAGTTATCTGTAACACTTAAGAAAAAGAAATGAAATAAGTTTTTCTGTGAATGTTCTCTGATTAACTTCTCTAAATACAACTCTTTTCTATATTTAACTTTGCATAAAGTAAATTTATCTTCTTTGTAAGAAAATCTTTATGATGAAGTTTGTTTAAATTTAAATCACTTACCACTAAGGACAACTAGGAGGAAATCAGCATCAGCATGGTGAGGAAGATAGAGGGTGTTGGGTTTGGACCTGAACTCTACAAGACGGTAGTTTTCAAGATTCTGGACTTGTTCGGAACTTTGGTCGAACCTCTTAAGGACACGAATTTCACCATTCTTATTTTTGAAGAGAGTGAGAAACGATCTATCAGAGCTGAAGTAGAAGGGGTTCTTTTTTGCTTCACTCTTCCGTGGTAAAACGCCAAATGAGACAGAAACTGATGCCAGTAAAACAATTCCCAGCAACAGGAATTGAATCCTTGCTCTCATCATAGTGTATAGTACTACTGAATATCACTTGGATCAAATATTGTAGTAGTACGCTGGATTGAGGGTGATACACTGAATGATATTACAGGTATTTATAGCTGTTATACAAGAAATAGACTCTTGTTAACATGCATGAACATTTGCTCATAGGATGACACGAATTTATATGCAGGTTGACATGTGTTGGATGAACAAATTGAGGTGGCTGAAGAAAATTTACATAGGTTGTTAATTATGCTCATGATGAAATCGGTTGAGTCGTATTAAGGTTGAGATGGTAAAATATTTGAACTGTATGAGGTTGAGATGGTGAGAGATTAGAGTGCATGTTGAGTACGTGTTGCTGTGCATGGCATTTGGTGTATGCATGGAGGCCGCATCTTGATCAACCAGTGTATAAGACAAGTGAGTGTTGTTGTGTTTTGTCTGAATCTTATGAACTTGGACATGGTTTTTGAAAGGATACATTCTGTTTTGTTTTGTCTTTACGTGTGCATGCATGATCCAAAAGATACATGAAAACACAGTTGGAGTGAACTGGATCCAATAAATCATCTTAAAAAAATTATAAATAATTTTAAATAACTAAAATTAGTACATTTAAGTTTAATTATTTAATGTCACTTATTCATAAATTAAGTAAATAGTTTATATTTTTTTAAAAGGTTAAAACATACAAAAAAATTTTATAAAAAATTTAAGTAATTATAGTTACTAAATTTACTTTAATTATTAAGTCTCGGTTATCCTCGATTTAAATAAAGAATTTTTAATGTTTCTTAAAATACACATATAATCACAAAATTAAATTAAGAATTAGAATAAAGAAACATATAAAATCATAATGTAAATTAGAAACTCAAATTAGGAAAAAAAAATATAAAATAACAAAGTAAATTAGAAACTCAAATTATATCAGGGGTAAAATGAAAATCTTGAATTATTGAAGAATTTTAGTATTCATATCTATTAATATTCAATAATTTCAATAACGTACAAAAATTTATTGAAAATAACATTTATAAATGTAATTAACTTCTTCTTATGCTAAGAACTAGCAATCTCTCCTATTTTAAGAATAACATTTAAGCTATCCTAAAAATCATGATTAATTTTAATTAAGGTGTCTAACAAAAAAATCATTTTAAAAGAAAAGGAGTTATCACAATAATTTTGAAATATTTATTTTACTCCTAAATCAAATAAAAATATATGAAATATTAAACTAATCATTAATTTTTTATATAAATAATATTTTTAAAAATATTTAATTAACTTCATTATCATATTAGTATTGTCTCGTGTATTTCTGTTCACAATAAAAAATAAGATTAGATAGTTCTTTTAAAAAAAAATTATTTTGTTTATTGATATTTTTTAATTAATTATTTTAAATGTTAACCTATTGAATTTTCACATTCTTTCATATATTTGATGTTGAAAATTAAAATTTAATGTGATTATTTATGAATTTATATGAAATATTAAATTGAAAATAGTAATTATAAAAGAAATTCAAGGTTGATATGATAATTAATAAATTTTAATAATATTATATAATAAAACATCAATAAAAATTGAAAGAGTTAATTTAAGTAAATCTGATATTTGATATGATAACTATTAAATTGTACCAAAATTTTACGTAATTAAAATATTAAATATAAAAGTTTAAAAATTTTAATTATCATAAACTTAACAAAATAATAAATAAATTCTGCAATATTAATTATTAAAAGTGAAAGTTTTAATTATCAAATAAATCTGATACTTAATATGATAACTGGTAAATTTCAAAATTTTATATAATATTAAATATGAAAATTGAATTTTTTTACATGAAAATCATCAAACTTCAAAATATAAATTATTGATTGATACTTTTAATTATCAAATGAATTTAAGATTTATCTTGATAACTCATAAATTCTAAAAGTTTTATATAATAAAACATTGAATATGAAAATTAAAAAGGTTATTATCATATAAATCTAAAACTTAATATGATAATTAATAAATTCTAAAAAATTTAATTTTTTATAAAATAAAATATTAAATATTAAAATTATATTTTTAATTATTAAATAAATGTTAAAACTAAACACAGTAACTAATAAATTTAAAATATATTAAAAGTAAAAGTTTCAATTATCAAATAAATCCAATAATTAATATGATAATTAATAATTTGATATGTCAACTAAATATTTTAGAAGTAGCCTTAAGTGATCTTTGGATGTGTTAATTTTAGTGTGAAAATATTATTAGGATATGGAAGGGGACAAAAATGAAGAGAGGTGATTTTAATGTTCAAAAATATTATTCTTGTGAAAGGATTTAGGGTTTAGGTTTTCAAAACCTATACTTTATATAGGGATGGTAAAGAAAAATAAATAATTATAAATTATTTAATCTCTATTCTTCAATATCTAAAATGGTGTGTTTGGTGTGTATGTGTATGGGTTATTAAAAAGGAGAAAAAGAGTGGGTAAAAAATGTTTTTATAGGATAAGAAAGAAAGATTTTTTTAGTGAATTAGATAAAAATAAATATTATAATTATTTAATCTATTCTCATTTTCAAGTTACATTATTTTAAAAAATAAATAAATATATTTAAGATAAAAGAAATGAAATGTTTTTAATGTTTTAAATTTTTATCATACTAAATAATAAATTATATATTTTATCACATAAAGATATTTTTTTATTTTTCTCATCTTTCTTTTATCTTTTAAATTATTT
This sequence comes from Macrotyloma uniflorum, assembly GCA_016859785.1. Lineage (NCBI taxonomy): Eukaryota > Viridiplantae > Streptophyta > Magnoliopsida > Fabales > Fabaceae > Macrotyloma > Macrotyloma uniflorum. The sequence continues at coordinate 3,608,330 of BDMB01000012.1, read as the reverse complement.
TTAATTTTCCTTTTTTTAGTTTTTTCTTAATTAATTCTATTTTTTACTAATTTTTTTAATACTTTTTATTTATTCTGATGAAATTAAAATTTGACCCGAACTGATATCTTAAAAATTTGTGAGGAATTAATCTAGTTCATATTTTTAATTTTAATAATTTTTTTTTACCTAATTCGTTTTATATCTAATCAAAATATCTATTTTAATTATTTAAAAAATTTAAAAATAATTTTAAATAAAAATACTTAAATTTTTTTAATTTAAATTATATTAATAAAAAATTAAATTTAAATATAATAATTTAATATAGTTCTTAAATTTTTTTTAAGGGACGTTTGTAATTTAGTTCTAAGTATGATATATATATATATATATATATATAAAAAGAAAGTTATGGTAAATTATGTAAAAGTAAAAATATAAAATGAATATTATCCCCAAAACCTACTCTCATATTTATATTATCTAAATATTAAGTCCTAATATATACCACTTACCTAAAAATAGGTTAAAAAATGTGGCAAATATTCTTTACGAAGAATATTACCTACAAAGAGCTCTTTGCTCTTTGTGACTTTGCGATTCTATTAAATAATTAAATATCAATCAAAATTCTAGCAAAGTAAGATTCTTATTCAAGTAGTCGCCAAAGAATAATTTTTCACTTTCATATTTTTACACTGTTCTCCAAATTCAAGAAAAAAACATGTATTTAAAATAAACAGCATCCACATAATTCACATATTCAATAAGTTTCTATGTTTGTTCAAATTCTTTTAAAGACTTTAAATTTCATATACATGATTTAAAAGTTATTAAAATCATTATTTTAAAATAAAAATTTAAATTTTTAAAAAACATTATTTTAAAATAAAAATACTTATAAAATATATAATTTAATTTTTTAATTTATTATTTCATTTATATATAATTTTAATATAAGTATAAATATAAATAAAATAATCAGTATCATATTTATAAGAGGATCGAGTACTTTAAAAATATTTTTTTTTTTCGGTTTGTTCCTAATTTTTTTCTGAATTGCGTAAGATACTATGTTTACACTTCGACACTTAAGTTAGTATATAGTGTAAGCAAAATTTAGAATTATTTGAGGCTTTCGCCTATATGCATGCCAGATTAGAAAAAAAAGACGTAAAGACAATGTCCAAGGCTTAGAACGCAATCTAGAGATCACTCGAGAGGCTACTCAACATAATAAATATTGGAGTTGAAGGGGTTGATCAAGTAGGAGCACAAGGTTGGCTTTGATGTTCATCATGGTAAATGGACTTCTCTTGATGAGATTCCAGATAAGCCGTTTGAGGTAATTCTTCCTTCTGGAGATAATTAATTAGTGAATATATTGATGTACAACTTTAATGAACTTGTTGTTTTTTATCCTTCTTTTATATTTCATACTACTTTCCGCTTAATTAAGTAACTTAACTAAAAGGGTGACCCAAATCGATATCGAGTAATCATGCTTCTTGTTGCACTGTTCGTTAATCATAAACTCTTATAGTGATCGAATACTTTTAGAGTCACGGTTGGACCAAATAGAACCGAAAATGACTTGTTTAAGTCGTAGTTGACCGAAAGAAGGGCTCGTTGAGGACTTGTTTAAGTTATAATTGGCCAAGATGGTCTTAGAAGTGACTTGTTTAAGTCATAGTTGACCGAGATGGACTCAAAAGTGATTTGTTTAAGTCGTATTTGGAAGTGATTTGTTTAAGTCGTAGTTGACCGAGATGAACTTGGAAGTGACTTGTTTAAGTCATAGTTGACCGAGATGGACTCAGAAGTGATTTGTTTAAGTCGTAGTTGACCGAGATGGTCTCGGAAATGACTTATTTAAGTTATAGTTGACCAAGATAGACTCATAAGTGACTTGTTTAAGTCGTAATTGACTGAGATGGACTTAAAAGTGACTTGTTTAAGTCATATTTGACAGAGATGGACTTGAAAGTGACTTGTTTAAGTTGTAGTTAACCGAGATAGATTCAAAAGTGACTTGTTTAGGCTCTTAACCTTGTGGTCGTGGGTTCAAACCCCATAGTGGACGCCAAAATGTACTTACAAGGGTCGAGTACTTCCAAGACTACTCATTTTTTACTCCTTCTTGACTTGTTCTTGATCTCCTTCTAAACGCGTAGGGAGATATCTATGTTTACACTTCGACTATGTTAAGTGTGTGTTACCTTGGATGTTTATTTATAATATAAAATGATATAAAATACTTTTTGTGGGTTTTAAGTATAAGATGTATTATGATCTTATGATTTCTTTCTAAAATTGTATATAAATATTTTATTATGATGATTTAGGTATAATGTTGTGAGATTTTCTAAAATTATCGGTTTCTTACTGAGAATTTAGGACAAATATTTATTTCAAAAGATTCTATTCATATATAATAAAATTTTTTCTTAATACTTAAGTTGGAATATCTTGAAAATATATTGACTAAAATATATATGTTTAAGTATAATTGTTATTAACTATTATGTTTGGATGTAATTTTTTTATTACGTAAAAGATTTATTCAAATTCATTATATTAGAAATTAATTTCATTTTTTATATTATAATCGATGTTTGTAAGATGATTTTTTTTTTTAATAATAAGGGTCCACCATATATCTTACCATATATCTTAATAATATGAATTCTTTTTATAACATGTGTTTTAAGAAAAATTATAACGTGTTTTGAAGATAAATTTTATAGAGTAAATTATTTTATGAACATTTTGAAATTAATTATAATAAAATATAATATTTGAATAAATAATTTTAAAATAATTTAATTATTTTTTCAGTTATAATTTTTTTTATCGATTCTAATAAAATTATATTTTTATCAATGTATTAAATAATTTGTTTTTTTTATCGATTCTAATAAAATTATATTTTTATCAATGTATTAAATAATTTGATAAAAAAACAACTAAAATTCGATATAATCTTCATAGGATATAACTAATTATTTAATTGTTTTAAAAATGATCAACATTATTTATTAAAAAGTTGAAAAATTATGAATGCATATTTTTCTGAGAGGGGAATGTTTATATTTTTTTTAATAATAGGTGAATGTTTATTAAAACTTGCAAGAGTGTACATAAAATTTTATTAAAAATATAAAAAAAGAAGATTAAATCTATTTTAAAAATTAATAAAGATGTGAGGGTAATTTAAGATGATTTTGAAAATAGTTAGTATCATTAATTACCATTAATTTTAATCTGTTTGAATAATTAATTAAATAATAAAAGTTTCTGATGAAATAAAATGGTACAGAGGGAGAATCTGTCCGTTCACTTCTCTTTTGTTCTGGGATTTGGTTTGGGTTCTGCGATCCATCTTGAACTCGGATCGACCCGACCCTCCCGTTTTCCGCACGGATAAATACTTGCCCCTTCTTCCTTGTCTTCTCTGTTCATCTTCATGTTTCAAATTCACAAAAATACTCTTTACTAATCAGGTATTCTTTTTCACCTCTTTTTCCTTTAAATTTTTTTGATTTGCTTATACTTTCGAAATGCGCTTCAATGCCTGTTTTCTTTTCTTTAATTAGTTTTCCATTTTTTTTTCGTGTTCGAACAATTTCATTTTATCGCCTCTTTGATCCTTTTTGTGTTGGTGATTAGGTTTTCATTCTTAATATTTTGCTCCATTTCTCGAATTTTTATCTGAGGTTGATGTTGCTTGTTTATGCATTTGTTTCAGGTTTCGTTTTTTTTATTCTTGGCCTGATTTTGTGTTATATAAATCGGGGTACGGTGAAGTAACTTTGTTTTCACCTCTTTTTTGGAATTTAAGCTGTTTTGCTCCGATTTTTTTTTCTTTTTTCTGTTCTGTAATTTTTGTGAAAACCATTCAGTGAATTTAGATTATTACTTGTAATATATGTGATTTCATTTGGGATGAATGCTGAACTTTCCTTCAAATTTGGGTTCAAATTTGTTTTCTTATTTTATTTTATATTATTTATTGAAGTAGCTATTCTGCTTTCAGTTCAGTGTGATTGGGTTCAGTTTCTGTTACTGTTGCTACCAGTAATTTATGTATGCTTCTTACATTTCAGTTTTGATTGGGAAATTGCTTAAGTTTTATTATAGCTTTTTCTTTCAATCTCTGACCTCTGAATGCAAGATTCTAGCCGCCTTCAAACTATCTTTTTCAAACAATTGGATTTTATCTTATCTTGTTTGTGTTAATTATCAGGTTTTTATTGTTATTATTTTGTACCATTCCTCGAGGTTTTTATACTACTATGCTAAAAGCCTCCACTTATTAGGTTTCTATACTATTATGATAAAACACTTTTGCATATCATGGTTATTAAAATCGAGGTCTATGTTATGCAGCCTAATAAGGGTGCAAAACATTGGAAATTTTTCTTCATTATCAGGTTTTTGCTTGGATTTTTCAGTTTATTCATATGGCTTTTAGTGTTCTTTTTGTTAAGAAAACTTCTGGATATGTTGATGCTATATCAGAAGACAATTTTTGTTCACAATGCCCAATATTTGCTATGCTTTGGTTCATATGGCTGTGGGTGTAAACTATTGCATAGCATTCTTTATACTTCAGGTGTTTGGCTTCTATATATTGTAAAACACGTGGTCCTTTAAAGGGCTTCCTTGCATTTATGCTGAGGGTTTCGGTTGTTCTGTTTTGCTATGTTGATATTTTTTGTTCTGTGATGTTTGACTTTTCTTTTCTTTTAAGGATATTCTTATCCTCCTATTCCTTTTGTATTTCTTCCATTAAATTTTTTTGGTTATATATGAGCGCAAGCCCTGGTGCAGCAGTAAAGTGGCACCTTGTCCTTCAGTTGGTAATGTGTTCAAATTTAGAAATATTTTTCATTATTTAGTTTGAAACTATTTTTCTGTTAAATATATTGGGATAAAGTGTTTTTTTGTGCATTTATAGCTTCTGAATATGGAGACTTCTTAAATTTCATGTTCCTAAGTTACTGTTATTTATATTTATTACTTCACTGTTTTATGCAATGTTTCATGATTTGAAAACAGGATATGGCAGAAGATATGAAAATTGATCAAATTGTGGAAGTTCCTGACACCCCAGATAGAATAACTGTGAGGGGTGGTGATCAGAAATATTTAGGTAATCCTGAAAAGAGGGGCAGGGCTTTTAATTCTTCTGGTGACATGAATAACAGTAACTTTAAAACATTGTCCCCGTCAGAGAAATCTTATCCTTCTCAAAATGCTCCCATCTTTAGGAGAGGTCAAACAGCAAATTCTAATGGAGCTGAGAAGATGGAGAAAGGGAAAAGTATAAGCTCCAAGGTTTCTTCTAAATCATCTCACTGTGGTATTTCTGTTTTAGATTTGACAGAAGAGAATGGACAGTGCCAACAACTGAAACCAGCTTTCTCACTTCGTGGATCTAGAGATCATGCAACTGTAGACAAGAAAGCACCGAAAGCAACTATTGGGAACTCTTTGTTGCCAGCCATTTCGGATTCTTCTGATACATCTAGAAATTCCTTCACTGGAAAGTGCAAACTAGATAATAAAACACTTCCAGGACCTAATATATGTGTGGACCGTGGCAAGGGTATTTCTATGTCTCATGATTCTCGACCCCAAAATGAAAAGCAAGTGCCTTTGCCTCCATTTGTTTCTGCCTCTCCACGAGGTATAAGGCAGAGGAGATTGGTGCGAAATGGGTGCATTTCACCTCATAATATTGCAACAAGGGCAAAACAATTAGCTGAACAGAGCAACCCTCAAACAGAAGATGTTGAAAAGAGGCATGCTGATCATGCAGTTTCTAGCAATACAGTGTCACCGATTAGTGTTGATGACATAGTTGCTAGAGAGAGAAGCAATGGTAGAGTTAAAGGAAAGGAAGTACTTATTCCTCCTTCATTCCATGGACGCAATGCTGGAACTTTTCACGCCGCTAGCAGGTAATTTGACTATGCTTCACATTGAAGTTCTTTTTAGTTTTTATTGAACAACTTGAAGGTAATATCGCCTTTTGCTGGTAATCTTGCATCAAGTGTTATACAAGATTTATCTGCTTGGAATTATTACATTATACGAATAAACTGTTAGTATAATGGATTGACTACTGTAAAGGCTGCAACAAGCTAGTGAACCATATATCATGCAAATTTATTGAATCTAATAAATTACGAAGGCTATGTAATATGCTCAACATTTTATTAGAAATTGGTTCTCTTAAATGGATTTGGTTTTGGGGTGTACAAATGAAAATGAAATGAGATTATTTCTTCTTTCTTGATCAAAATGCATGCATGCAGTTCATTTATTGCTGTAAAAAAGTTTTATCATAAAAAAATGCATATATAGAGTCTTGGTGGTCATAATTATTGAACTTGGACTGGGTTGTTGGAACTTCATGAAGTCTTGACAGAAGTACGTTTAATTAGAACTAGGGGTGACTTGACACTTCACTTTGCTTTTCTGATCAGTCCCTCAATAGATAGCTCTTACAGCGAAGGTTGCTATGATTGCAATCCTGTTTCATAATTTTGTCAAATATTTTCTTAAACAGGGAGTCATTGCAAATTCTGTTGGAGTTCTGAATACTTTCATTGTGCTTTACAATTTCTCTTTTGTTGGTTGTTAAAAGTCAAACTTAATTTGGCCATATCTCTTTATGGTGAGGATGAGCGAAGTCTTATAAGGATTACATTGACCATATGTCTAGTTGATGTGAGAAATCCATCAAGAGTCAACATCCTGAGACTTCACTTTGCTTTTCTGATCAGTCCCTCAATAGATAGCTCTTACAGCGAGGGTTGTAATGATTGCAATCCTGTTTCATAATTTTGTCAAATATTTTCTTAAACGGGAGCCATTGCAAATTCTGTTGGAGGTATGAATACCTTCATTGTGCTTTGCAACTTTTTTTTTTTGTTGGTTGTTAAAAGTCAAACTTAATTGTGGTCCCTAATGTTTATAGAATCATTTTGGAAAGTGAAAAAGACTATCAGTTTCTGCATGTTTAAGTTGGTTACATATCTTGTTTCTGTGGACTAATACTGAGAAGGAATTTGATACTTCTTCAGCAGCCCTGTGATCAGTTATGAAGAGGTCACTGGTAACAGTAGTGATACAAGAAATTCACTTCAATACTCTGGGGGACAAGGTGGATGGAGAACTACTCATAATGAGAGGAATGCTAATCAGCACTTGTATGATGCACATGGGCATAATTTGACGAGAAATAATGGTGTTGGAAGAATTGTTAATAGACAGGTTACAATCAGAATGGACAAAATAAACATTGGGAGTGATCAAAGCAGCACACATGTACATGGTTCTCAATCAGATCATTCAGCTCAACCAAGTTATGTGACCATTCCAGATGAGGACCAGTCATCTGGTAACCGTCCTACTGCTGACATTCTGACTAAAAGGCAAAGAAAACGTGAATCACCTGGGGAATCATCCAGTTCATTTCCGGAATTGGTAGAGTTGACACCAAGGAATTCTGCAAGCTCATCCCGGAGCCATGTCTTGGATCGTGAAGTGGTTGAGTTGTCATCCACACCAAGATTCAGATCATCAGAAGATTTAGATGATAATGACAATAATAGCTTGGAAGCTCGGGCGAGACAAGTGGAAGCAGATGAGATATTGGCTCGTGAACTCCAAGAACAATTGTATCATGATGATTCTATTGAAGACAGAGGGGTTTTTTTTCTTTCTTTTCTTTTCCATTTTTCTCGCCTTTTATGAGAGGTGGTTTAAGCATATGTTTCTTATTTACAACAACTACATCACATGTTGATTTGTTGCAGATTGATGAACATTTAGCGTGGGAGTTGCAGCATGCAGAGGATCTTCTGGATACATCTATTGATAGTCACAACATAATTCATCCTGTAACTAAGCCCCTTCTCTCTTTCTATTAATTGAATATGTTGAAGAGAACTTCTTTCTGTATAAACAAAGTTTCTTGTATGTTTCACTTAATATTATGTTGTTAAGATATTTCCTTTTATGAAGCAATACTAAAATTTGTTCCATATAGGCTTATTTAACCCTTTCAAATATACTTAAAAGACTCAAAGATGCTTTATGGATGGTGTGGAATTAAAGGTGGCAATGTCTGGAAGGAACTTGGAAGCATCATATAACAAAACCGTTATCTTTGTTATTTGGCAAAACTGTTCAGTTCTCTAGAATTTATCTATGATGAGATGAGCATAGTTTAATGTTAATAGGATGCAAGAAAAATATTATTAGAAATTGTTCCTACAAGTAAAAAGGATATCTTGTTGCTTAGCCAGTATTACGTTAGTGGAAAAGTTGCAGTGTATAGAGAGATATTAATTAATAGCTGAGTGGGGGGATATAACAAACCTACTTTTTCATTATGCAGACACGGCTGCCTAGGGCAAATAGACAGCCTCGAATATGGCCTAATCAAAATTCTTCTAGAAGGAGAGCTATGCCTCAAGTTTCTTTCTCTAATAGAATGTCACGGTTGAGGAGTCGCGTTACTAGTAGGACTCGGACACCTAACATGTCATATAGAGGAAGAGGCCCCCAGTTTCCTCTGGATATGGACTTGGACATGGTATCTTCTTACATTTTCTCTCTGATCTTTTCTTGTTTCTTTTCCTATTTTACTTCTCTTTGCATACCTAGATGACTTTGTATGTAAATTTTAATGCAGTGTCGTGTCTTGGTATAATTTTTTGTTATTTCATTATTTTAATAAAAAAGTTTGTATTTTGTTGTAGACTTGTATTATAATGCCTCCATTTTTTAAGGCATTTCTTTCTTTTCCCCTAAGTTCCTTATCTGATACTCTAATAACTGGTTTTTTAAAGGGAGTCTCCACATTTTATATGTGGGGGGAATGGGGTGCCTCTTATTTTTAATTTTCTAGTTTCTGTTTTATTTTTTTTATCTAAGAAAGCCAAACAAAGTATGTATTTACTTTTTCCATTCACATGCTACAAATTTAATGGTTTGACATGTCACTGTTTAGGTGGATTTTTTAATTCATTGACAGATTTAGGCTTGAGGAAAACGTTGATATAGTTTTATTAATCGAGGGACGAAAGAAAACCAAATATAGCATGGGGATGAATGTGAAAGTTGAAATTTAGGGACAAAAGTGTGACATTTCAAAGATGCCACGCTCCAATTCATTCCATGTTTGTCACATCAGGTCCACATTTAAGAGGTCTCTAGGGTTGGAATAATGTTCAAGGTAAACTTTGCTACAATAAGGTTAGGGGCTAAATAGAACTTAAGGGAAAAAAGTAAAATCTTTAAAGCAAGTTAAGTTCAAAAGTGTGTATTTCGCCTTGATGTTTAGCATATTGATATTTGACTTTGGCTTCTGTTCTCATTTTTTTTCATACATATATCTCTTCAATTTCTTTCCCCGCAACTTCTAGCTTCCTCACCAAATTGTTATATAGTAAGAACTTTTACTTTTGCTTAATCTCAACATAAAAGTGAGTGTCTTAGCATACAAGCACACCATGCTTCTTGTATGTCAGGAAATTTAGTCTTTGAATTTTTAAATTTTGGATTGGGATTTTGTGGTATTGCATAAGTATAATTTTAATTTTCCATGGTACCCCTCTCTCCTGCGCAGAGACTTGATATATTGGAAGCTTTAGAGGATTCAATGGGGGATTTCAGAGATATCGAAATGGCTGATGGCATCTTTAATGCACAACATGATTTCAACGAGTAAGTTTGTATTGAATAATTTATAATTTATGTTATGCTTCTTTTCTGTGTAGAAGAATGATACGACATAGGTTCTTCTCATTTCCTCATTTATTTTAATCTCTAAAACAAGCTTCTTAACTTTACATAAAGTTGAGAATAGTAACACAACTTGGAAAGTGAGGGGGAAGGACTGGATGAGACAAAAATATCGTTGAGGGGGAGGCAGCATACTAGTTCTTCATTCTGTATATTAAGTAGTACGTCACATCATTAAAACACAAGTTTTTTGGTTCTGCAAGGGCCCCATAATGTACTCAGTTTTGCATATGTTTCTATTCCTTGATATCTGAATTTTTTTTAATGAAGTTCTAGGGTAGTGACTTCACAATTGTTTGCAGAAAGCTTTTATTTCTTTTACCTTTGTTTTGTTTAAAAATGAAGTTATGGTTCATGCCCTCTTGCAGAAATGATTATGAAATGTTACTGGCCCTTGATGAGAGAAATCACCAACATACTGGTGCGTCTACCAATCTGATCAATAGCCTTCCGCAGTCAACCATCCAGGTAATTAGTTATCCACTTTTAGGATAAACCCTTAACCCTGTCTACTTTTTTCCTCAACCCTTCATGTTCTGCTGTACCAAATTTCAGTCTTGGGGCAGAACCCCTGGTGAGACTGGGGTTGGGGAAAATGAATTGATTTTCGATTCAATGCTGATATATGTTCCTCTTCATTTGCCACAGAATGACAACATGACTGAGCCATGTGCTATATGTCTTGAGACCCCAGCCAGGGGAGAAACTATTCGCCACCTTCCCTGTTTGCACAAATTTCACAAAGATGTGAGGCAATTATATTTGTTTTTCTCTATGTAGAAATTTAAAATGCTAATTTGCATTAATAATTTTTTGGCAGTGTATCGATCCTTGGCTCCAGAGGAAAACAACATGCCCCGTCTGCAAGTCTTCAATAACCTAATTCATTTTGGGATTTAAAATGTTAATTTATCTTTTCATGCATTAGATATTCATCGATCAGCCACCTCATTTTGTTTTTCAAGGAAAAAGGTAAATGCTGAAATTGTAATAGATATACCCTTTCACAGTGCTTGTTTTACTTTTGATACAGTAGATATTCAAAAGTGAATAGAGGTATAGAAAATCTGCAAGTTGTAACAATTGCTGATACACTGTTACTGTCTTTTGAATTGTGATTAGTTCTGGGGCATGAATGAATGCATATTGAGAAATCTATTGTGAATCATGGTGCTGTAATTTAACTTCTACTGCTGATGGTAATAGTGCAGAGTTGCACGAACTCAATTTTCACAATTTTGTATTTCTTCATTGAGAAATAGATTTTCTCTTTTAAACCACTCTTCATCTGCTGTGCCTAATGCCAACTCCCTCCTGTATGGATGTTACATAAACTATTCCTCCTCTTCCACCCATCATCGTCTTCTTCCCTCTCCCTCAGCTATGATTTTTTAACCAAAACCACAATCTGCACTGAACAACAAAACAACAATCCAATGCGACCCACTGTTTAAGTCATCTTCGTTTCAGACACAACTTCTTCCTTTTTACTATTTAATATGCTTTATCTATATATTTTTATATGTAATATATATTTGTTCAACTACTACTAAAATTGTTATTTTCACTCAAATATAATTCAATTTTTTTCTTTAACTTATCATTTTCCAATTATTAATTTATGTACTACATATATGATCATATATGATATCCTATTTTAATTAGAAATTTATTTACCTTTACAAAAATTAAATTTCATGAAATATATAATATCAAAATTAAAATATTCAAATTTAACATAAGTTTACCATTGTATACAAACTCTTTTTTAAATTTAAATTATACGATATGATTATATATATTACTATATTTTAAAATTGTGAATTTTTACTTTAGTATGCATATTCGTTATTTAAATGTTATTGAATTCTTATAGATTATTATTTAATTTTTGAATTTCAAATTATTCATATTATAAAAAATAATTTTGGATAATTTGTAGAGATATATATTATAAAAAATTATAGATATGTACATCATATATTTTACTCTTACTCTTTCTCTTTCTCGACAAAAAAAAAATCACCTTTTATCATTCAGATAGGCACACCTTATTTGAAAAAACAAAATTAATATTTCTTAAATTCAAAGATAAATTAAACAAGTCCATGATAATAAATAACAACATAAATATATAAAAGTAAACTATTTATAAATAAAATAAAAAAATAATTTATAAAAATTACAGAAATTACATTAAAAAAATTGAAAAATGTGTTATTGTTTGTTATATAAATCAACAAAGTATTTTTTTTTTTTCATTTGGGTTAAGATATTGAGAGAATTTCATAAAACTTGTAGGAGAAAAAAAAACCAAAATATTCTTTTACAATTAAAATTAACTTATACGTAAATTAAAAATAAAAATGTAAAAGAATTACATAAAAGAATTTCTAAAAATTTTAACTTATATATAAAAGATAATTTTAAATTATAGAAAAATTCGTATAAAGAAACCCTAATCCTTGTATAGTTGATTCCATATACAAATTCTTGTACTATATAAGATCTAAATCCCTCTCTTTCCATTGATAATCATGTATTTGTTTAACTTCTTTTTTAATTTGCTAGTTAAAGATATTAAAATAGATAAAATCTTAAAAATATTTCAAAAGACATGCAGGAAAAACACATGTAGGGAGGAGAGAGAGTAAAAGATGTAATAAGATGGGATAAAAACTAAGTATTATTATAGTTACCAAAATATATCACAAAGTAATGCAAGTCTTATGAATAGAAGTTTTAAATTCTGGAGCAGTGGCTGACATTTTCACTACCAGAGGACAAAGCTTTATTTTTATTTCTTATTTGATGACCAAGTATGAAGAATTTATTCCTAGCGAGCATCTTTGGATAAAAGAAGGTCATCCACTTTCCGGGCATTGCTTAGCTCATCAGCACAATCACCTCTCTCAAACACTGCAGCTGCCCCCATTCCAGTACCTACTCACAATAGAAAATGGCATCATTTTTTTCAGGATGTTTATGTCAATGCAAGCACGCAAACATACAACGAGAAAGTGAGTGTACCTATGCACATAGATATAACTCCAAATCGACAGTCCCTGCCACGTTTACTCATTTCATGCAACAACGTAGCGACACATCGAGCACCTATGGAAAAAATTGAAAATCATGCTTATTAGACAAAAAGAATGCTCTGTTTTATTGGGTATTTGACAAATGCATGTGACAATAATCATGTTCCAGGGAGAGTATCAGTCATGAGAGGGATTGGATTGGGGGTATGGTACATAGATACCCTGAAATGTTTGCCATAGTCATACACATTATATATACTGATACCAGTTTTCAGTATAAACTAGATCATACCCAATACTCACTTGTGGGGTTGGTAATTTTATGATTTAACTACTTTCTTCAATATGCTTTTATGTTGCTATAGGATACCCTCTTGCAGTATCTGCATCCTAATTTTGGAGTTAGATTAGGAATAACATCTGGAGTCTGTCAACTCCACAGATAAGCTCATTATTTGAAGCAATATGTGGTTCTCCAATGCACAACCAATGCTATTCAATCGAAAATTGAACCAGTGAAGGAACTAACTGAAATAACAGCTAATCATGGTTAAAATATGGTCTAACCAAAGAGTGATTATATTTGTATGATAGATTAAGGTTTCAAAGCATGTTACATCAGTTGTTTAGTTATTTTTAACATAAAAAGAAAAATTGTATATAACTAAGTATCAGATACTGAGTCTATGAGCAAAATATTCGAGAGATTAACTTGGTTCAGTGGCACATCTATCACTTTACATTCAAGGGTTCCAGGCTTGAGTCCTTATTTTCCCATTTATGTGTCAAAAATTAATATATCCTAATCTAGTCCGATTGTACAGGTCGACCTTCAAGGCTGTGGTGGGCTGGTTCCCCGTTTAACCACTCCAATCAACCAGTCTAGTTTCTTACCTAAGCACATGTTTGACAATATTACTTGATAAACTACCTAAAAGAAGAGGAACTTCTGTAGGTATCACACTTTTCCATTTGGCCCCTACACCTTCGTGGCTTCAGAATTTCAACTGTCTGTTCATCCCAAATTTTCAAATTTGCTCGAGTTTCATCACATCATGGTAAACCTTTACCAGTAAATTCTGCTCTATGGTTATTAGCTACAGGCAAGATCTATCTTGAATAGGTATGGATAACTTCAAAAAAGAAAAGGATATAATAAACTAATGGTTTTGAAATCAGCAATGGTGTTGTTGCATTTGAAATGTAAGATAAAAAGTTGTGGTATACACCTGTTGCACCCAGAGGATGCCCAATTGCTATTGCGCCTCCATTAACATTGATCTTTTCTGGATCAAGCCCTAGCTTGTTACGGCAATATACGAACTGGGAAGCAAATGCCTTAACACAAGCAAATTATTGAAGTGAGTAAATATAAATTCAGACAGAAAAAAAGGAAAATGTAACAAACACATTTGTCAAGTACCTCATTTATTTCAAAAAGATCAATATCGTCAAGCTCTAGACCTGCAGCCTTAACAGCAACTGGAATTGCAGCAGCAGGGCCCACACCCATGATAGCAGGATCAACACCAACTGCTGTGAAAGTCCTAGAAGACAGCCAATAAATAATTTTCACATTTTTATCTTATCAATTATTCAATTTCACATTTTAAGTAGTCATAACATGATTTATGATTTTAGGATGGAACAATTCATTACAAGAAGGATAAATATATAAACATGAAGTTGCAGTTTCTGAAAGAAATGCTTGACAAGTTTGTTTAACAAATTGTAGTCTTCCTAGAAAATATTGTATGCGGAAATAAAGGTACCGAGTCTTGTATTTAGGGATTATAGTGTAATGCAAGTTCCTTTCTATTATTCTAACAGGGATGCACTCGTACAAGAGAATGGACAAAACAGGAATTTGTCAGTACTTTTTTAAATGTATTTTGAGTTATGTGCAATTATGCTCTTGATAAATAGAGCACTCTATGATGAAAACTTGTGTCAAAAGTTGCTGGTATAGTAGGCAAGAAAATTGGTACTAATCTAGTAGGATTTGATAGTCAAATATACAACTAGTTTAAGAAGGAACTAAAAGTATCATGTACAACCAGATGAAGTATAAATGTATTTTGTTTGGACCAAACAGAGAAAATGTACATCTTTCTGCAGCTTACCACTGATTTATTATCTATACTGAATGATTTATTATCTATACTGAAATATATATTTTTCTCAATTTTTTTAAACTTTTTTCAAACTTTCTTCATAGAGCACTCAGCATGACAATATAAAATCAGTATATAAATATTGCAGGGACTGAAGCTTATATGTCACAGACTAAGTACCTGAATACACCAAGAATGGGTAGCCCCTTTTGCACGGCGACACTTCTTTTCATAAGCAGAACAGCTGCAGCACCATCACTCACCTGGCTAGAATTACCTAAGCACACAAATCACATGATTAAATTTGGAACATCACTTAGAAGGGATTTGGGGAAATGAACCAGGTTTATATAATCTTATACCAGCCGTAGTGGTTCCATCTTTCTTGAACACAGGTTTGAGCTTTGCTAGATCAGACAATGTAGCTCCAGGTCGAATTCCATCATCAACAGAAATGGTGACAGATTTTTCCTCACCAGTTTTTGGGTCCACAATCTGTTGGGAAAAAAAAAGGTTTTATTCAGCACCCAAGAACCCAAAGAAAGATTCATTATACCCAGTAATGGAAAATACCTTGGTGTTAACTGGGATAATTTCATCTTTAAATCTACCAGAAGCAGTAGCTGCAGCAGCTCGCCTGTGAGATTCAACCTATCAACATAATTGTTAAGAAGATTCATTTCAAAGTTGTTAAATTATAAAATAGAACAAAATGTTGCATTAAAACATATATCCAACTTACTGCAGCCTGATCTTGTTCGTTTCTTGAAACACCAAAGCGATGTGCAACATTTTCAGAGGTAATCCCCATTGGAAGAAGGCAGTTTTGTGCTTGTTCAAAGATTTTTACCTGTCACAAAACCAAAGAAAAAAATCATAACCTTGTATTTAGAGGTTTTATTTCTTAAAACCAACATTTAAAATTATATAATAAAGCTGAGGAGATGGAGTGAGGAAAAGAAGGAAAAATACTTTAGGATTCACTGATCCTTCCCATGCCATTGGATTCGTGGTCATAGATTCCAAACCGGCACCAATACCTAAACAAATAATTAAGGTAACATGAGACACTAAAAGTCATAGCAATCACAATAAGAACAAGGCAAATTGATGCATCCTTTACCAATGTCATAGAACCCTGCCCTTATAGCAGCAGCTACATCAGCTACAGCCTGGAGCCCAGAAGAACATTGCCTATTAACAGTCCTAACAGCCACAGTTTCTGGATGGAAATAAAATCACATGTATTAACAATAATAAATCGGAGTCACATATCAGGTTCACAAGCACAGATTATCTACACATACCAGGAAAACCAGCATAAAATGCAGCCATACGGCATTCGCTAGCTCTTTGTGATCCAGGAGCCAATACAGTACCCACAACAATATCCCCAACTTCACCTGGGTTGACATTGGTTCTCTCAATTACAGCCTACAATGAAAACTCAAGTTCATGTAGAGTAATGGACTAAAACATTAATATTCAAAAGAGTAAAGTATGAACTACAGTACAAAGTACATTTGCATAAAAATCATCACAACTTAAGAAAAGCAGTTTTGGTAGAACTCATTTAAAATTTAAATGTAGAAAAACTAAAAATCAAAAGGAAACAAATAAAACCTTCAAGACAGGAGCCAGTAGATCATCAGCATGAGTGTCTTTGAAACCACCACGCTTAGATTTGCAAAGAGCAGTCCGATAAGCACTGCAAAATTGCAAATACATAACTTTGGGTAAAAATGAAAGATCCCTCGAACACAAACACTTATAATTCACAACTGTAGACTGTTATTAAATAAATAAAGTTTGTTTAACGTGAGATATTTCATTTGAGTATGAGCAGAACTTACGCCACGATTACAACATCATCCGCAAATGTAGATGTCCTATGATAAGCAGCACTATCCCCCGCTGCACATGCTGAAGCCTAGTGATCAAAATATTCAACATAGAAACAATCAACTGACAGCATATCAAAACATCAATATACAAATTGTTTTATGAAAAATATATACAGCTAAAGCCTAACTACATATGTGCACTTTTTCCCAAACACCTCATCTGGCATATAAAATCATAAATATATACAAGATCAAATCTTACCTAGAAATCTGAGCAAACAATTAATCAAGAAAAAATAATTCCAATTTAAATCTCAAAAAGGGTACTTCTCTCTTAAGCCAAACAAGGGAAACAACCTATTGAACAAGATATACACACATTCAGCATATGAACACGTCCATATGCATATTGTTTTATAATAAATAACTGAATCCTAACAATCAATCAAGGAAACTATATGTAGCAAAAGAGTCATGTTAGACCTTCTTCCCAAACCCAACTCGAATTCTAGCAGCCTATAAAATCCTAAATACATCCAAGATCTAAATTTCTATACAATTCTGAAGTAATAATCAATCAAGAGAACAAATTCTCATAAACACGTACAAGATCAAAATTTCTATAAAATTCTGAGCTAACAATCAAAGAAGAGAACAATTTGTCGTTGAAGTAACAAAAGGGTAATCATCCGACATGCCAAACAACCTACGAAATATATATATATATATATATATATATATATATATTAAAGGTTAAAACTTTTACAAATTTTTGAGCTTATAATCAATCAAGGGGCTGATGCTGGCAGAGTTGGCAAAGGGGTAGTTTTCCGACAAGCCAAACAAGCATCAAGAAATTAAACGAAGAGGGTAAAGATGAAAACGCCATATTACTGATGAGAAACTGAAAACACAAAAAGGAAGTGAAACTAACAGAGAGCGAGGATGATTCGTTTGCGTGGGTGGATGATGAAGGGTTGAGATGATGAAGCAAAATCTTCTGTCTGTTGATCGCTTTCTCCATCTTCTTGTGTTTCGTGATTTGGAATTCCCAGAAAAAGAAAAAGTTGTGAGATTGAGAGAAGAGATTAGATTTGTTCACTTCATTGCTTGCATTTATTGAGTCTTCGACGGTCGAAGAAATAGATAATTAATTATTTTATCATAATAATATTACTATTATAAGTTTATTAATACTAATAATAGATAAAATTTTCAAAGTATTTTTTTGGCTTATTTTTTTCTGTAATTTTACTTTACAGAATTGTAAAATTTCATAATTTTGATTAAATATTCAATCTTGTAAAGTTTATTTTTTATATTTACTTAATTAAATTGAATTTGATAATTTTTAAAACGAATGTGTTATGTCAAGGTTTAACTAAACAAAAATATATAAATCATACTTTAAATGCAATATTTGAAAAAAAAAATACTAATAAAATCCAATACTAAAATCATGAAAAATATAAGAGAATTAAAATTCAAGAATTAAAGAAAACCTAATTTGTAATTTAACAAAATTTTACATGTTTTATTTCTTATGTAATAAGTTGGTCGGATAATTTTAGAATAGAAAATGTTTTGAAAAACTCATAAAAATATGTTAAAGGATATTTATTTTATTAAAAAAAAAGTTAGCTCGAGTCATTTAAATTATTATTTTTAAGGTGATACCATTTTTAATATTTTTCTTATAGTTTTATTTTTATAGATATATAACCCTTGTGATAACTATTTTTTTTAAAAATGTTTTTTTTATTTGATTGTGGTGACTGTATTTTTAATTAAAAAATATACTAAATGATAAAAAAAAATTAAATTCTTAATACTTTAGTTAATTCACCCACTCGATACTATGTATGAAAAAATATAATAATATTATAATATATATATATATATATTATAAAAATTTTGTAACATTAAAAGAATAACTTTATTATAAAAGTATAAAATATAATTTTTTTCTCATATTACTTTGAAATACGATAAAAAAATTTAAATATATATACTTCTTGAAGTGATTATTATTTAATTTGATAAATTTATCGTAAATTTCAGTATTTTGTCATTTTAATTGGAAGAATTACGAAAAATAATGAACCAAAAAAGTGGGAAGAAGATAATATTGTTTGAGAATTTGACGAATGACGAGAGCGATGGTGTTGGTGTCTTCAAAACTATTGATGATGTTCCACTCGCGGCTTCGAGCGCGTGTTTTCACTATTTGACATTAAATATTAAAAGAAATAGTCTTTTACAAAATTAACTATTAGATGAAATTTAAGAGTATACTTGTTTTTAAATATATATTAATTTTTATATCTATATTAATTCTTTTAAAATTATTTCATAATTGTTTTCATGTAAAAACTTAATTAATACTTTTTTAAGGTGTCAACTCATACTTGGTGAGTACATAAAGATATCTTAATATAAAAGAAATTAATAAATAATTTCTTATCAAAATTAAGGTTATTTTTATAAGAATACATTAAGTAAAATTAATTAATAAATAAAAAATTACAATACAATATCGATAAATAATAATTGAAAAATAAAAACATAATATTCAAATTTAATTATTATTATTTATTATTGTTAGAAACTAAAATGGAAAAATTTTAATTAAATTTATTAAAATTTTAAATCATAATTTTATTTTAAAAAATAAATTTATTTTATTTATTACAATGTTCTTATTATACAAATTATCTATTTAGTCTATTCAACTTGAACATCAAAATTTTAATGGATAGTTGAATTTAATTTATAAAAAAAATTATTAAGAAATGAGATGAATCCGTAGCTGCTATATCCTACAAACTGAAACGTAAAAGACAGTTAAATTATTATTATTTTTATACATATTAACATATAAGTTAAATTATTGCGTATGTCGAGATTTAAATTTAATATTATTAAATTTATTTGATAATATTTGTAGAAATAAAAAAATTAATTGATAATATTTGTAGAAATAAAAAATATATTATAAAAAAATATAGATGATAAGAAAATAAAAAATATAGAAGGTGTGTTCACGTAGTGAGAAGCGTTTGTAAAAGATAGAATTTGAATTTAGGGTTAGTTGGAAAGCGTGCAATTTTCATTCACCAAAATTGCTACGTAACGGACACATATGTGGATATACTCAAGAGATGTAAATATGCGATATTTTCTTTGGAATTTGTTTTCTTTCAATTTTATTCAAGATTTTGCTTCTTTTATCTTATTTCTGATTTTAGTCTTTATTTAAAAAAATAATACTTTTATTTAATATTTAAAATTCCATATTATTTATTTTATTATGATCAGATGTGTAACAATTGTAAAATTTTATAATAATGTGAAAAATAACAATAATAAAATGAATTTAAATATTTTCTAAATATTATATAAATAGAAAATTAAAATAATTATTTTTTACATAATTTTTATATTTAATTTTTTAAAAGTAATTACTCGAAAAAATAAATATTGTAAAACTAGATTAGATTTAATATCCACTACTCATCCTATAACATATTAAGTAACATTGAATTAGATTAGATTTAATTTACTAAAAAAAAAATCTAAGTCGATATATTTGAATTGAATTCCTAATAATCCAATTTAATCTACACTTCTAATTTTAAAAATAATATGTTTCCGAATTTAATTATTCAGTAATATTACTTTTTTTTCTATCTTAGTTTTGAAGTCATTAGGCTAAGTGTTAAGATTATATGTGATGAAGGACGTTTTTAAAACTCAAAATTAAATAAAGTTATGAATAATTAAAAATTACAGAATTAATATTACATAAAAAATTTCAAAAATTAAAATTAGATATTTTACAAAATATAAAAAGAAAAGTTATAATTTAAATCTTATTTTAATGGTGAAAGTTTTTAAAATTGAAAATTAACAAAGTTATATATAATAAAAATTAAGAGATTAATATTTAATAAAAAAAATCAAAAAATAAAAATTACAGATTTTACAAAATATATGACCAAAATTTTAATTTAATTTTTTTAATAATAGGAGTAAAATTTGGGCCTAACACACTTTATATAAAAGTAGTTGAAGAAAGAAGTAGCTTTTACAAAAGCTAATAAATCTAGCTTGAACGGAGTTTTAGAGAATTTTTTTAAACAACTACACATTTGAAACAACATGATTCAGTTGTTTAGCTACATTCAGATTCAAGAATGTGATTCATTAAATATGCAGAATTAAGTGTATTTACGCCCCGACCAAAATAACCATTTTAAACATGCCTTATCCCACGAGATAAAGCTAGCTACATGGTAAATGGATCAAGAAATGCGATTGGACTCTCAAAATAATGACTGTAAAAGACAGTAAAACAATTCAAACAATGGGTGTGTATTAATTTCGAAGGCAAACGTATGCCTAAACTCCAAGATTCCAAAATCAATTTGAGAAGTTTGAACCCATAAAAAAGAAGGCATAATCAGTGCCAGAAAAAAAAAAAAAATAAGAAAAAAGAAGTCTCGAGGAAATCACATGAACCAAACCAATAAATTTTAACATGAATTTCCACTCCAGGGCCAAGGGATGAAGGAGTCTCCCATCTAATGCATATTTAAGATTTGTCCGCCATGAAAAAACTTTGATTTTATCGGTACGAATCTGGGCGTTTTGGCTTGCTTTGAACAACAGCTTCAATCTTCTCCATCACAACAGGAGTCAGCAATGGAATGACATCGATTGCTTTCATGTTCTCTTGAATCTGAGCAAAAGAAAGCAGAAAAAAAGAAGATAATATTACAATGACAAAGTTCATTCTTGCAAGCAAATTATATCTCAAAGTAAGAATGACATCAATTGCTTTCAAGCTCTCTTGAACGAGTTGAATGTAAGAAACAGGAAATGGAAAAAATATGAAAATTTCAATGGCAAAGTCCAATCTTGCAGGCAAGTTATAATTGTGCACGTACAGGGATGAGTAAGCCACTATTTGATTGCAAAATTATATGTACAGTATATTTTTCAGTCCTCTCTTTATCACGAAAAGGTCAAATAGTATGAATATACAATATGCATATGGTCAGGAGGAATTCTTTTCCTTTCCTACTAGATACATTGGCTTTCTGTTTGTTGCTTGTTTGATCAATCAATGTAACTAAACTATGCATCCTATGATATTGGTTGGTTTGTCTACATGTAAACCATTCTGTTGTGTGCCCTGAGAAAAATCAATACAACTTCAGATTTTTTAAAGCAAAGGTTCTTTGTAAGAACTATACTATACTTATGAGCACAGAAGCTTCATATTTCCACATCACTTAGAAATTTTATCCTCCTTTTCAGATTTAATTCAGTCCATTACAATCCACATATAATAAAAGCTCATTTACAATTCAAACGTAAATAAATATCAATAGAACTTCATGTTTAATTTACACATTCCAATTTAATCCATCCATAAATCGCAGTAGAATTGATAAGAGAAAAAAATCCAAGTACGTAATTCTTACATGTATGCTAATAGAAGACATGTATGATGGAGTAACTACTAATGTGAGAACTCTAGGATAAGAGACTAAGTACTTTCATAGAGAGAAAAATTACAACAGGGCTTAGCCTTAAGTCCTAGTTAATTTAGTCTTGGATATACTTAGAGACATACAAAAGATTACCCCTAATTGCATGCCTTTTGTGGATGATATAATTTTGATTGAGGAATCAAGGGATACCATTAACTTAAGCGTGGGAAACAGACTTTGAAAAACAAAGGTTTTCACACATGTAGGAGTCAGACAAAACATATACACTGCAAATTTTAGCAAGGGAGAAGAGGATTAAGGCTTGGGAATAGAAAAAGGGAGATAATGTCATACCATAGGTTTCTAAATTTGCATATATGGGATCAATCCAACAAAATGATGGGAAAATTAATGAGGATGTCACATAGGATACAAGAGGAAAAAAAGATATCGGGGTTATTTGTGATTGGAAAGTACCTATCAAGCTTAACGGTAGGTTTTATGGTACTGATGTACATCCAAATATACTCTATGGTGATGAATGCTAGGCTTTAAATGAACAATAAAGGAAAAAAGAAGGGGGGGAAAATGGAATGACTAGATGGATTAGTTGTCACAAGAGAAATAATAGTATACAAAATTAATATATATTAGTAGATATTAGTGTAACAGTGTTTACGGAAAAGATGACAGAAAATTGGATAAGGGTTTGAACACATAAGAAGATTACTAGGAGCACCAATAAGAAAAGTAGATTTTATGGTGTTTAGTCCCAAGAAAAGGGAAAAGGGAGATCATAGAAGACATGATGAGAGAAAGTTATTAAGAGGAATCACATGGTAAAGAATATTTCTGAATAATTGGTCTTTAATCGAGGCAAATAATATCATGTCATCCATGTAGTTGACATCACCTAGTACGATAAGGATATTGTTGTATGCTAATACAACACAAATTGCATGCATGAAACATAAAGAGAGGGCATGGATGGGAAGGAAACTTCTCAAGGAGGTGAAACTACAAGAGCCATGGCAAAGGATAAAGAGAGGGAAGCAAGCATCCAAGAGGAAGGTTGACTAGAAGCAAACTAAGGAGCTTGAGGAGGAGTTCATGAAGACTAGCAAACTTTTGAGAAAGAAGGAAATATTTTTCTTTGTAACAATCCTAGTTTAGTATCTTCTTTTAGTGTTAGATGGGATTAACTCCCTTGTTTGGATAAAAACATAGCTAGTAGGATGCTTGGTTATGACTCTAGTAGCTTTAGCTCTTTGTATATTTGTACACAAGTGAAGGAAAGGACTTGTTTGGCCACCCTTCCTACACACCTAGTTCTCCTATTTATATATAGGGAAACTAAAGGCCATTTTGACCATAACTTGGATGAATGAAATAGAAGCACATTTTGTGGCTTGAAGCTTGTGAGAGATATGAACTTCTCTCTTTGTAGGTTCTTATCTTGAGTACTAGAACTCAAGTGGTGAATCACCATCCTCCACACTTATCTCTTCCAAAGAGTGTCGCATGTCTCCATTCCATTTTCCTCCTCCATGTTTTTCTTTTGTTCTCATCCATCTTCAGTCTTTACAACTCAAAGGTAATCTTCTTTCTTTCAACCTTGACTTTCTTTTATGTCTAGATCTTCGTCTTCTTCTTCTTCCAAGCTTGCACAAGAAGCTTCCAACCTTTGCCATCCAAACAGTCCAATCACCACCAACCAAGACCACCCTCCAAGTCGCCACACCTAGGTGACCAACACTCACAAAAGCTTCCATCCAACCTTTCAAGATTCAACCATCTCTTGAACCTATATTCTCCTACACTCTACTGTGCAAAACGTGAAGTGTAGAACAAATCAAAACCCAAACCAAAACCAACCACACACTTCAAGATTCAACCAAGAGCACATAAACACGCCAAACCAATTGGATAGACTTCCTCTCCTTGATGACATGCACATAACCCACCAAAGTTATTGAAGATTCCATGGTGAAACTTGGATTTGGAATGTCCACCCTCATGAGCAACCTAAGGAGGATTTAACCCCTCAGAGCAATATGTATTCTGTAACTATTTTTCTGTAATATAGACTCATTTTATTCATCCCTCAAAACTCTACTAGAATTCTTTTCCCTGTTCATTTTGTTTACATTTCCTTCTGCTTCCAAATTAAACAAGGCTCCACACACCTTGTTTTCTGAAACAATAGATAAGCTAATGACTGCTTTTTGCTAGACCTGGCATGATGTAAACTACAATCAGGATTTTTTCCTCTTCATTTTTTTGCGTTTCCTCCTTCTAAAACCTAAATGATTTTACCGTAACCTTAGTAGGGGATTCTAATAGGTTGAGTGCCAGAGAGTGATAGAACAGAAGGTCAAATATATAGTTGGAATCTCATTGAAAACTATCTAATTGAAAGCCCAGAATGGCCATTCAACAACAGTACACCACATCTGAAAGCTAAACTAAATATCCCAAAAGATTAATTTAGCCTAAAATAAGAAGGAATTTAAAAAGAGGGGAAATGAGTAATGCATGATGCAAGAGAAAAGAGGAACATATACAAAAGCATAAAGAAAAGAAAGATTCAAGGATCAAACAACAAAAGTTGTGTCAATGCTGTTCACATGTCAATAATTATCAGTAGAACACACATAAGCAATAAAAAGGACAGTAATTAATAGAAATTTTAACAACAGATACACTACACACTACCATATACATAAAAGGCTAAAATAGTAAATTGAAAACTAAATAAGTTGATCTCCTTTTCCCATTTAAAATAGCCACGGGCTGGCACTATACCTTTATGATTAAAAGTACTATTACCAGTCCAAGCACAATGGAAAAAAAATGACCTCTGTATAGCTAGAAAGACAGAAAACATAACAAGGAGATTGCATACCCAAGAGATTTTAGAGGAAAAAGTTTAAAAAGAAACACTTCATTGGCTATTCTCACTTGACAAAATTCAGAAAGAGAAGAAAAATCAAAGCCACAAACAATATTACAATAGTATCAGTATGCAAAAATAGACACGTAAATCCTTACAAAACAAACGGATACCATGATAATTTTGCTAAAACTAGGACTAATTCTTGAGAGTTTACTTAAACGATAGAAGAAAAAAAAAAAACTGCAGAGGGTACTGCAGTTTAAAATAATCCACTTTGCAAACACTGTCAATTGAATATCATTTAAAAGATATGCAACAGTTTGTAGGGAAATGCAGGGGGTAATGCAGCTTAGACATCAACAACAAAAGGAAAACCGGATTTTAATCCAACGTTAATTGTTTAATACCAAGTGTTAAAAACTTTAGCCTCTCAATCTGATTCTAGCTCCCTTCACTTCTAATGTAAAAGTCTGCATAACACTAGCAAAACAGAAAAATGCAAACCTCCAAACAATGTACTTAGTCACTTACAATAATGAAAAGAAGAAAACTGATGACCACCAAGTAGGATTACCATATCTCTCTAATTAAATTGAACTAGTTCAGGTTGTTTTATTTCTTTATATTTCCCTATCTGGATAAGATCTGCATATCAGAGTCCCTGATTTCAGATTCTTAGTGCTATTACTTTTTTTATAAGGGTAATTGTTAGTTATGATAAAGTAGTGATCTCAATATTTTTTTATTTTATCAATTAGGATGATTGTTAATTATAATTTTATTAATTAGAGACATCTTTCTTAGCCTTTTCTAATGGTCAGATCAGATTTTAATATCAATGAGAAATTTTTTTCTTAAAAAAGTGTTAATATAGGAGGGGGCTACTGCTAAGTGTCGGCTCTGCTTCCTGCTTTCGCTATAGGTTGTAAGAAGAAGAATCTTCTGTGTCCAGGTCCGTGAATTGGTCCTAGGCGAAGTTACATAATAAAAATCTCACCACACTAACATCACACTTAATCAAAAGAACAGGCACTAAAAAGCTCTCCATACTTAATCGAAACAAGAACAAGCACTTATCCTTTCATCTCAAAATTCATTGAGAACAAAATTTAATAACGGGCAAAATGAAGAACAATAAGGAAAAATGATCAATAATCCTAGCTCATAGGAATTGACACCTGAACAACATTCAACATAATGCAATCAACATTTCAACAATAGATAAACTATCAATCTCCTTAAACACCAAAAATAACTAACCTGAGACTCCTTTGTAGCACCACAGATAACAGAAGAAACATTAGGATTAGCAGCACACCACGCAATCGCAAGCTGTGACAGTGGCACACCAAGCTCATCCGCAATTGGCTTCAATCCATCAACCTTCCTAAGCACATCATCAACCAGTGACCGCGATGCCAGATTCTACAAGAAACGCCATACAAAAAAGTACTTAAACAAAAGCACCAGAATAGTAAAAAAAAAAAAAAAAATCCCAGTTCTAGTACTGAGATTGTAAGCACAAATGATTTTAGTCCTAAACTTCACAAAATCATTACTTGTCTAGAAAAAAATAAGTAAATACTAGATAACATTAGCTAAAATGAGGAAAGATTTGAATAAGTGGAAAAGTACTTTGTAATTTTCCAAAGCAAATCTGCTATCTGGCGGTATAACTCCTTTCTTATATTTCCCAGTGAGCACTCCAGAGGAAAGAGGACTCCATGTAGCGACTCCTAGGCCATAGTTGGTGTACAGAGGAAGAAACTCAGACTCCACCTGCATCATTATATAGTCAAATCAGGTCAATCAAAAGACCAGAACCAAATAAAAAACGAGTAACGAAACAAATAACAAAAATACACAATACAATTTCTAACACATTCATGCCAATAACAAATTAAACATATAACAAAACATGTTTTTACTCTATAAACAACAACTTTTTCCTTCTCAATTCATGCATTGGAACACACAATTCAAAGTATTTATGAATCTTTAAAAGCATGTTTCGATATGGGAGAGGATTCTGTGACGTTAAAACGCCAACAGCGTCGTGCAGTTGAATAATTGTGAACCATTGGACTTTGTAATACTTGAGATTTTGCCACTTGCTTTTAATTTTTTTTAATAATAGTTAATTCTAAAACTTTAAATATTTTCCTGTTTCAAAAGATGATCAACCATTTAAAAAGTCAAAAGTTTTGTTTACAAGGTTTCATAACAAACCCTCCCTGTAAAAAGCATCAACATGTAACATCAATATAGTATGTTACATTTTTATTAATAAGTAGAATTAAGAAACATAAATAATAAATTTCGGTTAAAAATAGAACTATCTGAATCCAATGCTTTGACTCATTTTCTTTAGTGACAGCATTCAAGTGCCTACATGAAGATGGAGTGGGTGCGTAATTACATAGCTTGAAGGAAGAAGAGAACAACTCTTTTCAGTAATACAATAAGCATTGCACCTTTGACCTCTGTCATCACTAAGCAAATCAAAACCAAATATCTTCCTCACTGTTGCAGGTCTACAACGTCATCATAGTATCTGAGCAAATGCATCAATTCATATCCCTTAAATATAAATAAACCACTAGACAAATGCAAGTCATATACTAATAATATTGTATCACATTCAATTTTTTTAATCTTTTATTTAAAATAGGTATAATAGAGAAAACAACTTTTGCATTAGGAGTAGATACGAAAAGCCAAAACTTTCGGAATGAAAGTTTCATTGTAATTATTATTAAAACATATTTTTAAAACAAGAGGCAAAATCTAAACCATTTACAAAATCAAATGGCTCACAAGTGGCTCAATGCTCCACATACAAAAACCAAACAGTAAATGTTTAAACAAATTATAAACTTTTTCCTGCTATATTATTTATCTTGTCAATTTTTCTATATTGAATCATGCTTGCTTAAACCTCCACTAGGAAAACTATCAATACAAAGGATCTATCATTTCTCCATCGTAAAACTATACTTCCCACAATCAACACCAATTGATTAGCTTCTCCAAGGAAAATTACTGTGAAATGTTTCAACTAATGGATGATGAGTTTACATATAAAAAAAATATGACACCACCTTCAATTTAAAAAATTCAAAAAATAAAGAGTTTGTAGGTCTTTCTCCTTATGTTACACATTTTGTAGGTCCTTTACCAATTAGTCATGAACCTACCATGTGAAAGAATATAACATCATTTTTAATTCAAAACTTTTAAGAAATATATAGAGGGTAATTCATTTTTAAAATGAGTTATCACAAAGTATATTATTTGGATAGAGAATTTTAAAAGAAATTAAAATTTTAGAAATTTATAATAATTAGTTAATTACTTCAAATTAGAAAATTTCAAATTCCACCTTAAAAGTAAGAATTTGAAAATTTTCATACTTTCTTATTTCTCAAATCTTTCTCTTCGGTTCAATCTCAATCAAGATGACCTAACCCAACCCAATCCACCATGAATTGGGACCCCACTTGACAACTTTGGATAGACCCAATCAAGCTTGACTTAGATAAATCTTACTCAACTAGGATAAACCTAGTTTAACCCAACCAAGACTAGCCGGCTTGGTTCAATGGATTAACCTACTTACCTTGTCTTGGCCCTCTTGACTGAAGTTGACTTAACCTGACCTATTAGACTCTATCTAACTTACTTAGTTTAGATAAACTTAATTTGACTAAGATAAGTTTGACCTAGACTAGCCACTCGACCAATGATTTCATTTAAATTTCTTAAAAAATATAAAATTATTTATCCAAATAGACAATGAATTTGTGGATTTTTCTACTTAAATTCTCACATATTTGCCATCACTTGAATTCCAATATGACCAAATTAAGAATCCAACATAAACAAGACTAAATTATTCATTGAAGATTATATTCGAAATAACATCTCTATAAACTAAAAATAGTGAGTGGTTTTCTAGAAACTCTCTCATTAAACTTTGTCAAAATCAGATTTTTAAGTTATAATAAGCGGATTAAAATAAGTGTTTTTGAAATAATCAATTTTTTAAAAATCACTTAAGTAAAAACCAGACAGGATTTGTTTCGTATCAAAATCAGATTTAAAAGTTATAAAAATTAAAATAAGTACTTTTGAAATAATAAACCTTTAAGAAAGTTACATGATTTATTTCTTAAATTAAAACAAGTATTTTTGAAACAATCAAATTTCAACAAAATCACTTAAAAAAATGCTTATTTTTAAAATATACGGATTAAATAAACACAAAAAGAAATCCCTTATTCTAAAAAACAAGTAAAATGAAAAGTAGCAAAGAATTAATGTGTGAGAAGGTTGAGTGGAGGAAGTACCTTGTGGCGGGACAAGAGGTTATACTCAGGCTGTTCAACAATAGGCCCAACGAGGTCGAGTCTCTGGGCCACAGCCCAGGCCTCGGTGATCTGTTGGGCGGACCACTCGCTGGTGCCCCAGTAGAAAGCGAAGCCGCGGTCAATCACGTGGTTCATGGCCCGCACCGTTTCCTCGATGGGGGTGGAGGTGTCGGGGCGGTGGCAGTAGAGAACGTCGACGTAGTCCATGTCGAGGCGCTTGAGCGAGGCCTTGGTCCCCTCCACAATGTGCTTCCGCGAGAGGCCCTTGTCGTTCGGGCCCTGCCCGCCCCAGAAGATCTTCGTCGAAATCACGATGTCCGAGCGCTTCCAGCCGAGTTCCCGGATCGCCTGCCCCATGATTTCCTCCGCGCGGCCATTGGCGTAGACCTCGGCGTTGTCGAAGAAGTTCACGCCGTGGTCGCGGCAGCACTGGAGCAACGCCTTGGCCTCCTTCACGTCGAGCTGATTCCCGAAGGTGACCCAGGCGCCGTAAGACAACTGGCTCACCTTCAGCCCCGATCGCCCTAGGTTCTTGTACTGCATCGCCCTGGATTCTCTTCTTGACAGTGAGAGAAAATCTAGAGAGAGAAAATGTAGAGAGAGAAAGAAAGTTGAGAGTTGTAACCAACTGTGATTGGGATGGAACTTGGGAGAAGTGAAATTCACGTGCTCTTCAACTCCATATATTCATCTCAAATCTTCCTTTTCAGGTAACCAAGCATTCAATAAAAAAAATGTTTTTAAAATTTAGAAGATTGAATTATTAATTTAAAATATATTGAACCCTAAAATAATCATATGTAAAGAGGAATCATTTCAAATACAAGACCTAATATAAGATACAATATGACAATTGGGGAGAAAATTCAAAGATTGGAGAAGACAAGATCATGTGAAAATTTTGAAAACCACATAATAATTTATTGAATGATACCATTGTCGAAGAGAATCATAATTTATTTATTCACAATCATTGCATCAATTAATTTTGCAGTTTAACTGCATCAATGAAATAGGGTAGAAGCTTTGAAATGCCCATATAAAATTTCTGAATTCAATTAAAAAAATAATTTAAATTCACTTTTCATTTTTTTAGGTTTGGTAAATACTTAATTTTGATTCCTAGAAAATTTTATATCATCGTTATCATGAATAGTTAGATCAACCAGTTATCAACTGCTTTCTTCAAAAACTTCCATGAAAATTGCATACAAGAATATATATATATATATTATTTAATGTGGAATTCCTTACATATTCATTGTTGTGTTTTGTGATAAAAGGAAACATGATTTGAAGAATAGTATTTTCCCAAAAAAAACAAAACAAAACTAAAGAGTCAAACTTTTACTTCAAGTTTTAGATGTATAATTGATTGTGCATTTCTCTTGGAACTTTTCAATATCTTAGAGTTGAAGTTGATGTACATAGACTAAATCAGTGAAAGAATCACTTTTTAAAGTTTATTTTAAAGATTTTTTAGTAGTCATAGTCACAAACATTACATTAATTCATATATTATCCAAACAAAACTTCAAATGCTCCATACCTCAAACTTTCCACAATGGTTTGCATGGCACACATAACCAAGAAATTTCACAAGAAAGGAGGAATATTATGATAGAGATGGCTATGTACAAGGTGGACCACTTATAATAATGTTCTATTTTCACAGTATTTCAATGGACAATGACATTTTCTAATGATAACAATATTATGTTTCAAATCTTAAAATTAGGGTTTATATTTTGTTTTTTAAGTTTTTCTTTCCATTTTAAATAAGTTAAGAGTAATAGGAGAGACTTTTAATTTATAAATAATAAAATAAAATATGTTTTTAGTAAATAAAAGATGAGTGAGTTTTTATTTTATTTTATTCTATGTAATTTGGCTTTAGTTTGTTTAAAATTAGAAGTCACTACTTTTTATCCCTAATATTATATGATCCAATTAAATGTTCATGTGTTAATAAAATGTCAAAAGTCACTATTTCAAGTTACACATATCAATGTTGATATAATATCTATCGTAAAATAAGTATTAAAAACTAAAAATAATAATTAAAATTTTTGGAAGAATGAAAATGGAAGAAAAATATTTTACTCAACAAAAATTCATACATTTTATAAGGATTAAAAATGTTTATTTTAAATTTTATAAAGATAAACAGATGATAATAATAAAAACAAAAGTTATAAGTGGGTAGTTTTATATAAAATATATTTAAGTCTTTTTCCATTTTTTATTGGGCTTTATATTTTTTTGTAAGAAAAAAAACCAAAAACAGGGGGTATACTTAACAATAAAGGAGGTGTGGTTAAGAACATTAAAAAGGCTTTGTATGTGAGAGAGCATTTAAAAAGTTGAGGTTTTTTCAGTTGTTAGTTACCACCAACTACCTTCTTCCTCTATCACCCTTTTGCTTTATTCTCTGTGAAAATAAAGTAACGACTTTGTTCATTTTATATTCCCTTTTTTCAAAAGAATAACTACTCACATTCTTATGTTTTCAAAATCACTTGAAGGTTACATTAAAGAACATTCTGGTAAAAGATTCATGTAGAATAATAATGTTGGTGTTTGTGCTATGAGAAACCTATGCAATATCTTAAGGTTGTTCAAGTTAAAAGTTCAAAGGAGGGAACACAATATGCATTACAATTGGTAAAGTTTCAAGAAAAAGTGACTTCTATATACTCAAATTTCACTCATTTCGTTTCAACTATCTTTATTTTGAAATCTTTTGAACCATTTTGGTAGAGATTTTGAGCATACTATTTTGAAATGAGTCTCATAGTTCATTATTCAAAAAGGGAGTTTATTATTTGTAGAAACGAAGTGGAAAGTGGATGAAAATAGGTGTTTGAAGAGGGCCATTATGCAGAAAGTGTTGGTGGTGTTGATGTTTTATCTTGATTTGAGTGAATCTTGAAGGTGTGACATATAAAGCATACTTAGGAGGGTGTCTACACAAGCCAACTCATGCAACTTTCTCTATCAAAAACTTTTGGACACCACATAGTGTGTGATGTAACATTTCTTGCTTTACCTTACATCTCTTGCACTCAAATTGTTAAGTTCCTAAACAATTTTTTTAGTATTTTTTTTTGTCTCTATCAATCATATAATGCAATAACTTGTGAATCCTAGGAAAGAATCTAGAATAGTTATATGTAATTTTTTTTGTTAAACTATGTATTATTTTTGTCCATATGTCTTTTTTATCTTTTATGGTATCAAAACCTCCCATATTCGAGTTAATGTAATTATGACGTGGAGAGAATGCGTTAAAGATTTCACATTACTTAATGATATAATGAAATTAATGACAAACCTCATCTCATAAGCCGGTTTTATGAAATATTATGGAACGTATTATATTTAGAATGTCGTTTCAATAATATCAAGTTATTCTTAATTCTAATTAACAACATCATCAATTGTTGTGAAAAAGATATTTGTTTGCCATCAACCTCAATGTTCACTCTCTTCGTACTTGTCATTGTATTAGCAAGTTTTAAAGAGTTTGATAAACTAGTTTTCTTCTCTGAGCTAACATTAGGCTATTGAGCAACTTCATCAAATTGTGCAATAAAAGTGGATCCTGTACATACTTAGTGTCACTCTATCAATCTATTTTTATATCCTAACATGAATTGTGAAACTAACCATGTTATTTAACATTTTTATTCTACATCATACTCTCTTATCTTCACCTTTACATAACATGTTATTAGGGATTCAACTCATCAATTGGATTAGATTAAAAAAAATTAAAGACTTATTAATATAGATAAATAAATCTAACTCACTTAATATACAAATTAAATAAGTTTAAATCAGGTTATGGTGAATTAATTTGTCACCCATTATCATTATCATTAGTAACTTTAATGTAATTATTTTCATCACTATTACCTATCACCTAGTTTGTATTATAATATTTATCAAACATTAATATGATTTCAACATATTTTATTTTTATCTTATAATATTTTTATCACATTCTAATATCTATCATATCATGACCATCAAATGATTCATAAGTATATATGAATATTATATAATAATTTTAAAAACATAAAAAATAATACATTTAAATATATTTTTAATCCTCTAATAAATACTAATGATATTAAAATAATTTTTATATTTATCGATAATAAAAGTATTCTATCCAAAATTAAAATTCAATAAATTTTTTTATTAAAAAAACTTTAAAATAAAAATAATTTAAATTTTTATAATTATAAATTTTATAATCCAAACACAAGATAAACTAAACTAATTACTCCTGCATAATGTATGTATAAAATTAAAATTTACTGATTATCTAGTATTTCAACTAATTAATAAACATCCATAACATAGATTACAGTCTAATTATGTACTATTCCATCTTTTTTTTTTAATATGTAATGTTTAAATTTTGGCTAGAAAATTAATTTTCATATTTTATAATAATTTTGGTATTTTTTTTAATAATACTTTTATTTTTTGACATTTTTTGCCTAATATAGTCTTGAAATTTACAAACAACGTATAAATAGAAATAATTTTAAAAAAAAAATATAATACTCTTTTACTTTACCTGAGTATGTTTCTTGTATTACATGATATTGTTTGTTGGTGTTTCTTATGAACATGTCATTATTTGGATTTTGGACTTTTTTTCTTTTATTTAAAGATAATAAAATAGAAAACTCTTAATTTTTTTAAAAAATAAATAAATAAGGGAATTTCGATTCTTAAAAAAAGATTAAAAAATCTAGAAACACATTTAGTATATAGATAGTTCAATTTTGTAAACGGTGAAAGATTTGATTTCTAATAATGTGAATAGAAAAGAAATATTAATGAGACAAACATATGAACTTAGTTTTATGTATTAAAAGAGAATATAATTTTAAATGATAAATGTATTTAGAATAAGTTAAATATATATGACTGAGAAATACATGATAAAAATATTTTGGTATCCTTTAAACATTATTTGACTTATATAATGACAACATATTTTGTGTCTCAACATCTTTTATATATTGATACGATTATCAGTTGAATATATGGTGATACATTTTTCAATAAATAGTCGTCTCAGACTTCATGATTAGAGGAGTTATAACTTCACTAAATTTAATAACTTAAATCCAAGAGGTTTTGTCTCACAAAGTACTCATATAAGTTAATATTCATTAAATCTATTACATTTGAATGTTAATATTCATAAGATATAAAATATCTAGAAGATATGAAATTTATCATTTAAGATATACTAAAATAATTTGTTATTAAATCATATTATAATAAGATATAATATTTATTTTTCTAATCATATAATGTAAAAAGTGATTATTGGCCTAACTCACCCTCAAAACTCGTTTAGAAGGTGAGGTTTACACTTCGAATGTAACCTGTTAACTGGTGACCCAATCTAGGTCCAACTACCTTACTAACAACAATAAAGACTCTACATAGCGGTCCGTTAATTGTTAACAATCAAAACTTCTCAAACTATGTAAAATGGGATCATAATCTATTAACAAATGACCCAATTTAGGCCCAACAACCTACCAACCAAGGTTCAATATATTAACAAGTGGTCGAATCTAAACCTAACAATTTTGTTAATCAGGCTCTAATATCATGTAAAAAGTGATTATGAGCCTAACTCACTCTCAAAACCGGTTCAGAAAATGAGGTTTACACCTCACTTATATATTATAGTTCGGTCCCATTTTTAATGAATGTGGAATTTTCTCAACATATAATAAACACGATTTATACTGTTTATTGTTGATTTGTGGGTGAAAGTAAAATTATAGATACACCTATGGTATGAGAAAACCATGATAAGATGGTGTAAAGAAGACTAAAGATTATCTTGAACTATTTAATGTTTATGTATAATATATAATTAGATATATTTAATATAAAGAGAATAAGAAGTTGAAGGAAAATAGTGAAAGATGTATAAAGAGGATGAAGAATAAAGAGAGGGTGTTGAAAGTTGTTGGAATGGATTAAGGAGTGAGAAGCGAGATTTTGCTTTGAGTGCTCCTTAATGAGCGGTTGACATTGTTGTGTTGGAGGCCATGTGAGTGAAGAACTCAGCATCTCAAATGGTCTCTCTTTCTTGGCTGCATAATATTGTTCATGGCCCCCACACTTTTCCATAACTTTTTCTCAAAGATTTCATCAAATTCATTAGCTGTCTTGCATTGCATGTCTTCCCATCCATCCCATGCAACTTTCTTTTCTTTTCTTTTTGCCTCCTAACAAAATCAAATTAAATCATTCATTTCCCTTCTTGCCCAAACACTCTAATTTACATAATCTTTTCCAATTATCTTTCTTAGATACAACAAAAACATAAAACACTTTATCCATAAATGAAAAAGAAAAAAAAACATTAGCTTTAATATTTTTTAAAATATTGCATTTAAAAAACTTATTTTTATTTTGTTTTAGTTATAATTTATATGCATAGTAGTCCTTATTTGTTATTTTTAATTTTTAAAATAAGAATGTTTTACAAACAGTCACGTAAATGAAAGGCAAGTTATGTGCTTTATGTTACTTGTTTCGTCTAAGAAACTAAGATGCAATCTTTTAGGTTTAATTTATAAAGAAAATTTGCTTACTTTAAATCGTATCTTCTTTTATAATTGTTTTCTTGAAAAGTTTGTGTAAGTTGACCATATCTTAAGCGTTCCCATTTATATTGCACGAATCTATTAAAGGATCGATTAAATAAAATACCCATATATATGTAATTATCATTTATAATATATAATATTGCAAAAAAAATAAATGATTGATTACTTGAAAAGGGTTGATTTAAATCAACTTTTCAAATGATTAAATGATTATTTATGAAAATAAGAAGATAAAGTCTTCTCGGCTAATTCGTCCAAAAAGTCAAAAACCGAGATGTATTCGACAATTTTTACTTTAGGAAAGGATTTAAACCAAATAATTATAAAATTTATATTTTTAATACAATAATATATATAGTATTAAGACTTATACTATATATTATCTAAAATTTTTTATTCTACTTCTTAAACAAAATTTTAATAAAATTTAGTAATTAAATATGTATAGTATTACGTATAAAATATTAATATTATAACTTTAAAGATGTTATTGAGTAAGAATATATACTTTATTTTTAATTTTTTTTAAGTAAATTAATCATACATTATGTAGAGATACATTATGTAGAGAGTGATTACAAATCTCTTTTATCTCTTAAATCGATTTAAGAGATGAAATTTACACCTTACTTATATATTATAATTCGACCTCATTTTTAGTTAATGTGAGATTTTTCCAATACTCTTTCCTCATATTAATGAGACTTTCTCAACTCGAATATGACCTAATTAATAGGTGACTCAATATAGGTCCAATAATCTTGTTAACAATCAAGACTCTACATAACAGTTCGTTAATAATTTTATTAACAATCAGGACTCTTAAACCATATAGAAGAGATTATAATTATTAATCGGAAACTCAATCTAGACTCATCAACATATTATTCAGGTTTAATATATTAATAAGTGATTTAATTTAAATTTAACAATTTTGTTAAAAATATTAAATCAAACAACATATTTCATGATCTAATTTCATACTTATTAAATTAAACCTAAAAGGAAGAAAATTTTGTAAATCGACCTAAAGTTTTTGTTAAACTTACGCAGCTAACCAAACAATGTTAGTTGGAGAAACATGGTAACGGATTTAACTTGTTGGAGAAGTTAAAAGAGAGGAATGAGAATGGTGAGTAGTAATATATAAAGGATAGTGATGGCGAACATAAAGGACAGAGAAACCAAACCTATTGACCTGGAGGACTCGGTACAAACAGAAACATAGTTTGGTAACTTTGGAAGTGTTTGGAATAAGTACAACGTTAGGAATGTTAGTTGAAAGGATGCTTCTTGTCACAAATCATCCCATAACTCCATCAATAAATTCTCTAGATCCACCTCTTCATCACCATAAATAAACAAAAATTAAACCCATCAAGATTAATGCGCCATTAGGTTCATATATTCCCAAGTAATTCAAAAGAATTTTCATAAATCTACCGTTCCTTAATTCCTTTTTCTCAAATTTTAATTTCAAATTAGTTAATATTAAATAAATTTATTTAATAAATATATAAATCATAGTGAACAAACTGAAATAGGAAATATATATTTTTCTCAACATTCTTCTTTTATAGATAGGAAAATTTTATATGTAAACCTCACTTCTTGAATTGA
Source organism: Macrotyloma uniflorum (assembly GCA_016859785.1). Taxonomy (NCBI): domain Eukaryota; kingdom Viridiplantae; phylum Streptophyta; class Magnoliopsida; order Fabales; family Fabaceae; genus Macrotyloma; species Macrotyloma uniflorum. The sequence continues at coordinate 3,570,484 of BDMB01000012.1, read as the reverse complement.
TTTTGAGAATGTGTTAGGCTCCGTAATCACTTTCTACATAATATTAAAATCAGGTTAATAAAATTGTTAAATATAAATTGAGTCACTTGTTAATATACTGAACTTTGATTAATAGATTATTTGACTTAGATTAATTATAATCCTTTTTGCATGATTTAAGAAATTCTTATTGTTAACGGACTGTTGTATAATTGTTAGTAAAATTGTTAGAGTTAAATTGAATCACCTATTAATAGGTCATATTCAAATTGAGAAAATCTATTTTATCTTAAGGATAATGTTGAAAAAATTTTATATTGATTAAAAATATAACCGAATTATAATATATAAATAAATTTTATTTTTTTAACTAATTTTGAAAATAAGTTAAATTATATAAAAACAGGTATTATAAAATTTCTTTAACATTATCTTCTGTATACCACCAAATATCTCTTACTCGTTATCAAAAAAAAGTTTCTTTAATAACCCTACATTTTTTTGAATAAAGTGACTATACAACCTTAAAATTTTGTTTTCTATTCAAACCTTCCATTTGATTTATTATTTTTCTTCATAAATGGTTGGAAAGCAAAATCTTGGTCTCTTTTCATTTAACTTTTAACTTGAGACAGAGAGTGAATTTAAAAGAAAGTGAATATTTCCAATTATAAATAGATGCCACATCCACTTTATATATCAAGAAAGCTGGCCAAACCCTATCTATTTGCAGGCCTGGAATCTAGATTATATCTTTCTATACATCTCTCTATATAACAACAAATAATTAATCAATGTGTGACCAAGACATTATTAATTCCTATGTAACCTCATGTATAGTTTTAATATATAGTTTCATCTAGTTTTTTTCTTCTTTTTTTTCATGGACATAAATTTCATGTGTTTCAAAGCTTTATCTCATATTAACTCAACTAAAGCAAAAAAGTAAAAAAAAAAAACAAATCTAATCAATAATTATTTTCGTGGAAATTGAATTTGAACATTACACGAAGGATTCAATCTTGAATATATTAATAATTTGTTTATAACTTTTTGGTTGAGCTAGATTCTTTATTGTTGAGGTACGTACAATTATTAATATTGGAGAAATTAAGTGTGAAAGGATTTTGAGGCATGTGAGCCATATATGAAGGGTATAACTAAATAGAGCTCACATGCTTGGTCGAATATGGTAGTTAAATTGGATCATAAAATCTTCTATTAATTCAAAAAAACAATATACTCATTTTTATTTACATTCACATGATATTCATACATTAACAAGCACATATAATATTTGTTCAGTAGTGTACGTTATGAATTGAGAAAATATCGGTTAGCTTCAAAACATAATATAATTGGTATTATTTTCGTATTAAAAAGTCAATCGATAACGTCTTGATTATCTTGATAACAATAATTATAATCTTAAAACATATACTTAAATATAACTAAAGATTAAAGATTAATTGCAATCATTATTTAATAAAAATACTCTGTAATTAAGATCATAACACAGGTCTATAAGACTAAGTTCATAAGAAAACAGTATAAGTAAGAGTGATAAATGAAAGGTAGATTTTGACTTTGATTTGATATACATGGAATTCCATTGAACTATTACGGATTTAAGCATCGAAGTGCCTTCGCAGGAATTCCACACAATCTGTCCTAGAAATGACTGGAATCAAAAACCGAAAACATTAATGAAAAAAAACGTATCTTAGAATATCTGGTTTCAATAAAAATAAATATATACTATTAAACATATGAAAGAGTGATTAATAAAATTAAACATGAAAAAAGTAACTTTTCGTTAAACAATATATATTAAACGGTATACGCTGAATACAAATATGATATATTGTATTGAGTAAATGTCTCAAAATACGTTTAACATCTTCTTAATTCAAACACCATGTAACCCTAATCCATGGAACTAGAAATACATCCAAAATTTAGAGGAATGAAGATGATTGGTAATCCACAACTATTGAAAAAGGTTCCTCTTTGAAGTTCATTGGTTCTCCCCATGTGCTTGGTTTGGGTGTGGTTGGGAACATTTGGGTCAACTTTTAATGGTATGTGTGTGTTCCTACCTCACTCCACTTTTTCATTTTCTGCATCACGCATGTTCCTTACGTAGAGAAAAAACACCAGTCAATTCTTGTCGGTTTTATTACTCATTTTCATAATTCTATTTTTCATATTCTAATTCAAACTATACTTTCTAATAAATTCCTTCTATTTGCATAAGAACAGAAATAATATATCCTTACATCAACTTTATATGATATAAATTGTAAACCATTTAATTATAAAAAGTTAATATAAATCGTATAGAACGAGACCAATTATAAATACGAGGATTTAGATATATAATCAAATTTAAAGCGGTGAAAAAAATATATTAACAGTAATTTAGTGAGAATGGAGAAAAAAAGTTACAACAAAATTAACCTAGATAGTTTATTTTAATTTTAGTAGAAATTTTTTTTAAAAAGTGATTATCAATTTAGGAGATAATTTACCTCAACTTGAACGTAATCTGTTAAGATATTCTATGTAACGGTCTTAAACCATGTGTTCAATAACTTGTTATCCAAAGTTTAATATATTAATAAGTTGTCTAATTTATGTTTAAAAATTTTATTAACCAGACTCTTATATAATGTAGAAAGTGATTATCGGTGTCTAACTCACCCTCAAAATTAGTTTAGGACACCTCACTTCTATATTATAATTTAGCCTCATTTTTAATCAATGTGAGATTTCTTTCGACAAGTTTTGTTGGAAATATCTCATATTAATTAAAAAAATAGACTAAATTATAATATATAAAGAAAGTGTAAATCTCACTTCCTGAACTGATTTTGAGTGTGAATTACACTTCATAATTATTTTTTACATGATATCAGAATTTGGTTAATAAGATTATTAAATCTAAATTAGATCATTTATTAATATATTGAATTTTGATTAAATTAGATCACTTATTAATATACTAAATATTAATTAATTATTGGGTCTAATTATATATTGTTCTGTATTGCTTAAAATTTAAATAACAGGACATGGATTATTGTTTAACTATTGATTATTTCTTAATTGATAAACAAGTTATGGATTACTTTAATGGTAACATTATAATCAGTATTATGGTTAGTTTAAGGCTAAGTAATGGATCAAATATAGTAATGGATGAATATTTTGTTGTGTTAGTTAGAATAACGAATCTTAATTAACACTTGATTGCATTGATAAGAAAGAGGATTAACTAGTAATAAATTTGAGAATTATGTGCAAATATGGGTATGAATGAAAAAATAAGCAATAAATGCAATGTGAGAAGTTTGTTGAATATTTGGAAATGTAACGAAATAGCCATTGCATTTATCAACTTTATTAATTGTTCTTCCCATAATTAATTAAAGTTGTAGGTTGATAGAGACTATAAACAACATGGTGGTTAAACCAATGTTAGTGTGCTTTCTTAATCATTCACCATTTTTTAGATTATGCCATTCACTAATTGTTCATGACTCATATAAGTTATTTCCTACTATTTTTCTTATTCTATTTTGAACATGAAAAGGTACATTAACCATAGAAATAATCGAAAAATATTCACTTTATAATTAATAAATATTTTTCTGCCCCATAAAATACAAATGTTACTTTTGCAGATCATTATTCTAAAGTAAAAGATATAATAATTAATTAATATCAATTTTTATAACATTGCCTTCTAATTTTTATGATTCTCAAACACTAACGTAGAGTGACACCAAATTGTATCAAGGAGTAATTGTATAGAAAATGAACTGTTGAGTGATAGTTTGATTTTATAAACTTAAAAAGATATTTGTTGTGGTATTAAAAAAGAAAAAAAAAATTATATAATATTTTTAAAAATGAAAATAAATAAAGAATAATTATAATCTATAAAAACTTAATATTTTGAAAATATTTGATATGAGATTGTGTCTACTATAAAAATTTATAATATATAAAAAAATATATTATATAAAATATATTATTCTCACTTTTATAATAATTTAATTTTATTTTAATTAATATAAGATGTCTAATATATTTCTTTATGATAAATATCACTTTGAATAAGATAAGGAATAATCTAATATACATAATAATTTTATTAGAATAAATTTTTATATTATATCATAAATTAATTTTAAATTTAATTTATTATTATAAAATTAACTTATAATAATTATTTTTTTAATTATATATATATATATATAAAAAAGAAAATATTGTAATATTTTGAAGTGTGCTGGAATCGGTCCCAAAGCTCCAGTACTCTTCTGTATCACATTTTCAGCCATCCATGCTTCCAAAGAGTAAAGGTGACTCCTAACCCTCCCATTCATAATTCATAACTTTATATTATAAAACTATATTCATTTTACTTTATAGATAAAGGTTCACAAAATATCTCTTTTTTTTATTATTATTATTTATTATTTCTATTAATTTTTCAACCTTTTAGGTAATTTTTAATACAATTGCATGCTTATACGTGTCTAATTTTTTACGCAAGTAGTATTGTTCTAAGAGAGTTTGATAAATGTCATGGAATAGGTGAGCATCTTCTCTGAATTTTGAGTTTTTACTTTTAAGAGTCAATAACCGAACTTCATCTACTTTGGTATACATCAATTCAAAGCAACAAGATGTTGAAATTGAACAAATTGGATCATGAAGAGGAAGTTATATGAAATTGGGAACATAAAAGAAGATGGGTATTGGAGAATACCAAGATTTAGAAGAAGGGTTTGTGTTCCAAGAACAAAAATTATCAATGGATGTTGACATTATAGTGAGATCAACCTACAAAACCTTGAATATGCACCTAAAGTGTCTCATTTTCTTTAAGGTTGTTTCACAATGGAATACCAACAAAACCCAACCTAAGGAGAAGGAGAATTCTATGATGAATATAAGTTTGTCTTTTGTAATTGCATGGAGTAGAATGATTCACATTTATTCTTCAAACCCTAATAAATGAAATATCCATTTCTAGTTTTACTTAGTGTGTTTAAAGAAATATGTTGATCATTATAAACCTTTTAAGTAGGGTTGGATTTAATGTATTTTTTTTCATGAAGATGTACCTTTTTTTGTGTTATTTTATAAAAAAATTGGCTAACTCTTGCCCTTAGTTGGATGCAATTGCTTGGTATTATCATATTATGGTTTGAAAACATGGAGGGGTTTGATCTAGTGGATTGGAGACCATTTGCATTGAGTATGAAATCAAAAGTTGAAAACATGCAAGGTGGATTTATTTAGGTTAACTAACACCCCCACACCCCCACACAAATAATAAGCATCATCATTTTTCACAATACTTTATTAAACACTTTTTATTTGTACTTATTTTAACACCATTCATAGAATTTGTTTATCTTCAAAGTAGTAATGGATAAATGATAGATAACAAAAGATTTGTGTGTAAAAAAAAAGTATATAAATGAAAAATGTGTAAATATATATATATATATATAAATATAATAAAAGAGTTTAATCTATGTACTAATATAAATCAATTAGATGATTTTGTTGGAGATATTATGTTATCTAAAAATAAGATCAAATTAAAGTATATTAAGTGAGTGCAAACCTTATCTTATGAGCCGATTCTGTAGGGATGAATTAGTGTTAAAGTTCAATTTTAATATAGTATCAGAATCTATTTTAACAAAATTGTTGGGTCTATCAGACCACTTATTATTGGGTTGTTATTATACCACCTATGAATATGTAGACCCACGTTCGAGTTGGGAGGTCTCGACGTGAGAGAGGTGTGTTGGAGATCCCACATTACATAGAGATAAGACCAAATTAGAGTATATTAAATAAGTAAAAAATTATAGTATATTAAGTGAGTGCAAGAGTATATCAAGTGAGTGCAAACCTGTGTTGGAGGTCTCACATTACTTAGAGATAAGACCAAATTAGAGTATATTAAGACCAAATCAAAATATATTAAGTGAGTACAAATCTCATCTCATGAACCGATTTTATGAGGATGAGTTAAACTTAAATTTATTTTTAATATATTTTATTGTGTATTTTTTAAAGCTAAATTTAAAAGAAAGAGATTAAAGTGAAGAGAAATAGATGGGGTGATTGAGATTTGTTGAAATGTTTTATGTTATGCATGAGTGTTGATAGAAGAATGATTTTGTCCCATTAGTTGTATGAAGGAAATGATTTGTGTTTAACTTCTCAACTGAAAAAGTCAAAAGGTCATAACTAACCCATGCTAGGAGTGAAGATTGGTCCACCTAATCAAAGGTCCTATTTGCTTGCATTCCATCATCATGATGCTTTTTTTTTTTCTTCTTCTTTTATTCATTCATGGAGATGATAGCGTGAGGACAAAAAAGTGAAAATTACGTTAAAAAGAATGTTAGCCATACTCTCACAGGCATGGAACTTTGCCATCATCACACTCACCTTCCTTCTCTCTTGCATGGCAAGAGGGAACACAATTCTTTAGGGTTTCAATAATTAACCCTTTCTTTAATTCAATTCCAGTTTTCCAATTCTGGATTAGGTTTCTATTTCCCTAAATTCATGTAATATAAGCTTTTTATATTAAGAAACTTTGATTTAGTTAGTAACATTAAATTTGTTAACAATTTATATTATCCTTCAAAAATTATCCTTAAAAGTTTTTAAGCTTATCATCTCATTTTTTTTTTCACTTATCTAATTATAATTTCTTCAATCTTCATGAAACAAAGAAGAGTATTTTTATTTTTATAAAAAAATAACTTGAAAATAATCTTATAAAAAACGATTTTAAAAAATCATCTTGCAAATAAGGATGGAAGTAATCTTAATTAACTTTCTAAATTAACTAACGTGGAAACAAGCCCATTTTAAATGTGTGAATATGTTTAAATATTTTTTTAATATATTTTTTATTATTTTAATATTTAAAAAATTTAAATATGTTATTTTAGTATAAAATTTTGATAAAATTAAAGTGACATGCTAAATGGAAGTGTCGTCTAGAAAAATGAATTAAATTAATAATATTTATTATTGTAACTTTAAAGTTTCCGACTTCATTCTTCACTAGAACATAACAGTGAGACTTTATTATCATTTCCATCAACCATTTAACTTTATTAAAAAAATTAATTTAAATAATATATTTAAATTTTATAAGATCAATTAACACAATTTTTTTATAAAAATTATTTTAACATATTATTTTTTTATAATATAATTTATCTTAAATAATTTTGTTAGGAAAAATTAAATCAATTCCTCTGAAAACATGTTAATGTTATAATTTTAAATGTGTTTCTGATTTCTCAAATTTTGAGAATCATTGATAAATTTTAATTTTTTTCTCAGAGAATAATAGTAATAAAAAGAAGATCTTGTAATAAATTGGTCTTTAAAGTGATAATACTGTGGTACTGTAAGTTTAATAGGTTGTGTTCAATAAAATATGTACTCTTTCTGAAAAACCACTGTCACACTTTCAGGATCAAGTGGTACAATCTTATCATTAATTATCACTATCATGCTGTAATTTATTCTTACATTCTAATATGAAATTTGTTTACTTTTTTATTATTTTCTTCATTTTTTTTATAGAAAATTCGAGTTGGATATTAGATTATCGATAAAATAAGAAAATTAAAAAATATATGAAAAAATGATGATATATATATATATAATATTCTATTTTTTAGATTATAATGTGCTTATAAAAAATATATTTATAAATTTTTCAAATTACATATACGATGTAATTATGATTATATTTTAAAGTAAAATAATATTTGATTATTTAGTAATAATTTATTTTAATAGATTTGAATTATAAAATTAAATGAGTGTAATATATCATTTTTAATATATTTAATAAAAATTTTGGTGCTTAATAGATTATATGGAGAATAAATTTGTTAAAATTTTATTTTTTTGAACTTAATATTATTCGACTTTAGATTGAATTCGATTGAAGACATATTAACTATTATATTCGCATAATTTTTATCTCTTAACTTATCTAATAAAAAAATAAAAAAAATCTAAATCTTACTTAATTATATTATTATTATTTTTTCTTTTATTCTCAATTTTCTAGAATATTTTAGTGATAAAAATGAATGATGAAGTATGAAATGAACAAAACTAAATAACTTTTATATCACTCAAATTGTTTATTTTATTATAATTACCATAAAAGATAATATCTATGTACTCCAATTTGTACAAATGCTTCTTAATTTCCTTCTAATTTATTTCTTCAATCAAGAGTAGAGATTGTCCAATGTGAGTTTCATAAAAGAAAAATTAAAATTAAAATATAGATCAAATTGAAAAGTGTAAAACTATAAGGATTATTGATAGATTAACCCAAACAATGGATGTTTAAGAAATTAAGTAAAATATAAACATAAATCACATTTGAAAATAAAGAATGTAATTTTTTTAATTGAAATGATAAATATATTAATAAAAATTAATATTAGAAGTAAAAAAATAATTTAAAATATAACTGAGTAAAAATATGCAGAAAGTTAAATAGTTAACTAGATAATTATTTTTCTCTTTACTGAATAATTAACATATATTTATTAAGTAAATTATCCAACACATAAAGAATAAGATCAGATATCTATATACCATTCTAAAAAAATCCAACAATTATTAAAATCTTAAACTTGATTTACAGTTAAAAATAAAAAAAATGTAATAAGGAGAGATTGAGATGAGTTACAATTAATTAATGTATGTATGGTTTGCAATAATTGCAATAATAAAGAAAAATGTTGTGGGTAGTTCTTGAAATGGAGTTTGTGATAATAAATCAGAAGTTAGATAAGGTAGTTGCTATTTCTTGTTCTCGTGAACCAAAAAAATGGTATTAATAAATTCAGTACTTTTCGATGAATTATCAGAATGAATTATTAGCTGTACGAATACGTATAAATATTTATACCATTTCCCAAACTTATATCCGTGAATAATGCACCAAAAAAAGGTACCAGCAGAAAAATTTTAAATTATAAGACTGAAAGAACACACGTGAATGTATTTATATACATGATTAGAGATTTCAGAGATAAGACTAAATTAATATATATAAGTGAGTGCAAACCTCTTCTCATCGAACCGGTTTTATGAAAATGAGTTAGGTTTAAAGTCTACTTCTTTTATGGTATCAGAGCTTATCTTAACCCATTTGTTTGTCCTATTGGGTCACCTGCTATCAGGTTATTGTTGTTGGACCACTCATATGTTAGCCCACATCGAGATTGGGACGTCTCGAGATCCCATATCAACTAGAGATAAGACTAAATCCATTTGTTTGTCCTATTGGGTCACCTGCTATCGGGTTATTGTTGTTGGACCACCCATATGTTGACCCACGTCGAGATTGGGACGTCTCAAGATCTCATATCAACTAGAGATAAGACCAAATTAATGTATATAAGTAGTACAAACCTCTTCTCATCGAGCCGGTTTTATGAGAATGAAGAAAATTTTCTCAACTCGAATATGACTCGTTAATATGTGACTCAATAAGACTTTACGTAAGAGTATGTTAACAACCTTCATAATATATAAGTGATTATAATATAATAAGAGATGACCCAAACAAATGACCTAATTTAAACCTAATAACATTATTAAATAAAAATATTATTTAAAAAGTAAATATAAAACTTAATTCATCTTTAAAATCGGTTTAAAAAATTTAATTTATATATTATAATTAAACTTCATTTTTAATCAATATCATATTTTATCAATAAATATCTAATTTATTTTTTTAATAAAATATAATATCTTGTTTATTTTTCTAATAAAATATAATATCTAGTTTATTTTTCTATAGTTTACATAAATAAACTGAATGTGCAGATAACAGTGATAGGAAAAGACAATTTTAATAAAGGTTACAGAAGAAAAAGAAATGTAAGTTTTAAAGTTTCGTCCATCAATATATAAATGATGATAAATAATCTTTAATTTTAACTAAATTATAATCCATTTAATATAAAAAATAAAAAAAATATTTTATTGCAAATACAACAATTTATAGTTTTTAAAATAGATGATAGTTAAATATTTTCTTAGAAAATAAAATACAGTACTGCTTCTACCATAGAAATTATAGAAAAGAGTAAACTATTTCATTAAAAACAGGTTAAATAACATTGTTTTATTGTTAATCTTTTAATAATAAAAATAATAAACAAAATTAGTTACCTAAAATTCAAACACACAAAAATTTAATTGAAAAAAAAAAATTCAGAAATCAAGGTTCTCTCATCCCAAGTAATTTCAGAAGACATCATCATTTTATAATACGATAAAAGAATAATCATTTTATTAACTCTTAATATTGACTTCTAAAAAATTTGAGTTTTTAAATATATCATAACAATAAAACATTATAAAGTTAAAGTTTTTTTATGATTTTTATAGATTTTTTATGTCGGTTCAACAATGATCATAAATACAGATTACATAAAATATATATATTTTTTTTTTCACATTTTCGTAATCGATATACTTTTTATCAATTCCGTGAGACCATCATAAAATAGTAAAAATCAATTTTGAATAATTTTTTAATTTATTTTCTATATCAATTAAGATTTTAATCGACGTAAAAAAAATATTATTATTTCATTTTTTTTCAAATAATATAAAAAGTATTATTTATTATGTTTTAATCGTCATAAAAAAGTTTTATTACTTTTTAATGTATTATAAGTTACAAAGTTTTTAATAAATTTATTTTTTATTTTTTATATGTCCTTCTTAAATACATAATCATGTGTGGTGTTATGAATTAATTTAATAATGATTAATAAGAATAGAAAAGGAAAGATTAGTGAAAAAAATAATAAAATTAAATTAATTAATTATTCTATGTGGGTTTTTTTTTTTTTCACAATATTTTACAATAGAGATAGAAGAAAGTGTGTCTAAAATCAGTATAAAATATATTAACAAACATAATTTGAAGAAAATTTTCACAAATTTCGTTTGATTATAGTAAAAAATTGATTATAAATTGAACAACTTTAGATAACTTTTGCTTTGCATGAAATTTTGTATACTACTAAATTTTACAAGTATCTCAATTTTGTCACATGAAGTTTCAAAAGTAAGTACAAAATTTCAAAATCAATTTCATTCAAAATCAAATTTAATATGCACAGTGTGAGAACTGAGAACAACACAAAAGCATGCATGTATGAGAATGTGTATAGGGTTTTGGTGAAGTTTGACTGAGAAATTCAATGTATTGGAATACATTAAAATGTGGTGAAATGTTACACACTGTGCCACATGCATCAATTGATGCATTCACATGTTGCCCATTATGCCATTTTCAAAAAAAATTCTCATTTTTTGGTTAGGGGTTGGGAAGTCTTAAGGGTTTGACTCAATTTGGATCTCTTTGGAAGAACCCTAATTTGGAAGAAGAAAAGGAAAAATAGGGAAAATGAGCAGTGAGATGTGGCATGGATTGAGGAATGATTTGTTTGTCAAAAGTTGTTTGGTGTGGGAATTGGTTGGAGATAGTTGTCAATTTCCTTTCTTTTCTAAACAATTAGAAAAGTTGAAACCTTTTGTGATGTGTTTGCTCCAAGACAAATTCTCAAACATAGTAAGATTTTTAGATAAATATTGATTATTTTCAAATCTATGCTTTATATAAATAATATTTGTTTTATGTGCTTCTATAATTGTTGATACATTAATGATAAGTTTGGATAATGTGAATGAAAATTATTGTGATTTATTTTCTATAAATTTTAGATGTTTAATAATCATACCAATTGAATTATACACACTTGATTGAGTATTTTTTATTACATAGAAAACAAGTATTAAATGATTATTTGTTTTCTAATATCTAGAAGATTGTGAGAATTTAATGTTAAATAATAGAAGTAGATTTTGCCACGTGGCCCATGCTCGTGGTTTTGAAAATTAGGTTAAACAAAACATTGGAAAATGAAACACTCTTATGTATAAGACTTGGGTTAAAGTCAAATTTCTTCATTTTTTCCTAAATAAAATAAAAGTGAAAGATGATAAGTCAAATTCAACCCTTGTGTTCTATGAGAAACAAATGATTAGGGAGAAACACAAAGAAAACAATTTTATATTGTTATTATTTATTTTTTTCCTTAAATATGATTTGTATAACAATTCATAATATAATATATATATATATATATATATATTAATCTTTATCTATATTTTAAAATAATGTAACATAAAATTATAGCGTAGGATTTACCTTTTCTTTAGTTCATAGAGAAATTTTTGTTGTTTTCATAGTTTTCATCATGTATCGCTTACTTAAATATAGATTTATTCTAAGTTAAAATTTAATATTAATAAAATATTTTCATGTATATAGAAAATTCTTCATACATTTAAAATATTAATAAATCTTTAATAAAAAAGTTGTCGGCTTTAAGTATACTAAACTAAATATTTCTAATTACTTGTAAAAATATAATGTTAAATAATTTGCTAAAAAATTAATAATTATAATTAAAAAAATTAGTATCATCCTATTAATATTTTAACTCCATACACTATCAATAATTTAAATTCACACATTAGATATTACACCAATATTCCACTACTACTATTCCTATACTACATCATCATACATTAATGTAATATCAATATTTCACTCTTATCATACACTTGAAACACATACATTATAAGCATACGAAATACATACATATTGACGTGTTTATATGCATCACAAAACCATTGAAACTATTATAACTAATTCTTAATAATTTTTATTTTTTTCTACTATTTTCTTTCTCTATAAATAATTATACACAACTTTTATATTTTTAAATCAATAATATAATAATATTTTTATTTTTTTTATTCTTACTTTTGATTTCATTTTATCTCAACTTTTCTTTATATTGATAAGCTTCTTTTTTTACATTTTATTACTCATTAATGCTGCTACATACTATTTTATTATGATATCAGAATTCTTTCATTAAAGAACTTTGTTGTGCACTTTATTTCTCTTTCATCTAATCTGGTTTAGTGTTTCTTTCATCATGACATGAGCGAAGAGATGAATCAAACACCACTCATTCACCATTTCTTATACCTACATCCAAGTTATATTTCCTATTCTTGACACACAAAACTATCATTTATGGAGCAGATTTATGATTACTACTCTAATACCAAAAATAAGGTTGAATTTGTTAATGATAATGCTCTCTAGCCTTTTAAAACTTATGGTACATATTCAAGATGACAACATTTAGCAATATGGTAATTTCTTCATTAGTTCACTCGGTCTTCTTGTTGTCTATTCACCAAAGTATATTATGAATAGATAAAGTAAAAGAAATACAGAAGGATCTTAAACTTTGTTACTCTTAAAGTTATCACCTTCAAATTTTAAATTTGCAAATGGAAGTTTCATCCACAAAACAAGGAGATCTTTTTATGATTGAATACTTCAACAAATTGAGAATCATATAAAAGGAGCTTAAAAATTTCAAACTTGCATGCCTATGTTCAATAAATGTAGCTATTATGTGATTCCTATCATGGCTTAATGAAAATACAAGGATCAAGCAATGCAATTCTTGAGAGGACTAAACGATCATTATATCAACATTAACTCTTATGTCTTCTTCATAAATCCAATACCTCCTATCATCGAGATTTTTTCATATGTGGCTCAATAAGAATGCTAATATAATAATGTGTTGGGAAAATTTCACATTGACTAAAAATGAGGCTGAATTATAATATATAAGTGAGGTGTAAACCTCACCTTCTGAATCAGTTTTGAGGGTGAGTTAGGCACCATAATAACTTTCTACATGGTATCAAAGGTAGGTTAACAAGATTGTTGGGCCTAGATTTGACCACTTGTTAATATACATCCCCTTCTACATGATTTGAGGAGCCTTGATTGTTAACAAAGTTGTTAACGGGCCGTTGTGTAGAACCTTGATTGTTAGTACGATAATTTGACCTAGATTAGGTCACCTGTTAACGGGTCACGTTCGAGTTGAGAATGACTCCTCGACATGAGGGGAGACTGTTGGGAAAATCCCACATTAACTAAAAATGAGGCCGAATTATAGTATATAAGTGAAATATAAATCTCACATTCTAAACTGATTTTGAGGGTGACTTAGACACCATAATCACTTTCTACATAGTAAAGATTTCATAAGCAATATGAAAACGAAGGTCAATAATATAAACACTATAAATTCTTCTAAGAACCCTATTTTGTTTCATATACTAATTTGTCTCCTTTTTTATAAAACCATCATGTCCATCAACAACAATGTTGAACTCACTTCTTATAAAGAAGCAACATCTAAGAGCAATTATTATATTGAAGCAATAAAAGATGAGAACATTGTCCTTTAAATAAATAATACATGAATTATCCTCTTTGTTATCTCTTTCTCTCTCGTTTCATCTTTATTATTATTTTTTGTTTCTATATTTTATAGATACATTTAATGATTAGTTTCTTTTTATACATGTTATCCCAAACTAATAGTAACACATCATCTTGTTATAATTAGGATAAAAATGAATATATATATATATATATATATCAAAATATCAAGACAAAAGTAAACATATTATAATATGACACAATGTTTGTAGAAAAGCTTGATACTATTCTTCAGCAACCTCCCTTTCTTAAATAGGTGGCAGAGCATATATTTTACATTAATATGACAGATTATTGGGAATATACAATTAAGAGAGGGATTACAGGAGATTTGCTGTTACAATAATAATTATCAAAGATTCCTAACAGCTAATCTATAAAAGATAATAAAATATATTTATGCCTATTAACATCCCCCTGCCTAGTCATAGCTTTCGTAAATATATCAGCAACTTGAAAATCTGTGGAGATGTAAGGGAGAGAGATAACATTATTGGTCAAGGCTTCCCTAATATAGTGACAATCCACTTCAATATGCTTGGTACGTTCATGGAATACAGGATTTGCAGCAATCTGAATAGCACTTGTATTATCAGCATGAAGAGGTGTAGGGTTAGGTTGTAAAAAATCAAGTTTCTCCAAAAGACTACGTAACCACACAACTTCAGCACAAGCAGACGACATTGAACGATATTTAGCCTCAGTAGAAGATTAGAAACACGATCTTACTTCTTACATTTTCAAGAAATTAAGGCACCACCAAGAAACATACACCAACCTGTAGTAGACCTACGAGTATCTGGACAACCTGCCCAATCCGCATCACTGTATGCCATAAGCTTTAAGGATGAGTCTTTCAGAAAGAATAACCCACGTGTAGGTGATCCTATAAGTTAGCGGATAATGCGACGAACAGCAACAAAATGAAGATGCCGAGGAGAAGACATAAACTGGCTGACTTGGTGAACAGCATATGAAATGTCAGGGCCTAGTTGTTGTTAGGTATATAAGACTACCTATCAAACGCCGATAGAGAGTTGGATCTGACAAAAGATCTCCTTCATCTTTACTGTATTTAACATTTACTTCCATAGGAGTATCAACTGAAGTAGTTTCATCTAAACTCGCCAAATTGATCAAATCCAGAATATACTTTTGTTGGTTTAAAAAAAAACCATTGGATCGATGATGTACTTCCAATCCTAAAAAGTATGTAAGTTGTCCAAGATCTTTCATGCAAAATGTTGCATGTAGTTCAGCTTGCAGCTTAGTAATTAGTCCATTATCAATTCCCGTAATGATGAGATCATTCACATAAACCAAAATGAGAACTATACCCATGGAAGACTTGTGAAAGAAGAGAGAATAATCATATTGACTCTGTGTGAAGGAGAACTTAAGGAGCGTAGTACGAAACTTCTCAAACCATGCCCGAGGAGCCTGTTTAAACCCATACAAAGAACGTCGTAGTTTACAAACATCAGTAGAAGAAGAAGAAGTCATACCAGAGGAAAGTTTCATGTAAATTTCTTCTTTGAGATCACCGTGAAGAAAAACACTTTTTACATCCATTTGATGCAATGGCCAAGATTGAGAAGCAGCAATAGCTAGGATAGTCCGAATTGTGGTCATCTTGACAACAGGAGCAAATGTCTCCTCATAATCAATGTCATATTCCTGTTTATTACCAAGAGCCACTAATCGAGCTTTATAGCAATCCAAAGAACCATCAGAGCGAAGCTTGATGGAGAAAACACATTTACTTCCAATAGGTTTCACTGTGGGAGGACAACACACAATGTCCCAAGTGTGATTTTCTTGTAGTGCCTGTAGTTCTTCCTTCATTGCCTTTTTCCAACATTCATGTTCCATAGCCTATGTATAACTAGAAGGAATAGAAATGGAAGACAAGGTAGTTGATAATGATACAGGTGTAAAAAAACCATACCAATCAGGGGGTTTAGATAATCGAGTGGACTGACAAAGGGGTAAAACAGGATCTGGTGCAGGAGTAGTGACATGATCTAGTGCAGGAGCAGTAACAGGATCTAGTGCAGGAGCAGTAACATGGTATCAAGAGCAAGGTTCGTGATTAAAGTTGTGTAAGGCAATAAAATTTGTCTTGACATTATTTGTCATTCAACCCTCATGTCAAAATATCAAGTAAACATATTATAATATGACACAATGTTTGTAGAAAAGCTTGATACTATTCTTCAACAGTCTCCCTTTCTTAAATAGGTGGCAAAGCATATCTTTTACATTAATATGACAGATTATTGGAAATATACAATTAAGAGAGGGATTACAGGAGATTTGCTGTTACAATAATAATTATCAAAGATTCCTAACAGCTAATCTATAAAAGATAATAGAATATATTTATGCCTATTAACATATATATATATATATATATATATATATATTTTTTTTTTTTTTTAAATTATTGATATTCTTTATTATATTATTAAAAAAATTAATTAAAATCATATTTAATTACATAACTTACATTCAATAATACACTTTTATCAACTAAATATTTAAAAATCAAAATACAACTAATATATTATTATTTAAAAAATAAGATATAAGTTCATTCTTATTTTTTTAAAGTCATTCTATATAAAATATAGTATGGTACCATATATTTAAAGTTTGTTTTATCTCATAATTTTTTTAGTTTATATAAAACTTTGAAGTTAGCCCAGATATATTCTTTTCAATTTATTATTTAAAGACACTAAAATAATATTCAATTGAAATAATTTTTATTTTTTTAGTTACAAAAGAAATTAAAGATCTAATAATATTTTAACCTATTCCAAAAATAAAAACCTTTTCAAATATGAATAATCTTTTGTATTAATTTTTTTATTTATATTCTATTTTACTTTGTATAATCACTTCTACAAATAATTTCTTTCTTATTTGATTTTTTAGTTTATGTTAAAGAACCAATAAGTTATTTTTAACAATTACTTTTTCTTCAACAAGAAAGTGAACAATTATTTCTGAAAAACATAACACAAAAAACTTAGACTTATAATAAGTGTGATAGAATAAAATTGATTAAAAAAAGTCCACAAAAAGAAATGATAACCGACAGCTATAAGTTATAAAATAATATTTTTGTATGTGGCCTAATTCATTAGGTTGAACACTATTTGATCATAACCACTTCATCTATCTACTCGAATATGTTAAAATTATAACTTTGAACATCTTATAGACCTACCCCACCCAAAAGATACACCAATATAAATATGTGCAATGCCAAGTTTCTATGAAGAAAATAAAATATAAAACTCCAATTTCCAATTTCTAATTTTTCATAAAAAAAAAAAGAAAAAAAAATATAAAAAGTGTAACTTTATTGGTAAGGGTTGAATGGTTGCACTTAATCGAATAATAGTCGTCAAACTCATTAATCTTCAAAAGAAAGTCACTGCCCGTGATTAGCGCCCATCTTCCACGTACGTTTCCGCGGAATCAATCTCGCCAATAAAAAATTAACCATCCCAGATAAAAAGGAAACAAAAAAAATAATTCACCCATATAAATTTATTTAATTAAATCTCTAACTTTTATAATCACTAAATTTAATTTTTTTATATTAAATTTCGAGATGATTTACCGTTCATAGATTTATTTTTCCACAGTAGATTTAAAGTTTAATAGATTTACATCATTTTATATATATTAATATTTTTTAAGTGATGTGAGATATTTAATACATATTTTTTATATTGAGACTCTTCAAATTCGAAAATGAGACTATAAATTTATAAATGGTCCGATAACGACTTGAAAACGAAAAATTTATGGATCATTCGATAACAACTACTTTATATATATTAATTTCGTTATATCTCTAAATGATGTAGGATATCCAATACACACTCCTCATGAAATTATAAATTTATAGATGGTTTAGTGGTCTGATAACAATTCGTGAACGAGAAATTTATGAGTGATCCGATAACTATCCGAGAATCTTACTAACATAAACTCTAATACAATATTAGAAATAAATTTTAAAATTAATTTATCTTCATAAAATTAAAATTCATCCTCATTAAATTGATTTAATAAAATAAGATTTGAATTATTTTATATATATATATATATTAATTTGATTATATATATATATATATATATATATAACGTGGAATATATAACGTAGAATAGAAAAAATTATTGAATTAGATTTTTTTTGGCTAACATAAATATTCTTTAGTTCACATATACAAATGATACACGCGATTGAAGGATTTTTAAACAAAGTAAGAATCAAAGGACAAAATCTTTATAAGTAAATTATAATTAATTTAATTAGATTTCTCTAGTAATACTTTATGAACTGCATTGGGTTAATTGGAAGACGGAGGAGTAAAATATTTGATTTGGAATATATTTGGATGAAATTGAAAAGGTTATGGTTAAAATAGAATAAATGTGAGACCTAGAAAATAAATAAAAAATAAAAAAGTGTAATTAATGAATATTACGTGTTGGGAGTGGTTGTCTTTATTCTTACGCGTTGTGTGGATTTGGGCGTGAAATCAGCAGTAAACTGTGAGATTTATGTTTTGTGATTATCCGAACATCGTACGGCCCCAACTCCCCGGGATATCTTCCTCTGTGTCTGCCCCCACCCATTCCTCCCGTGGTCCCCACTTTCACTACCCACCTCTTCTTTATTTATTTCACATATTCTCTCTTCATTCATTCATTTCAACTCTCTAATATTCTCTCTTCATTTCTCATTAACTTTCTCTCTAAAATTGAAAATCATAAATAAACTTACCAAGTTTTTATAGATTTAATTAAAATACAAGATCATAATTACTATGGTTTAGTGTCTAATTATAATAATCTTTGACTACTTAACTATGCTAACTTGAAGCATAATCAATTGAATTGTGATGTAAGAAAATTCAATTCCTTCATGGACACCCAATGATGCATGAAAACAACATTAATTGCAGCACCCCATCAAAATCAACCTTGGTATAGGAGAAACAAAAGACACACCATAAACATATATTTATACAATTACGTCATTACCAGGTTTTTCAGCATTTCAGATAACCATCTTTTCTTTGTTTCGTTTTTTACGTGTCCTGTGTCTTTAGGGGAACAAAATCGTATCAAGGAAAATGTTGTTTACACTATAATAAGAAATTAAAGACTAAACTACTAATTTATGTCACATTGATCATTGAGATTCATACAATGCCAAAGTATCTATGAAATTGTAAATTTTCAATCAATTTAGTTTTAGATTTACATGGATGAAGAGGTTATCTCTTCTCACGGCGAGGTTTATATCTCTCCAAACGTCGAAAAGTCTTTCTTAACTTAAACGTGACTCATTAATAGATGACCGAATCTAGATTCAAGAATCTTATTAATCAGATTTTGATATTAGATAGAAAGTGATTATAAATTTAACTCAGCTTCAAAATTATTTAAGATTTATATTTCACTTATATATTATAATTTAATATAATTTTTAATTAATATAAAATTTTTTTAATAAATAATAAAAAAATGGGAGAAAAGAAAGAAGATTGCATTATTAAGTGACGATGATATTGCACACAAATTAAAAACCGTTTGAAGTTAGTTGGGCAGTGACTGGTGGATAAAGTGGGGAAAAAAAAGTAGAAAGTAAAAAGGAGAAAGTGGTGTGTGGTGCTGATCTCAGATCGTAGATCTTAGTATTAGTATAAGTATACGTATAAGTATAGTATTAGTATACTATTAGTATGGTATTAGTATAGTATTAGTAGAGTAAAGAGTAGCAATATACGTAACCTGAGAGGCATGTGAGAGGTACTGCAGCCACGTGCGAGAGAGAGGGTAAAAAAGTGAGTTAGGGTTAAAGAAATAGAAGATGAAGAAGAAGAAGGAGCAGAGAAAAAGCAAAAGGCAAAAGCAACGAGAAACAACAGTAACAGTAGTACTTTGTTAGTTAACGGCGTCAGAGGGACGGCGAAGACCAAAACAAGAAAAACGATCAGTTAGCTAACGGCGTCAAAGGCTTGCTGTTTGTGGTTTGGTGTCTATAAAAAACCGTTATGTTGGAACCTGTTCTTCTGAGTCCACTCCACCAAATTCTCTCTCTCTCTCTCTCTCTATATCAATTTTTCTCTCTCTTCAACATTCTCATTCTCTTTCCAAAGCGACAAGCAGTGAGAGCGAGGGGAATTCAGCTTTCTGCAATGGCGGTGGTTTCCTCTTCTGCCAAATGGGTCCTCTTCTTCCTTCTCGCGCTTCTCATTCAGCAACAAGCCATGGCCACCACCACCACCCCACGGATCTCTCACCTCAGGTCTCAACACTCTCACACACTCACACACACACACACATATTCTGTTTCAGTGTCAGAAGAACCATGGTTTTCTATGTTTTCTCCTTTGGATTTGCTACATTGTGTGGATTTCGAAACCAAAACAGAGACTGCTTCTCATTTTCTTGTTTTCTTTCCCCCAAAAGTTATTTTCTGTGATGTGGGTTACAATGTGGGATCTCTCACTTCACAATCATTGAAGTTGATTTTACCTTGAAATTTAGCTTCTACAAACAAGCTAAACACATTGTGACTTGTTTGGATTTTGAAGAGTAAAAGCTGAATTGCACGTTTCAAATTGATCACCCATGTTCATTTTCATTCACAGGCTCATTTTTTCTCTGCATATTCCCACTGAAACAGAGAGAAAACGAAGATCTTGCTCTGACCCATTTTCTCCTTTTCATTTCTTTGGTTTTAGGAATGTTGAAGCGGAAAAACACAGGTTGCCGAGCTTGCAGAACTCGTCAATGGCGGAGAGGTTAGTGTCCTTTCTTTCCACCGTTAGAAGAAGCTAAAACTCTAATCGTTCTTCCTTGAAACGCCGGTTAATCTGGACCGTGTGTTCTGAGTTCTATCTAACTTTAACTCTCAGCCGTTGAAAAATCGTTGATGCTTCGATCTGGATCGTTTATTCGGTTATGTTCGTTCTTCTCTGTGTTTGTTTGTTTTGAGTGTTCTGCAAAAGCAAAATAACTCCCCTCACCACACCCATTAAAGAGTTTGCTAACCGTCAACAAACTTTTTTCCTCTTCCAAAACTACCCTGCCCAACATTTTTATCTTGAAGGGCACTTTGGTCATTCCAATACAGAGCTAAGATGAATATATATATTTTTTTATCTTAACGGTATTTTTACCTTAACGGTATTTATTACGTTGTTGTTTTTTTTCAGTTTTAACTTTTACGGAGCAAATATAGTTACAGAGTCTCACCGACAAGTGTCCCTGTTGAATTTTTATTTTCTTTATTTATAATTTTGTTAAATTATGCTGTCAATTTCTTTTTTCTAAAATAGGTATTTATTTGTTTTGAAGGTAAACAAGTTGTTTCTCCTTTTGTATTTATTAACTATTTAATTTGTTATAGTACAGAAAGGATTATAGTTAACAAGTCAAGGTTGCCGACTTGAATAAACAAAATATATATTTTTAATTTTCCTTACAATTTCACCAAAAGGTGTAGTTTATTTATTGCTGCTATCTTTACTATTAGTGCATAAGTCAAACTTTGGTTATTACAAGAAAAAATGATTCATTATATAAAGTTTAATGTTGTCATATGACAACTATAACTAAGCTTACATAGTGAAATAATATATGTATTGAATTAGTAGTTTGTTTCCTTATTTATTGATTATGATTGTGACTGTGCTTTTTAACTGTTTCTTTCAGGGCAATAGAGGCTGAGAAATTAAATGGACAAGCTGCAGTGGCAAACCCAGAGGAAGTGGTTTCAATGGTTGAGATGTGGGTCTCTATTTCACTCTCTCTCTCTCTCTTCATTTTCACTAATGAGAGAAACCTTGTTACAATGTCCATTCATAGCTAAGCACATAAATTAAAGCAAAAGATGAAACTGCATGCACCTATAATGATCTATAATGTTTTATTATGTTTATATTAGTTTATACATTCACGTGGAGTAGGGACTGTTGAGTGTAATGGGCGTAGGGTAGTGGTGTGCCCCCCTGTCATTTTGGTGGCACTCATAACTCTCTCTTGAGAATAGAGACCTAACTATTTACCCAACTCACCCATTTTTTCTGTCACTTTACTTTCCAGATTTTGCCACAGTTGAATGAATTTGAAACTTTGAAGACTTACCCTTTTCTTCTTTTTGACCCTTTTGTGGCATGTCGAGTTGGGAACATTACCTTGTCACTAACCAAGCTACATTTTTGGTCCTGGTCTCTCTCCTTTTCATGGTTCAGTCACATGCACTTTCTCATTATATACTCTTCTTCACGCTCATGGTGCTTTTGCATGCCATTATAAACCTAATCCCTTTGCCTATAAGCAAATTCATTAATGTTTCCTCATCAATGTGTTGTACTTCCGGGTACAACTCCTTCTCTCCCATTAAAAACAGTTGCTTGTAGCAGTTTTGATCAAGATTTTCGGTGCTTGATACGTGGATTGAGTTTTTTGTACAAAATTTTTACCATGTGTTGGTCATCCTTGCAACGTGACCACAGTTGCATATTTGGGTCGAGATCCATGTCGTGACAGAAAAGCGTATTTACCATATTTTCTATTCCAGAAAAGGCCAAGAATATTTAGCCGTTACAATTAGGAAAATTCCTTTTGTCTTCACTCGTCACATGGATAAATTATTTTGGCACCGTTTGTTTCCCCTCTACAACGCTCAAGATTTACTAAAAGTTTTTCTTGGGTGGTGTCCGATGACTTTATTTTATTCCTGGTAGTTGACTCTACCTATTGAGATTAGGCCTAATTATTGTGATAGAGAAAGCCAGAACATTTTTTGTCTGCATTTACATACATGCCACACAGGAATTTAACGCGAGCACTTGCAAACGAGGGTGTTTAATTTGTAACACATTGGCATGGTTTTAAACTATTGATGTCGGAAGCAAACAAAATAGGAAATTACACGAGAACTGATCACTTAGAACCAAATAAGGATTGTTGATTACATTGATGGCATTATGAAAACAATGTTGTCAATTTGTTACACCAAATGTGTTCGATTTGTATCACATCTTCGCATGTTATTAAACAATTAATGTTTTAAGCAATAAGAATTGGGTATAATGTTTGATTGAGTTTGTATAACATAACATCACAGAAAGATAGTTGTTTGACACTGATGGCACTAAGAAAACAATTTTGTTGATATCACAGGAGCATCCAGAATAGTACACAGAGAAGGAATCTGGGTTTTTTCTCTTGTGGAACTGGTAACCCCATTGATGATTGCTGGCGTTGTGATCCCAACTGGCAACGCAACAGGAAGCGTCTTGCAGATTGTGGCATTGGTTTTGGCAGAAATGCCATTGGTGGTCGTGATGGCAAGTTCTATGTCGTGACTGACCCCAGGGATGATGACCCTGTGAACCCTAAACCTGGAACTCTTCGCCATGCTGTGATCCAGGACAGGCCCCTGTGGATTGTGTTCAAGAGGGACATGGTTATTCAGTTGAAGCAAGAGCTAATCATGAACAGCTTCAAAACCATTGATGGAAGAGGAGTCAATGTGCACATTGCTAATGGGGCATGCATCACAATCCAGTTTGTTACCAATGTCATCATCCATGGCCTGCATATTCATGACTGCAAACCCACTGGAAATGCCATGGTGAGGAGCTCCCCCACCCACTTTGGCTGGAGGACAATGGCTGATGGAGATGCCATTTCCATATTTAGCTCAAGCCACATTTGGGTTGACCACAACTCCTTGTCCCACTGTGCTGATGGCCTTGTGGATGCTGTCATGGGCTCAACAGCCATAACTATTTCAAACAACCACTTCACCCACCACAACGAGGTACTTTTCACTCTAGTTTCCTCTATGGATAAATGCGCACTTTTTCCCTTGTTGAATCATGGATCAAGTTTGTTATCTTATTTCTTTGCAAAATCAGGTGATTCTGCTGGGCCACAGTGACTCTTACACAAGAGACAAGCTCATGCAAGTGACAATCGCATACAACCATTTCGGAGAGGGACTTATCCAGAGAATGCCACGGTAATATTTAATGTCACTTTTCGTATTGAAAACCCCCTTTTTTCTTCCTCTTTGTGTGCTTTAAATGCAAATAAATGTAACCACAAGATAGGTTGGTCTGGATGGGCAGACTCGCAGCAACCCCCTTTGGTGCATTAATTTTGTTTTTAAGCTTTCTTATTCAGTTTAAGGAAATCACAAATTTTGTAGAAGAATCAGTTGTGGCGGGACCATATGGTGTAGCCATTAGCTGAAATCAACAACTGGATAGGGCTATTTTGTCCCCTCCTGCAATGAAGTATTTCAAATCAGAGGTGGCCTATTATATTATCTAATCTAACTAAAGATTGGTCGTGAATAATGCAGGTGTAGACATGGATATTTTCACGTGGTGAACAATGACTACACTCACTGGGAGATGTATGCTATTGGTGGAAGTGCTAACCCCACCATTAACAGCCAGGGCAACCGATACAATGCTCCTGTTAACCCTTTTGCCAAGGAGGTACAATAGTACAATTAATCAATTAATCAATTAATCAATCAATCCATGTGATGCTGTAAAATCACGTTTTAGTTAAGCCAGTTTCACTAACTGATTGAAAAAAAAATCTTGGTATTGACAGGTGACTAAGAGAGTGGAAACAGCAGAAACTCAGTGGAAGGGTTGGAATTGGAGGTCAGAGGGAGATTTGTTACTGAATGGTGCCTTTTTCACCCCATCAGGAGCTGGAGCCTCAGCCAGCTACGCCAGGGCCTCAAGCTTGGGAGCCAAATCTTCTTCCATGGTTGGTTCCATGACTTCCAATGCTGGTGCACTCGGTTGCAAAAGAGGCCGTCAGTGCTAGCATATATCAACCACCAGCCATGTGAATGAAAGAGCAATTATTTTTCTTTTGTGTTTGATTCTAAGTTTTTACCCTATTATAGTAGAACATCATATATCCATTGCTTTCCTCACACCTCCATCATCCTGCATTCTTGACAAGTGTACATTAATTACACATGTCAATATGGTTTATGTTACCCCATTGCCACATTGTGTGTTTTGCTGTTGGTCAACCTTAGCTGCTCGACTTGCTCCAGCTGAAACAAACAATGCAATTGTAGGAGCAGGTGCAGAAGCGCCATCCATTGTTTTCCCTTTTCATTTTTTGCTTTTTCCTTTGGTCCTTCCCAGCTCATCTCATCAACCTTACCCACCAATTCATATGCATATTTTTCCAAATGTCAAATCATGTCCTTACATACTGTTCAGTCTTTTTCAGTTTTTTTTTTATAGGATTTGAACGAGCCCAAATATATATATATATATATGATTTTTCCTTTTTGTTATTTTTTTACTATTTGTTTTGTTGAGTTAATTATACAAGCAAAAGCATGATTGTCAAAGTTGAGTTATATGGAAACACTTTATCAATGGCGATTATGGAATTGTAATAGCTGTGGCGTTGCTTTTTAACTTTCTCAACTTTTTAGCTTTTTTTTCCTTGTCAATGGAAGTAATCTTTGCTTTTGTTATGCAATTATGGTTGTAAATCATTAAACATATCTGCCAGTGTTCGTTTCTCTACCAACATGTGCGATTTGTTCATGTGCACCACATGATCCTCCGTCATCATCTTTCTAATTAACATGATGACCCCTTTTACCTACGTTGTCCCCCCTTAATGCTAACTAGCGATTACTTTAGATATTTCCTTGCCTTTCACATTATCATGGGTGAAATCATGAACAAGACATGCCATGATTTTAAAGTATCGTTCTACAGTTAGTTTTCTCCTCTATTTTTCCAATGTACAATTCTCTTGACAGCGTCTATATAAAGGAATGCTTGTGTAACAATTAAAGTCTCCAAAGGCCCCCAAGAAAGTAATGTTAATTGGGAAGCTAAACCCAACCAAATGATCAACTTCCTTTTAGAATTCTCCACCCGAAATTCAGCCACAGTTAATTATTAGACATGTCAATAATCTCATTAGACTGTTAACAACATATTTAACAAGAGTTATAGTACATTGAGCAAGATAAATCTCTGAGCCAATGAGTTGGGTGAAACCATGACAGAAAGAAAAATGAACATATTTTGAATACTCTGAACTTTCACAATGTGAGAACGATTATTTAATAGAAATTTAATTTGTCAGAACAGCAATAGTTACAGTACATCGAACAGGATAAATCTCTGGTCCAATAGTTGAAGGGAAACTATGCTAGGAAAAAAAATTAACATCAGCTTTTACTATAATGGAAGAGGTGTTTAATTTCTGAATGGCCTGAGGAGAACATGGTAACTGAAATGGAGTATTGTTCAAATGTCTTTGTCTTTGTTCTGCCCTGTCACAACTGGTTGGGGGCACCTAGTAAATGCCTGCGGAGAGAGCAATGGACAGTGCTAAACAGAGACACTGATGACTGATGAGTGCTGAATGCACATGGTTAGATTTGTAATAAAGACTATACCTCCCCTGCATGTGAGATAGGGCCCATAGGGCATGTGAGATAGTTCTAGGCCAAAATTGGCTTACAGATCATCTGGGGTTTCAGTTAGGAAACTTGTCCATTCACTTTCCAACGCTGCACTTTTTCTTTGCAAATTCCCCACCTATACCACTCTCACATACCATTCCACTCACTGTTGCATAAATATGGTTCTCTAGTTACACCACATGGTTTTCAATTAGATCACCCAAATAAGTTTTACTAGCTTAAATACAGATACAATTGTGTGCTACTAGTGAATGAACTTTATCTCATATAAACAGCACTATGGTATGATTTGTAACTAAGTATTATTCATATCTAGAATCTTTTCTTGAACATGTAACTTCAAAATAGTTGCAAGATTGGTACTAACTAATGTCTAGCCCTAAATTGGTGTCATGATATTGGCATTTGTGTTCAAGGAGCCAGGTCTCATTCAGGTAACAAAGGAAGGGCATGATGTCTCAGTATTGTGTGTTTTTAGTTTTCCATTAAAGGTATAACACACATGATCAATCACTTTAGTCCATTGTGTAAAGTTATTCATCAATAATCTCAAATTCAAAGTTTAAATACATTCAATATGCAAGAGATAGTTTTGTTTTTCATAAAGATTATGTTTTTATCGAAATATAATAGGTACCTTTAAATGGGGATAGTTTAAGTATATTTAAAAGTTCTGCATGATTAACAGTCAAAGTTAGAAATATTTTATGAACATTTTCTTATATATTTTTTTTTTTCCTATGATAACGAGTGTAACAGAGTAGATGTAACTCAATTAAATATGAAGATCCAAAGGTGTTGAAATATGGGGTGGAAACACACAGGAAAAGCTGTCTGTTCAAAATTGTAATGGTACTATTAAGTAGAGAAAAAAGTTAGGTCATAATACTTTTTTGGCAATATTTGGGACCATGTTGCAAAGTTGCAATCCAAATTCAATGGTAATTTTGAGGCCAAGGTTAGAAAAAAGGAATAATCAGAAGGATTGATGAATCTAAATTTGTCCCACCGACAGAGAAAAAGCTTCAATCAACACAACCCAAAAGAAGACCCTTCAAAGTTCAAAGCTCAATCAAGTCACTCACAGGTCATATTCTCACAACCCTTTCATATTATCAAAATATCCCTCACCATTTTTGTTGGTAAAACTTATATTAAATGTTTTCAATGTTGGACCAATATTTCCAGTGAAAGATTGAATTTTGATATTGAAGTATAATGAAAACTAAGTTTTTGTCATTTGGGTAATGCTATATTTGTTGTTTTAATCTTTACTTTCTTTTTCATCTCTTCACTATTAATTATATGGTAGACAACTTTGAGTGAGAGTGAGTGGCTCAAGAAAATTTTAGACTCATTCGAGATTATCATAATTATAAGAGCCAACAAGGACCCACCCAGAGAGATTTTCTTTTGGATTTGAAGAAACTACAATTTTTAGGGTTTACAGATGATAACTAATTATTATTGTTATTATTCCCAGAGGTGAATTTGGATCTCGCGATGTGAAACATTCGATTTGTTAGGGTTCGTTTCTTGGTCCCAAAAGAATAATTGCAACTCTATTATCTTTGTTATCAATCCATGATTTCATCCAAGAATTTTTTGAGATGTTAAAAGTCAATCCACATACTCTGCGTTAAAGATTTTAAAGTTTGAAGTTATTTTGATTTAATGAGTCTAACTTCCATTAAAATGTTCATCACCATGTTAACATTGGTGGTCCAAATGGTGGTAATCATACTTGTTTCACATCATTAGTAATTCAGAATCAACAAAATCTGAGTGTTTGGTAAAGAAACAAAAACATTGGGAATTTGTCAGAAGCTTATGAAAGCTTACAAAAAAATGCAATTTCGATTCTTGAAAATAACAATACCGACAAAGCATGTCTTTCGCTAGTGTTCTAAGATTGCCAGTAAAATAGAATTGATCTCTGCAACTCACTTTCCTGGTCCCATCTTTCTCTACACACTCTGCATTCATTTTGAACAAACACTACCCAAAAAACAGATGAGTCATTTTCTACGTTATTCTCAAGCCTTTATATTATTTACAGCTCCGAATATTTTGTTCCTTTCTCGTTCTTTCTTATCTTGTTTCCAACTTGTTTTAAGTTTGTTTCTAATCTTCTTCTGAATTGAGGATGTGTTTACATTCATTGAACATGTGTTTACATTCTGAGATTCGAGTCAATATATATAATATAAGAAATGTTTACGATTAAGTTAAAAGTGTACTTTATTTGTAACATGATTCTTTTATATTTTCTATTTCAATAATTAGGTTTGATGTTATGACATTTTCTGAAATTAACTATTTTAAAAAAAAATTCAGAATGAGTCTTGTAAAGTCTTGTAACATCTTACTTTAAATATTTTTTATTAGAGAATAGATTTGAGAAAGTAAAAAAAAAAAATAAAGAAAAAGAAAAGAAAAAATAAAACTGTTTAAATTAAGAAAAAATAATAAAAATAAATAAAAAATAAAATAATATTATTTATTATTAATAAATTTTTTAATATTTTTAATATTTTTTAAAAATTTATAATAATAATAATTATTATAATATAAAAAAATATATAGTTTAATATTATTATTAATAAATTTATTAGTTATTTTAAATTTATTATTATTATAAAAAAAATATTATTATTAATATATTTTTTAAATTATTATTATTATAATAAAAAAAAGAAAATATATATTATTTTAATATTATTAATAAATTTTTTAAATTATTTATATTAAAATAAAATAAAAAATTATTAATAATTTTATTTAATAAATATTATTATTAATATTTATTATTTTAATATTATATTAATTATTTATTATTATAATAATATATAAAATATATTAATTTTAATATTACATAATAATTTATTAGAGAAAGAAATTCAACTTTTCTCACCTTTCTTCTTAATGTTTGAATTAGGATATCTCAATCTACGACTAAGTATATTCAATGTTTAAGTTAGGATATTTCAATCTACAATGACTAAGTATATTCGTTATACTATTCAAATTCTAGAAGTTGAAATGGAAATTTATTTATAATTAAAAATGTTTTTCTAAATAAAGAAAAACTAAAAACTGTTTTCACTTCCTTCTCCATAAATTTTCTTTATTATTAATGATTTTTTCTATTTTATATTCTTTGAGCGGTTTACGTAAACATAAATAATTTGATTTAATGTGTGGTTAATATTTTCTATTCCTGTATTTTCTTTGACAAGTTTTATTTTTATTAAGATTACATTAATTATTTTTTATTATTTTTTTTATCAATTAATATTTTATTAGGAAAAGAAAAAAAATTATTAAAACAAAAAATGTCAAAAAATAAAGATATTATTAAAAAAAATTAATAAATTCATTATAAATTATGAAAAATAATATTTTTATTAGTTTGTATAACCATATAAAATATTAATAAATATAAGGAGAGAAGCATTTATAACATAGAATTGTGAGGAAGAAAGAAAAGTATGGTCAATTTGTGATGAAGCATATGAATTTCAATGAAAATGCAAAGTATTCTTCAGAAAAACATGAAATGTATGTACAGTATTTTCTATTCTTCATACATGTCGGTGCCACCAAATACAGTATTTTCTACTCTCTATTCATTCTTAACCATACGTTTTGTACTCTACTGTCAATTTATTTAATGATCTTTGTAATATGATAAAATTTATTATATAAATATTTAATGTGTAAAATACTGAAATTAAAATTTAGACTAAAGTATAATTCATTCTCTTTTAACTTGTATTCACAAATTTGATTCTTCTATTTTTTTTTCATGGTTTTCTTATTTACATTTTTATAAAAAAATGAAAATTTGATTTAACTATTCATTTTGTGTATATTATTTATTTTATTTCTATATTATAATTAATTTTTTATACTAACTTGAATAAAGTTGCTAAATCTAATTATCAATTGGACAATAAAATTGAAGATAAACTAAAATTAAAAAAAAAATATATATATATATATAGACTAAAATAGTAAAAATTAAGGGACTAAAATAAAATCACTTATAAAAATAGATACTATAATTTTGTCTGAAATTTATAAATTGATGGAGACTATCGAACTAAGTTACTGATAAATTACATTTTGATGAATATAAAAACTAAACATGATTTTTTCATAGAAACTAAAATTAAACTTTCAGATATTATGAGAAGATAAAATTAAATTTGTCAGATATTTTGAGAAGCTAAAATTTAATCTTACCCTAATATCAATTATTGGAAATTTAACATTTTGTTATTCAAGTCATATTTAAGAAAAAAACCATCGAATCATCATTTTTTTATTCAATTTTGTTTCACATAAACACATTAAGCATCTAAGAGATAGATAGAAATACATGAACATTATAGAATATTACAAAAAATGAGATAAAAAATAATAATAATTAACTAGTAAAATATGTGATAATAAAAAATATTCAATATTCACAAATGAAACTCGATTGTCCAAATTTGAAATTGAGGAACCTATATGAATATAGAGATCACCCATATTAGCAAATATCCTAATATTTACAATCTATAAAAAATTCTCAACAATTTAAATAAAAAAAATTAATCTAACCAATACTTCATTAATTCTAATTTATTTATTTATTTTTTATTTTTTTACATAGAACAATTTATATTTTATTCTCTTTAACATATTTCGGTATGACAGAAACATCTATAAAATTGCAATATTAGCTTTTTTTCTTTCCTTTTTGGCATACTTTTCTTGTTCTGGAGAAATTGAAAACAAAAATGTTCAAAATAATTTTCACATTGCGACTGTTAGAATCATTTTTCTTGTGAAGTTTATATAATGTAGCACATTAAAGAAACACACACCACAGCTTTCACAGGTTTTGGATCTGAAAAGTATATCCAGCTTCTGCAAAATGAGATTTCACCAATGCAAGAGATTTGGAACGGTGGGAAATTTTATTCTTTTCTTCTTTGGGCATTTGTGCATACCTACAATGAGTTCATGGAATGAATTAGCTTTTGCAAGAAACTATGAAACCTTTGAACAGAACATGACATGAAATGAAGGAACTGGAATACGTTTGATCATAGCCTTCTGGTTCAAAAATAGGATCCCATCCAAAATCATTAGGCCCTCTTGGAGGAACAATCTTCCCCTAACATGCACAACAAAAGTGACTTAGTTACACTCATATACATTAACCATTTTGAGAAATGTAATTTGTACAATAAAAAGAAGATATATGCATTCATAATTATGTATACAGGGACTCAAAGTGATACCGGAGTTTTTCCAGAAAATGTGATAGGTTCACTGCCTGGACCTGCTGCAAAGGAAAATACACACAAGGCAAAGGCTGATTTATCATCATATGCCATCAACAAATTGTTTAGACCTGGAAACGAATCATAGGAATGAGTAAATCAAATTTTGTGAGTATCCTTATCCTGAAATCATGTACTAAAAACATGAAAACTGATCCAAAATTATGCAATTTGGATATCACCTTCATGGCCAATCTTCTGCAGAAACCATTTGCTGCATCATACATTAATGCAATTAGATAATCATTAAGAAGACGATAAATCTAAAAATTTCACTAGCTAAATGCTGATGATTCAGAAATAGTCCACACACTAAAGCTTGAAAGATTCAGATGAATGTATTTTACATTCAATATTCAATGACAATGACCTACACGGACGAGAATATTACATAAAAATTAAACAGGAAATGCAAAAAAATAGGACAGTCAACAGATAACCATCCAAACTATAGAATCACTTTGTAGAAACAACAAATTGTGTTATAATTAAAACAGTACATCTCACTACATTGCAAAATCACTTAAATGAAATTCTATCCTCTAAATAAAGGCCTAAAAATATTTAAGAAAATTGAAAGCAACACTGATTATATAACTAAAACCAGCTGGTTTAGAAATTAATTTAGAAATGGATAATGCAAAGGTTACAGGCCTCTCTTTATAGGCTTGTCCTGCATTTTCTTCTTAATAAACCCCAACAGTTATTCACAAAGTATGCAAGTCTACTTAATATTAACAAAGTCACCAAAGTATTTAAAGCTATTGACCAAGTATAAATAGTAAATATTTCAGGTGCCAAAGTGAAGACGTCCTTTTAACAAATCTCCATCTAGGGTAGAATCTTACAAAGTCTTTAATTTCTCAAGTTGATTTCTTCAAAACACCCATAATGGCCAATTCAGATATAGACGTTGAAATAATCAATAATACCCCTTCAGGTGGTTTACTAAACATGACTTAGTTGGCTTATAGCATACAAACCAATTACAAAATTCAAGCTCCATAGTTTCATGATCACTAAGCAAGTCAAGCTTGCTAAAATAGACATGCTGGAGTATCTTCATATCATATGCCCCCAAACACATGCACAAACAAGTAATATTTGTTAAAAGGATGTCTTGAATTTTGCTCAAAAAATATTTACTACACATGTTCGGTGAATAAGTTCACATACTTTGGTGATTTCATTACTGACACTGAAAAATGAACAAAATTATATTTAGTGTGCTCTACTAGTAAAAATTAACAAAAGCATAATACTGTTTCAAGGAAGTAATGAATATTTTCATCACGCCTATATGCTGTTTGAAGGCTTTAATGCATGTTTTCTTCATGAGGTTAAGAGGCAAGTATGAACCTAAAAGTCAAGTTTGGAAGCCATATGCATTAACCTGCCTACTCGAACCCTTGTGCTAGCAGTCCATCTCATAGTTTACAATACCAAATTTTAGAAGTAACTCTTAACTCCTAAGGATTTCCCAAATTGCAACCAATATCTAAACATTGCCAAATTAAGAGCACTAGAGGCATACACTGCACAAATCCCATATCTGTATTGATCTGAGAATGAAACCTTCACACACACATTCCCTAACCTAAAATAAACAGGCTGCAAAACTTGAAGCCATTTAGAGTTAGGTAGCTCCCTCCATTTAGACCCCTAGGATCCAAAACATGACCAAATAGGTTCAACAATAGGTGGTCTGCACAAATCAGAAAGATCTTAT
The DNA here is from genome assembly GCA_016859785.1 of Macrotyloma uniflorum. Lineage (NCBI taxonomy): Eukaryota > Viridiplantae > Streptophyta > Magnoliopsida > Fabales > Fabaceae > Macrotyloma > Macrotyloma uniflorum. Next base: position 3,536,399 of record BDMB01000012.1, on the reverse strand, counting down.
GTGAACCCCATTCAAAGGGCCCCTTTGGCTTGCTTTATAAATTAAAATTGTATACACAATTTGCTCATGTTACAAAATATAATTGTGAAGTTGTTCACATTAGGTTTCTGTTCCACTTTGTCTCTGATCTTTTTCCGGTGGGAAATCCTCAACAGTCAAGCCAAGCAAGCATGTTGGATCCACAGGGCAGCAGTCATGCCAAACTAAGATAGATGTTGGGACTAAAGCTAAAAAGTGAAGGTTGTTAAAACCTAAATATCTGGAATGGGAGGGAAGAAGTCCCTAAATTACTGAACAGAACAAGGATTTTGAGGATCTATGCCTGCCAAAGCCCAAAGGACCCAATTTCCTCTCAAATCACAAGATAATTCTCTCTCTCTCTCTTTCAACCTACCTTCTTATTTCAAAGTGTCTCAGCACAACAGAGATAGGCCCAGACCAATAATACAAAATGACCTGATAAGTACATATATAAAAGACTATTCTCTAATCTCTATCAACATCAGTTTCCTACCATAGTTTCAACCAATTTTAAGAAACCATACCCGTCTTATTCTTTCCTATATCAGTTTTATGCTTAAAAACTACAGTATAAAATGAATAACAATAATATGAGGGCTTAAAATATTATGACAAAAAAAAAAGGGGAATAAAGTTCACCAGAGCTCAATGGTTAAGGGTGAAAATGAACTTACATGTAAGGCCCTGCAAAAAAGTTTGAAACAGTCAATCAAAACCAGTCAGGTTGTAAATAATTCCTGCTTTCGTAGCATGAAAAAAAAGTAACAAAATAATATTCACCTGGAAGACCCTTCAAGGCATTGAAGCAGAGGCAAGTGTCTTCAACCAACACAGGTCCTTTCACCTTGGCATACACAGAAGAAAAAAAAGTATAAAAATGATTAAAAAAAACCAGAAAAAACCGACAATTAGACAAGGTTAAGCATATGTGAGAAAAAATGGTAACAAGGCACCTGAAGAGCAGCCATTCGAGCCTTCTCTTTGGAGATATCTTCAGGCTCTCCTTGCAACTCGGGCACTTGAAATAAAAATAAAAAAATGGAAAATAAACTCTAAGAATTATCAAACAAGAAAAGTAACTGAGTCTGGTTGATTCACTTCTCACGTTTCAGTTTTAAATAATGTTTTTCTAAAACAATTCCACACTACTGAGCAATCAATTTTTTATTAAAAAATCTACAAAGTTAAAAATTGTTTTCAAAACCAAAATAGTAGAAGCAGTTGAAGATGTTTTCTCATCTTTTTCTCCCACTTTTATCTTGCCCCATGTCTCCCTCATTTCCGCACTCTGCTATATACCTTGCAACCTAAATTTAGTTGCATTTTGAAACCTAAAAAAGCCTTTGAAAATAGAAATCAAAGACACCCTAAATGTCTCAACAAAACAGAAAACATAGACAAGTAGAAGGCAAGAAACAACAACACAAGATGAGAAAAGAAATTAAAAGGAAAAGCGGAAGAGTGATTATTATTATTACAATCAAGTTTGAGGGACTGAAAAGGAATGGAATTCCCCAAGATGGCACGAACTTCTTCAAGCTTTTTGGCATTGCCAGTCACAAAAGTAACAGGACGTGACAGTACCAACCCTCGTGCAGCAGCCATTTGTCAAATCTCGTTTGATTTTACTGGGAAGTAAATAAAACCACTGATCAGTGAGAAAATCTGAAAGACCCAATACAGAAAAAACATTTCTTTTTCAGTTTTTCTTCATGGGCATGACAAACATAGAGTGTAGAAGTTCAAGATTTGAAGAAGTAGAAGTTCAAGAAATTTGCATACCTTCTTCGAGTGTGCACTATGGCTTCCTCGTAGGTTTCTCTTAGACTAACAAATCTGAATAAAAAAATAGAGAAAATTTAATCATTGTTTATTTTATTCATAAGTTTCAAAGTAATTAAGGACCATATAATTTATAAACATTTTATTAATTACCGTGATAAAATTGAATTCATATTTTAAAATATTTCATATTATCATGAACAAATCTTAATTTATTATTAATTGTTCAAACTCTCGACATAGTTTTGATATGAGATTTTTCTTTTTCCTTTTTAGCTTCTTGACCATTTCATTTTCAATTCTTATTAGAAAGATTTGAAAAGTTAAATTCTTCTTTATTTGAAAATTATTTAACTCAATTACATGCTACAAATTATGAACATTTTGCAGAATTACCATAAATAAAAGATAGATATTATTGAGATTTTATGAACTGAGAGGTAAACTAATTTGATAGTTATTTTATTGAATCTTTCTAGGATTTGAGATTAAACATAAGTTTTTTAGATTTTATTTTACCAATTTCCATGAAATAACTCTTGATAATACATCATTCACTTCTTCAAATTATAAGCATTTCTTCCTTTTATTAATATAATTTTTGTTCCTAATTATTTTTGGGATTCTCTTAATATTCTTTATTTTTATTGTATTGATATATATATATATATATATATATATATATTCTAAAATAAAATTATCACGAATTTATACTAAATGTCTTACACTTCTTTTCCAACAAAACTTTATAGGATATTATTTAAATATTAAAATTAAAACTATTATTACATGTAATTCGATAATAAAAAAATTTCAATTATTCATTTGCTTTTAACCATATATCCTCATCAAATCTTTTAAAGAGTAAATTTCTTTTTAATTTTAATAATTTCAAAATTTGATTTAATTTATTAAATTTTTTCAAATTTTTTATCTAGTATTAGTTGTAAACTTAAAATTTAATACATCTTATGAAACTGTAAGAATTATATTAATTTTATATATTAATTTAATGATATTTTAAGAAAACGTGAGATTTTTAATCTCAATAAAACTAATAATTATTATTCAAGACATAATTTGTTTGATTGCAAGGATAAGAAGAAATTAAACTTTTATTTCAACACTTGTTCATCATATGAAGAGCAACAACACCATTCTTACGAAGAACATAAACTCTTATTTCAACACTTGTTCATCATCTTAAGAGCATATTTGAAAATTTGTGAAGCATCTTAGGAGCAACAACACCACCCTTTTGGAGATTCAACGCATTTCCCTGATACATAGCCTATGATCTTGCAGCGCTCTGCACAGTCAGGAACATCTTGACATTTAACATGACAGTAGGGTGGCACATTCTCGCTGTTCACACCTGCATTTTATAGCTACTTATTAGAAACCGAAATCATGAACATGATAAAACATGAACAAATTAAAACAACATTGCAGAAATAAATCTCTTGTGAAATTTATTTGTGTACATACCCAGTGAAAATAGAGCAAAAAACATAGCAGCAAGTGTAACTTTCAGCAAAATCATTGAAAGAAATGGTCGAGCCATTCTGATATATGTGCAGCTTGTTAAGTTCTGATACTTTGGATTATGTTTGTGTGTGGTGGTGCTTACTATCTATCAGTTATTTATATCGAAGTGATTGACCAATTTGACTACTGTTATCAATAATATTAATAAATTAATAAATATATAAACTACATATTTAATTAAAATTTAATAACTTTTATATATATTCAGTGTATATAATAAAATTATATTTAATTAATTTCTAAAAGTATATGTTAAAAATAAATTAAAATTTAGAAAATTATTGTGTAATCATGTATTTTATTTATTATAAGTAACAAATAAAAAAAATAAGATATGCAAATTATATTTTTCTATTTGATTCAAATTGATAACTGTAATTGATTCTGTAGAAGAAAAAGATTGAGCACATTTTTGGCTAGCAATTAAATGTGAATATTTTTATAATTCATGTTAGGAATATAATCTTATAATTCATTAATTGAAATTGATAGAAAGTGAAGAATATTTACTTTTTCACTTGACCGAATTTTTAAGAAAGTTATAAATTTATTTTGCTTAAAATTTTATCTTGAATTTCTTAGATAATAATAATTTTTCTTTTACACGTATTTTGTTTATAAGTGATGGGGAGATATATATTTAATGTTGACCTGTTTATTTTCGTTTCCATTTTTATTATTTTTAATCATAAATATAATAGCATATTTATTACAATATATTTTTAATGATATAAGAATAGAAGATAATAATTAGATAATTAAAGAAAAAATAATATTAAATTATTAAAAAATATAACTTATTAAATAAATATAATAATTAAAAAATAAAAACTAAAAAATAAGAATTTAAAAAAATAAAAAATTTAAAAAATAATAAAAATTAAAAAGATAATATTAATAATAAGTTAGATTTGAAAAATTTAACTTTATATAAATAAATTAATATTAAATCTTCTTTATTTTTAATTGTTTTATATTTAGAAAAAAATTTAAAAGAGTTTAAAAAGTGATTTTTATTATTAAAAATTTATAAAAAATTATTTTAATATATAAAAATATTTTATTTTAATTTTTATAATTAAAAGTAAATATATATAAATTATATTTTACTTTTTTACATTTTTATATTTATTAATTAAATTTGCTTCTATTTATAAACACATATATTTTAAATAAATAATATACTAGTTAAATACACATTTTGGGTAATAACTCTCATAATTATTATTGTTTTAAAATTTTATTTTAAAATAAAAATTTTAAGAAGAATTAAAATTTTAAGTTTAAAAATATTTTTATTTATAATATTCTTTTATACCAATTGATTATAATCCAAAATCCAAACACTCATATCTTAGCATTATAGTAGTGTTGATTTAAATGCAATAACACAAAAAAAAATCCTAAATAAAAAAATAGTTAAAAATTAAAATTTGAAGTGAAATTTAAATTTAACAATTTAAATTTATCATATTAAAATAATTATATAACGTAATTTTAAAATAATTGATTTATTTGAACTTAAATATAATGAAAATTGGAAATTAAGATTTAAAATTTTATACAAGTTTAAAAATATAAAAATTTTATAAACATATAACATAAAAGTTTAACATATACGTGAATAATACTAATTAAATTTTATAAATACAAATTATAAAATATAAACATGTTTAAGATATAAATACTCAAAAGTTTTGCCCTAATCCGATCTACAATAGTTTCGTATTATTCAGCTATATTCTCCTCTAATATTATATGTTTAAAAGAACTAATTGTAATTTAATGTTAATTTTTTTTGTATTATTTAAGTTAATTTAAATTTGATGAAATTTAGTATTATTTTAATTCATTATTTTTCTTTGTTTTGATGAAATAATTTATGATTTAAGTACAATATTTTTTCTTAAAATTATGTTTAAAGTTTAATTAATTTTTAATAAAAATATCTATATTAAATTAATAATTCTCTTTATTTTATGAAATTAACACAAATAACACATTTTTAAAATTTGAATCTGTTATAAACTTGAATTATATTATATATTACTGTTATTATTATTTGATTTTGAATATATAATTGTGTAATTAATTTCATTGTTCAAAACCTCAAGTATTTTGAATCACACTAATCAAAATTATCATGTATCTTTATGAATATAGTTAAATAAATAATTTAAATTAGATAAAATAAATAAACAAAGTATTGTCTTGTGATATACCTACATGAGAAAATTTCATTGACTTAATTACATCTTTTGGCAGCAATATTTTAGATTCATACTTTTAATTGTTAACTTTCACTCAATACGTTTAAAATGAAAAATTTTGAAGTCTTAAAGGCGGAAATCCCACATTAACTAAAAATGAGACCAAATAATTTAAAAAAAAAATATTAATTTATGAATATCTACCATAATTATTTTATACACTTAAAAAGATAGATTTGTTACTCATACTTTATTATTGCACATTTTTTTTTCTTTACTAAACAAGTTTAAAATTAATTTTTTCAAACTTTTCTCGATTTAAAAAAAAAAAATACTGATTTATGAATATCTATATTTTTTAGGATACTTACATTACACTCCTAATTTATTTAGTTTAATGTATTTGTATTTAGCGAACATTGTAGAAAGTGATTATGAGTCTAATTCACCTCACTTATATACTATAATTCGGCCTCATATTTAGTCAATGTGGGATTTTCCCAACACCCTCCCCTCACGTAGGGTTGACCCAATCTAGACCCAACAACCTGCCTGCCAACCAAGGTTCAATATATTAACAAGTGGCCGAATCTAGGCCCAACAATCTTGTTAAGATGGCTTTGATACCATAATAGAAGTGGGCTTTGAGCTTAACTCATGAACCTCATAAAATCGGCTTATGAGGTGAGATTTGCCCCCACTTATATACATTAATTTGGTCATATCACTAAGCAATGTGGGATCTTTAACCGACATGACTCAACATTAAAATGTTGTTCAGCAAAATTTCGGCTAAATATAAATAACGAATTACGAATATCATGTAAGTATCTCTAAAAACGTAAATCTCCATAAAATATTTTTTCTTTTAAAAACCAAAATCTAATCTAATTGTTTATTTAAATATTTGAAATGCAAAAGTGAAATCCTCTCTAAGTGGACTATAAAATAAGTGATGATAGTAGGTAAAGAAAATTCACAATCTGATATGATATATCACTAGAGATAATACAGTAAAATGGAGCAATGAAGTTGCTCATATTATTAAAAATTGCATTTCTTATTTTGCATTCGTATGAAGAAGAATGCATTGATTATCAATCAGGAACAGCAACAGACATCAACAGTGCATAAACCATTCTTAAACCCTAAACTTTGGCAGTGGCCAGCACAGTCAGGAAATTGATGACATGCTCCAACACAACTTGGCTTGCTGCTAACACCTGCATTGTTATTGGTATTCGGAATCATGAAGAATGAATAATGAAAACCAGTGAACATTTGTATAAATAAATCTCAGTTTTGAAAGTTATTTTTGTTCATACCAATTGAAAAGAGAACAATGAGCATGGTTGTAAGGATAGCTTTCACCAAAATCATTGAGAGAAGCGAGCGAGCCATTCTTCTATACTTAACTTCTCAAACTTTGGATCTTCTCTGTGTTTTGTGTATTGTTGTTGTTCATTTTTTCTGTATTTATAGTCATTTATCTCTTGATTAACCATGCATATTAATTATTAATTTCATTACATATTATATTCAAAACAAATACAATTTTAATTATAATTTATTAAATAATATTTGATTAATTTAGTAGTAGCAATTTTTTTTATAATTTATTAATGGAAATAAAAGTTTAATCAAGAAATAATTTATTATTTGGCACAAAAGTTTAATTATAAAAACTATATATAATTTATATTGGTTAGGTATGTAATATAATTATTAATTTTATATTAATAATTACTTTTTTATATTAATTAATTGACATAAAAATTTAATAAAAATAATTGATTAAATTAACATAAGAGTTTAATTATATATAATTTTTTAATTGATATTTATTAATAGATTATATAATTATTAAATGTGATGTTAAAAATTATTTCTTATAATTTATTAATTGACATAAAATTTTAATAATGAAAAAGAATATTTTATTAATTAAAAATTTAACCATAAATAAATATAATTTTTAATTGATATATAGTATAATTATTAAGTGTGATATTAGTAATTATCCTTATTACATAAAAGTTTAACAATGAGAAAGAATAATTTATTAATTAATATAAAATTATAATTATATATAATTTTTAATTGATATTTATTAAGTATATAATATAATTATTAAATGTAATATTAAAAATTATTCTTCATAATTGATTAATTTACATAAAAATTTAATTATAAAAGGAAATATTTTATAAATTAACATAAAAAAAATTAATTAAAAAATATATATATATAATTTTTTTAATTGATATAATATAATTATTGAAAGTGATATTAAAATTAAAATTAAGGTGACCAGTTAATGGTTTTAGTTGCCTAATATTAGTATAATTAAAATTAGAAAAATATTAGTATACACCTTTTTATTTAAATTAAATATTGTTTTGGTAATATTAAAAAAAAAATTATTTATGTAGTTCTTAAATACTATTGGGATATTTTCACTTCAAATGACATCATCACATATTCGTAGTGATTATATCTAGATCTGAAAGTTGTCTTTTGAACAATTTCAATTTTCACCAAAATCTGATGGTACTCAGACCTTAAGTCAGTCTTGGAAAACACCGCGGTCCCATGTAACTGATCATCAAGTCATCAATCTTAGATAATGGGTACTTATTCTTGATGGTTAGTTTACTCAATTTTCTGTAGTCTATACATAGTATGGAACTTATGTCCCTCTTCCTCACTAATATCGGTGCTTCCTAAGACGATACACTTGTCCGAATAAACTACTTTTCCAATAGCTCCTTAATATGTTCCTTTATCTTCACCAAATTTACGGGGGCAATAGACACTAGTCCAGCTTCGGGCATTAGGCTAATAGAGAACTCCACCTCCCACCTAGGTGGTAGCCCTGGTACTTCATATGAGAAAACATCCATATACTCTTGGGCCACAAGTATCTCAACTTCCTTATCCACCTTACTCACCTTTTTATGCGTCAAAAACACATAGCACTAGGCACCATCCTCCATTTCTTGCAGCACTTGTTGGGCTGAAGCTAGATCCACCTCTCTTGGATCTGGAAAGATCAACCTCTTCTATACACAATCTATAAGGACTCGATTGGTAGCCAATCAGTCCATCCCCAAGGTCACATCCAAAACCTTCAAAGATAAACAAATCAAATTCTCTTTTGACTTGTATCTTTCGACATCTACTAAACAATTAACACACAACTTTAAAGCAACCACTAGAGTCGATGCTAGTGTAGAAACAAGCAAGTTAACTTGAAGCTCCCTAGTTAGTAGTTTCAAGGCATCCACACAACAATCAGACAGAAAGGAGTGTGTCATCTCCGAATCATACAAAGCAGCTAGAGAATACAAACCCTACACTAGGCTATCAGAGTTGGTGGCCCCTAGCCCTGTGATGGTGAAAACTCTGCTAGTAGCCTTTGGTCTGCTGTTACTACACTCCCTTTGAGTCTGCTGGTAGCTCTCGATGAAGTTTCTCTGAATCTCTATCCACAATCCCTAACCATGTGGCTGACTTTCGAGCATATGAAACATCTTGGGTGTGGAGCCTTGATTGCACCGACTAAGGTAGTGAAAACTCCCACATCTGAAGCACCAGACCCTCAATGGAGAACAACGGGTGGGAGTGCTCTCTTTGCCTTGTTGAGGCATAACATAAGGCTTTCACTGATCTGTTTCCATCTTTCCACTGGATGATCCTCTACTAGGTCTACAGATCGCCCTCTTAGTACTTCAGTTCACCTTCTCAATGCTCCCCTTGAATTGAAGAGACATATGTCTCATGAAGTCGGCTAATTCAAGGTGCTCTTGAGAATGAGAGGAGGTCGTTGTCTCTCTAGTCGCTTGTAACTCTTGCATGACAGCCTGATGTTGTTGTGCCATAGTCGCATTCTACAATTGGATAGTGAAGGCTAAAATTTCAATGGCCCGCACTATTTGGCCCAAATCAACTTGTGGAGTAGGAGAATGAGGAGTAGGTGGTTTAGGCGCCATTCTAAACAATTTCCAAGAAAGAAGTTATAGATAAATGTACAATTTAGAAATAACTGCATCCCATCATTCACTCATCTAAGCGAAGTAATCTCATTATCGTATGTTACTACAAGGATCTTACGCTCTGATACCACTAAATGTAACATACCCAAAATTAAAGTTATAATAATTCAATATTACCAAAGTATAATCCCTAATTACTATTATAGTAATCCTAGTTGAACTAATCAAAATACATGACCAAATTAAAAATTTTATTATATTACCATTAGTCTATTACATAACATGAGAATTTACTCTATTTCCCTACTCTCATCTCGACGGCTCCTAAGTAGATCAATTGTCTACTCTCGTGAAAAGAATACGATCGTAGCAAGAATATACAAAGGCACAAAACAGAGTAAGCTAGTAGAAAATATTGATAATATCAATCAACACAAAACTTCATCAACACAAATCATATCATAGTCTAAGGGCCTACCCAAGACTTTACACACATACATGCAATCATAATTTAGACTAACGACTTCTAGAAGACTGTATGGATTTCGCACATCTAGGGTTAACACCTGATATATATTTGAAGACCAAAGGTCTTCCCAATGATTGATCTTCTAAGGCTTTTTCATCCAAGGGTCATCCTTCAATATCTCACAACCAATATACTACCTCAGGATAACATCACTTATTCTCCTTTCGGAATAATTAGTGAGCTTCCATCATCCTTTACCACATAAAGTTCTAATTTACATGACTTAGAACATCATTAAGATCTAAATATCCCCTAAATATCCTTAAATTCATACACACTACATTACCAATATTTATATATTAATAACTTAATGAGAAAAACCTCTTCTTATTAGGAGTAACACAAGCCTCATCATTAAATTACATCATACTTAAATATATAAAAATTTCACAAATACATATCAATTTTTCATCATTTCAAGTAAAACAAAATAAAAAAATCAATAAAAAATTTATTCAGCACAACTAAAATTCATTCAACACATTTTTTTAGTAACATGCGCTCAATGTTAGGACCCTCCTTCAACAAATTTAAACCAATATTCCTTGGAACAAAAGTTTTTTTACTTTTATAAACAAAAATTTTATAAACAAAAATCTCATAGTTAAATATTATAAAATTTAATGTAAAGTTCATGATTATTTATAATTTTTTTATTTTTTATATTCTTTATGTTTAGTATTTATATATATTATTTATAAAATTAAATTATTTTATTTATTATTTTAATATAGATTATTATTTATTTTATATTTATTATTTATATAATATTTAATATATTATTAATATAAAATCGAATTTTTTTATTTATTTTATTATACTATTAATGTCAAAATTAAAATTATTATGTTTTTTTTATTTAATTAAAACGGCTATTTATCTCTTTATCTATCTATATTATTATTTAAATATAATATATTTAAAAAAAAATTAAAAACTCGTTAGATCAGAGAAGAAAAGGAAAAATAAATTCTTAGTAAAAAATAGTTTTGAAAGATATGTTCTAAATAAAAGTGAAAAATATACTGCAAAATAAAAATCCATTTAATATTTAATTATTTAATTGTTTATTTTAATGACAAAATATACTATTTTTATAAAGACATTTATTACTACAGTTAAATATAATAACGTTTCTTTATGAACCAAAAATAACAGAAAAGAAAAGTTAAGAGAATTTAAGGAATTTGTCTTATTTACTGGATTTATGCTATTGAGTCTTTATTGAGTATGAACGTTATAAAAATTATCATACTATTTCTCAAATCTATTAAATATATAATAGTTTTTTATTTTATTTTTTACCTTATAAATATATAAATATTTTGTTTTCAAATATCATACAATTTGAATGTAATTTGAATGTATTTATGTGTGACCCAATAATAATTTAAAAATAAAAAATTTATAAACTTAAAAAAAAAATTTATAAATAATTCAATAAAAAATTTACTATCTTATTAAAATAAACCTTAATTAGTAAAATTAAAATTTAATTCATTTCTATAAAATCAATTTAATAAAATAATTTTTTTTCAATAGTATAACATTCTTAATATAATGAGTTGAAATATGATACGATTAATAAATGAAAAAATAGTATGATTATTTATCTCTTGTTTTAATTTTAAGCTAGAATAAAAAAATTAGAACAATTGATATTCAGTAATTTCTAAAGGAATAAAACAGAAAAATAGAGGAAACTGAACTTTCATAATATTTATTAATGGAAATGCAATGAAGAATTATTGGAAAAGAATTACATTGCACATTTGAAGCAAATAAAAGTAAAAATTAGCCAAGAACTTGATCAGCTTTGGCACAACAGCAGAAGTAGTTCTGTGGTGGAACACATTGCCCTATCTGATAGCCATGGGATTTGCAGTAAGCATCACAGTTTGGAAATTGCTTGCATGGTCCTGGACAAAATTGCTTGCTTCTCACACCTGCATTTCATACTTCAATTTATGAACCATGCATCATATACAAAAACTAAACTACACATACAAAAAAACTGCTCCATACACACCTTGTGAAAACAGAATAGTGTTAATGAACATGACTGCAACAAGAAACTTCACCAAAATCACCAACACATTAAACTGAGCCATGTTTCTTGAGAAAGTTCTGGCAGAGACACTCTTGGTCTGGTGTATTCTGAGGTTAATTTATAGAGAAGTAATCATGTAAATCAGATATATATATTGATATTTTGTGTATATTGTAATGGTGATTCGATTGATTTAGTCAAATTAACATTAATGGAGAATTAAAGTGCTCAGATTATGGTATTTATTACTCTATTTCTTAAATCATTTTAATAAATTTGCATGTTCGAGAGAAACTCATTCTGAACCACTTTTAACACAAAATTAATAGCAAAATTGCATCTAAACATGCCACAGACCAGTAAAATAAAAATTCCATTATCATTATTTTTTTAATAAATGTGGATGATCGAGAGAAACTCATTCTGAATCACTTTTAACACAAAATTAATAGCAAAATTGCATCCAAACATGCCACAGATCAGTAAAATAAAAATACCATTATCATTATTTTTTTAATAAATGTGCATGTTTCGAGAGAAACTCATTCTGAACCACTTTTAGCACAAAATTAATAGCAAAATTTGCATCCAAATATGTCACAGAACAGTAAAATAAAATATATCATTATCATTATTTTTTTATAATCTAATAATTTATCATAAATATTAAATTAAAAAAATAATTTTTTTAAAAAAATAAATCTTTCTTTATTATTATTATTATATAAATATAATACGAAATTTAAGGTATGATTATATAAACAAAAGAATACATCAATTTTTATAATTTATAATAATTTTGTTAATAGTATCCTTATTATTTTGATTTTATTTAAATAATCATTCAATTATATTCTTTCTATAATAATTTTTTAATTAATAAAGATATAATTGATAAAATATAAATAATATAAGGTCTTTAATTTTATAAATAACACATAAATAAAAATATTTTTTTTCCTAAAAAAATGAAAACTAAAAAGAAAAAGTAACATAATATACGTAAGTAACGTATTAATTTCATTACTAAATTTAAATGTGGTATTAAATGAGTTATATTTTAAAATGTTTTTTTTTTCAATTTTATAATTAAATGATATATCAACCCACCATTTTTTTTAGTTTTCTATTTTTTTTTTTCAGTTTTCTATTTTTTTCTGAGTTCCCACCATTTTATTTTAGAACAACTTTAACATCAGCTCATGTTATTTGTGTAAACCACATCTCCAATGCAATCACTGAATCTCTAATAAAAAATTACAATTTTAAAATATTTTTTATTTTTAATTTATAGATGTATATATTTTTAAAATATATTTATTAAATATTTATTTATTTATTATATATATATATATATATTATTTTTTAATCAATGATTTCGAATCAACAACACTGTAATCTTAACCAAATTAATAAGGTTAATATAGGTAAAAATGTAATTAATATAATCTTAAAAATTTTAAATGAAATATAAATAAAAACAAATTTAGAAAAAAAAATTATTAAAAAGTGAAATATAAGGCATGAAAGTTAATATTTTTATTAATTTGTGATATCAAGTCTTAAATGTTATATATTAACAATGGAGAATATAGATAGAAGATATATTTTTATTGTGTTAAAAATGTTAAAGAAGAGTTTCTTTTAATATATTATTAATTCAATTAATAATGTATAAGTAAAACGTTGTAACATTTTTATGTACCAATTTAAGTTTAAAAAATCCTCTTGTTTTGAAATCATAAGATGGGTATGTAAATAAGATTTTCTAATTAACTGACTCCTCTTATTCAATACATTAAATCTACAGATTATTATCATTGAATAAATTGGAATCCTTAAATAAATTGGAAGAAGAGTCAATAATCTTTTTAAAATGAAGAAAAAATTATTTGATAATAGTATTTATATGAAACGGGTAACTTCTACAATTTAATTTTCAATCAATTTTGTATTATGATTTGTAAATCATTTTGCAATTAGAGGGAGAAGAATCATAAGATAAGGAGCAAAATAAACTTTTCTAAAACGAGCAAAAAATTATTTTATACTCTCTCTATATATAAAGCGAACCATTTCTATAATCTAATTTACAATCAATATTGCATTATGATTTTTAAATCGATTTTTTCCATAAAAATCTAGTTTTTTAATTTTTAAAAACTTTTTTTTAATAACTATTTTTTTAAAACACTTTTTAAAAATATTTTTTTTTATTTTTTAAAAACTAGAAAATAAAAATTAATAATATATATATATATATATATATTAATGATATTCGTATTTCCAACAACGTTATTATTCATAAGTTATCCTTCAAACTTTGCTTTGACTTCTTGGTCACTCTCTTTGATCTAAAATAATTTTTAAATTAGAATTATAAAAAAAAAAATCTAATTTATTTTTTTAAAAATATTATTTAAAAAATAATTACAAAAATTAAAAAAAAATTAAGTCAAACATGCTCTTAGACTTTCGTAGTAGACAACATAAACAATTTCTATAAATTAATTTGTACATAAAGTAATCTTAATTTTAGTTTATGAAAAAAATTATATAATTTCTTAAGGTTCTATTCAAACACAGATATAAACAAGTAGATTCTAGATTTTTTTATTTTTTTTCAAGTTCTTATGGATTCAGAACAAGTCTGAATTTGGAGCTATTTATCCTTTACAATGGAGTACATTTTGTGTGGTGGTGATCAATACAGAAAAAAAAACTAAGTTGTGAATCTGATAGTCATTTATCACCCTATACTTCTATCTTGGTTTAGATTCAACATAGTTGCCCTCCAACTCACATACATTAAGGAATATGTATTTATACAACAAATGACATTGCTACTGTTTCAAGGATTGTCCTAAAGACACGTGTTCTTTTCTTCTTCTTCTTCGTTTTCTTTTTTATTTATGTTCTAGATATTTTTAGTATTAGAATTATCTTGCTTTGTTTGTTTTCGTTTGATTAGTCTTAATAACTGTTTGTTCTATTCTGATAAGACGAATGGTAACTTATTTTCTATTATCATGATGCAGTAGTTTCACTAGTGTTATATTATTACAATTATCTATAACATTGAATGATTTTATTATCAAAAGCAATTACAGTTTCTTAAAAGTATAAAACATTGATTAAAATTGAATGAGATAAAAACATAAGTTGAATCTTTGATCAAAATATATGGATCTAATTTCTAAAATCTGAGGGTTGAATATGAGCCTCGAACAGGCTGGTTTAGTGGATATTGGTTGACAATCTTCTTCTGTGGCAATTACTGCGATCGATACTGCACATGACATTCTTAAATTTTCTCTTCTTTTGATTCTACCTACCTTTCTGAATACACAACATTAAAGATTTCTCAGTTCTCGAGAACTCACAAGTCATAACTATTTTCACTTGCAATCTTTTATTGCGCTCAACTGTCCTCTACCTTTTCCAGGTATAAGAAGTCCCTTTTGCATGCATGTCTTCCACCTCAACACTTTTTTCGTAAGAGAAAAGCTCAGTGTGAGAATTAGTGATCAGTGAGTGAGTGTGTGTGTGTGAGAGAGAGAGAGAGAGTGAGAGTGAGAGTGAGAGAGAGAGAGATATGGGAAAATGGGGTACCCTGCTGGTGCTGCTTGTACTAGTTACAGTGCATGCAAGTGCTGCACGTAATGTGCCAAAGGGTGGTGATGAAAGTGGAGATCAAACTCTGGGTGTGCATGCAAGTGCACCACTACATGCAAAGTCTCCAAGGAGCAACGGTGTGGGTGACAAGAAGAACTTTTTGGTTGGTGGGGTTGGTGGGTTTGCTGGGATGGTTGGTTTTGTTGGTGGCGGCGCTGGGGGGATAGGAAAGGTTGGTGGAATCGGTGGTGGGGTCGGTGGAGGGATTGGAAAGGTTGGTGGAATCGGTGGTGGGATCGGTGGAGGGATTGGAAAGGTTGGTGGAATCGGTGGTGGGGCTGGTGGAGGGATTGGAAAGTTTGGGGGAGTTGGCGGAGGGATTGGGAAGTTTGGTGGCATTGGTGGTGCAGCTGGAATTGGCGGCTTCCATGGCGTTGGTGGTGCTGCTGGAATTGGCGGCTTCCATGGCATTGGTGGTGCTGCAGGAATTGGTGGCTTCCACGGCGTTGGTGGTGCTGCTGGAATTGGTGGCGCCCATGGAATTGGTGGCTTCCATGGCATTGGTGGTGGAGTTGGAGGAGTAGGTGGTGCTGGTGGTGGTGCTGGTGGTGGTTTGGGTGGTGCTGGTGGAGGTTTGGGTGGTGTGGGAGGTTTAGGTGGTGCTGGTGGTGTTGGAGGCGTAGGTAATGGTGGAGGCGTAGGTAATGGTGGAGGCTTAGGTGGTGGTGGAGGCTTAGGTGGTGTAGGAGGTGTAGGTGGTGCAGGAGGTGGTGGTGGTGGTTTGGGTGGTGGTGGTGGAGGATTAGGTGGAGCTGGGGCTGTTGGAGTGGCTGGTTTGGGTTGAGGTACTGGTGCTGGTGTCAGCATTGCTATAATCCATGATATCATTCTAGGGCTTTGCATTTGCATGGATGTTCTTGTTAATTTAGGCCTGCCAATATTTGTTTTAGGCTAGATAGTCTTATCATTTCTTTAATTTACTGTTTTCAGGTTTCTGGTATTCACGAACCAAGTTACCATTGTTGTTGTTAGTTTTGTTCTACACTTTTTGTTGTGTTTTCAAGTTGTATTTGGTTTTCTTTCTTTTCTTTTTCTGGTGTGGAAGTGTTCAAGTTGGGACTGAATGTGTTGTAATTTGGCAGGCCAGTTTAGTACATTCCTTCGGAGTGTACTATAATAATTAACACACTGTTTTTCTTTTGTCTCTTGAGATTTCATCAGTTTGATCATCATAGGTTTTCGATTTTCTTGTTCTTCTTTTCTGGAAGATAAAACCTCAATCTAATTTAAAATTAAAAGCTCAAGTTTTAATCTTGCATGTTACAAGTAAGGACAAAAACAAGTTAAACCAATTGTGGCTTATGACTTAACTCACATCAAAGTTAGAATCGATGATACCTTTTTAAGAAAAAAAAATGGACATTAACTGTTTAAACAATTATCTAATTAGTTGATATAACAACAGCACTGTTATTTCAATATTATAATATTTTGATGTTATAGGTTAATAAATTAGTATATATGTTCATCCCTAAGAAAAATATTTAACAACAACTTCTAATTTGAAAACTAAAATAAAATGCAACATCACACTGAGAAATTATATATACCTTTCTCTCTCAATTTAAAGTTTTTAAGAAAAACAGGATTAAATTTGAATTCTAAAACAAATAATATCTATACATCTTGCATTTTTTATTTTTTATTTTATTTTAAATCTTTATAAAAGAAATTGTTGAAATATTTACTGTGTTATGATATCTTGCAAAGGAAAGGATGGAACAGTGATAATTGGAAGAGAGTGGGTTGACTAAATAAATGAGAACTGAACTTACCTTTGCATGGCCACCACCTGTATCAGAATGATCCCAGCCACGAAAACACCCACTTATTTATGTCTGTCAGAATGTACCTACATGTCATTGAAATGTGTAAAAAGATTATAGTTTAATAAAGTTTATATTATATGTGGTTCATTGTTATAATTAAGATTTTGTTTTTTTTTTAATTTGAACATAACTTATTAATAAATTTTTAATTTAAATTTAAAATTTTATTAATAAATTGTTTCGTTAATAACTATTTTAACAATTAAGACACTTCTAATATTGTATATGATATTGACTTAACTCATTCCATTAATTTAATTATCATTCCATTAATCTAATTACTTTAACCTTGACTTAATTTACTCTAAAATTATTTAAAATTATTAAATTATTTTAAGTGGTGAGATTTACACTATACTTATATATTATTATAATTTTAGATTTACACTTTACTTATATACTATAATTTAAGATTTACACTTTATTTATATATTATAATTTAATTATTAACCAATAATTTAATTTATATTTAATAATCTATTAACTAAAATAAATATATTAATAAATTATCAAAATCTAAACATAACAATTTTATATAATATAAAAAGTAATTATATATTTAATTTATTCTCAAAATTAGTTTAAAAAATAAAATTTTTACTTCTTATTATATATTATAATTCAATATTATTTATATATATAATAATTCGATCTGATAATTTATTTATATATATATATATATTATAATTCGTTATTTATTTATATATATATATATATATATATATATATATTTTACAACAATTAGATAGCATTCCTTCAGCTTTTCTTCATCTTTGTAATTCAAATTCACTGTTTAAAAGGTTCAACTTGCACAAATGGAGGTTACATTAACAACTTCTTTATGTATAAGTTATGTAAACTACATTAACTTTGTATTACACTATTTCTTTTTATTATTTTTAACATTATATTTAAAGGAAGTTTCACTACTACACTAATTGATATACCAAAAATATTACTTCTACACTCCAAAGTATTTGTTTACTACTTTCTTTTAAATTTGATTGAATTTATTTTAACATATAGTACTAGATCAATAGGAGAATACTATGAAAAAAAGAATTATTTACAAGATTTTAATTAAAATTTTAAATTATAAATGTCAAAAGTAAATTTAAGTCAATAAAAAAATAAAACTTATATAAAAAATTTAATATAAACATGTCTATTTACGTCATTTTTATTTATAGATTATTCCAAAATATAATTTTATCAAACAATTATCATTCAGACTAAATTGCGAATTTAATTCTTATTGTAACACCTGATCAGTATTATCTATCTTTTATATATATATATATATATATATATATATATATATATATTTCTTAAATTATACAAGAATACAAAACATACCATAATCGTAACATTAACAATACATTATTTAAATCATCAATGTATAATAATTTAAATACAAAATATACAAAATTAAGAATATTAATATAAAATATTCAGATTATTAAAATATAATTATATAAGAAAAATATATAACAATTAATAATAGTAAACCTAACGTTAAAGATGTGCAATTTTGATTTAATCTTTAACTTTTCAAATGTTTTATCTCAATATTTTGATCTAATTAAATCCTAGATCTAAATCTAACGTATTTATTAAAAGTGTCATTGAAGAATAATTTAAGACTTAAAATGAAAAAATTAAAAATAAAAGGTATTCAAAATTAATCCTTAGATCAAAATTGCATATTTTTTAAATAAAAAAACTAAAATCACGAAAAAAAAAAGTAAATAAATAGATTAAAGGAGGAAAATGATTTTTATAAAATCTTTGTACTTTCTAGACTTTTTGTTCCAAATGTATCTGAAAATTATTTTAGAAAAAATATTTTAAAATATCATTCAAGGATTAATATTTTCTATCATAATATAATATTTTTTGTTGGAATCCTTTCTTTTTATATATA
>BDMB01000012.1:3503571-3516787 GCA_016859785.1 Macrotyloma uniflorum | reverse complement strand
TAAAATTTTAATTTATTTTTAAAATATTATTTAAAATATAAGATTTAATATCCAATTTTATATTTAAATTCGAGTTTAGAATTTAACTAATACAAACCTTAATTCATAAATATATATTATTAATATATTATTATTATTATTATTATTATTTATTTTATTTATATATATATATATATTTAGAATATATAAATTATATTTAAATTTACACTTAAATAGTTTAAATTATAGTTTAAATTATGATATAAGATTATTTTTAATTATTAATCGTTTTTAAAAGCATTAAAATTGAAAGAGATAATGGGACAATTGCACACTTAATATCTCAACTATATAAATTCTACTTTGTAACGTAAGAATAATGAATGTATGAAAAAAATTAAGAATAATTTGAGGAGGTTCAAAAGATAATAAAAATCCTTACTTTCATCATTTATTATCTATTATTTTTCTTACAAAGTGATCCTCATAATTTTAGAATGTAACATATTTTGTCTCTATATTTTCCCAATATTAATATATTTACGTTCTAAAGACGCATTATTATGTCATCACCACTTTATTCATCTAGTGTCACATTTTTTGTTATGAAGAAGAAGATCTACGATATTTCAGAAAGTGAGACAAAGTGAGCCAAAATAAATTAAGAGACATAATTTACAGTAAAACGATAAATTAAAGACAAAAGTAGAATTAACTCTGTTCTACTGTTTTATTTATTATACCTCCAATTTATGACAATTTAAAATGGTTATCATCATCATCAAAGGATCATGAATGAGGATTAAAATATGAATAAAAATTACTAGCAGAAAGATTAAAATGTGAAATTTGCAGGCATAAGAATTAAAACAGAAATGGAAAAGTGTAATAAATAACATGAATCATATATATACACTTGTTACAAATGTCGATGTTAGAACATAGTGTGGCTGAATCTGCTGAGTATAAAGAAAGGTATTGAAATCCTTCTTCATAGCCTCATTGATTGTTAAAAAGAACAGAATCTACGTGACGTGAAAAGTCTGATATTATGGATGGAATAGTTCATGTGAAAAGACTCTAAGAAATGGCTTCAAGTGTATCAGAAAACGAGATACAAAACTTGGTGTTCCATATATTCTGCATTTGGTGAAACACCAGAGTATGGGCATAACCACCGCTTCAGTGAATAAACCAATATATAATCAACCTCCAACCTCCATATGTTGAACAACACTTGAATAAAGCACAGACACAATCATGGTTCGACATGCATTGTTCTTCTTAGCATTTTCCCTTCTAAGTTCCACTATCATGGCGCAATTCCCACCACTATTTCCACCTCCACCTTATGTCTTAGAACCTCCACCACCATCATCTTTTGCTCCTCCATCGCAAATTTTTCCTTTAGAACCACCACCATCACCTTTAGTACCTGTTATATCACCATCACCACCACCATCACCTCCTCTTTACACTCCTCCAATATCTCTTACACCTCCATCACCACCCCCTCCTCTTTATACTCCTCCAATATCTCTAACACCTCCACCACCATCCCCTCCTCTTTACACTCCTCCAATATCTCTTACACCTCCACCACCACCCACTCCTCTTTCCATTCCTCCAATATCTCCTACACCTCCACCACCATATCTTCCCACTCCTCCAATATCTCCTACACCTTCACCACCATATCTTCCCACTCCTCCAATATCTCCTACACCTTCACCACCATATCTTCCCACTCCTCCAATATCTCTTACACCTCCACCACCATATCTTTCTACTCCTCCAATATCTTCTACACCTCCACCATATCTTTCTACTCCTCCAATATCTCTTACACCACCACCACCGAGTACCCTTCCTGCTCCTCAAACACCAATAGGTGTTGGAGGAGGTGGTGGAACTGGAACCGGAAGAGGTGGTGGGGATGCCGGTGGCATTGGAGTAGGTTCAGGAAGTGGAAGTGGTGGGCCTCAAGGGGGTAGTGGGCGAGGAAGTGGTGTTGGAATAGGAAGCGGGGTTGGCACTGGTTCAGGCATTGGTGGTGGTGGAACTGGCAGTGGCAGTGGCAGTGGCGGTGGGAATATTCCTGGCATTGGTGATGGCGAGGATGGTGGTAGGGGTGGTGGTGGAAGACGTCTTTTTGGCGTTGAATATTGAGAAAAGAAGTGTTTGTTGTGTTGATTTGATAATGAGGACCATCTTGTGGCATGTCAGAGTTTTATCCTATGTGACTAAATAAAACAATTCTTTTCAAATATCATCTTTTTCTTTTCACATTGTTAAAAGTAGTTCAAGTTGTTCTTAATTACAAATTTTATAAAATTTTGGCACATATAAATGCTTCAAAATGTTAACAAGTTGTTCTTAATTTCTCATAGGGAAATGTTACACCATTTTGGATTAGTTTGAAATCGAAATTGGTGAAATAGTGTAAGTTGAAAAGGTGTTTGCTTGCATATTGGGTAAGTGGCATAAAAAAAGAAATTAGACACCACGTAATTAAACCACTTTTTTTTTAATTCTTACAAATACAAATTTTTAAAATTATTGATAAGTATAGAGAAAATCGTGTTTTAAAATATCACTTCTATCTCAAAAAAAAAAAGTTTGATGAAATCGTATTTTAAAAATACGTTTTATTTAAGTCATACTTCATGATATGATTTTAATTTATATCTACAATAAACTAAAAAACTAAAGTCATATTATAGAATATGATTTTAGATTAGTTTAATTTTTTTAATTAATATAATAAATATAAGTATTTATTTATTTTATGAACGTATTAAATAATTAATGTGAATTTTAAAAGAAAAGTTAAAGAAATATAAATAGCATAATAAATATACTTAAAGTTAATTTTAAAAAATTCAATTGAAATTGAAAAAACTGAAATACAAATTAATTAATTAATTAAAGGACATATATTAAAACTCTTAAATCAGTAAATTAAAAATAAAATTTGAAATTAATATAATAATATTATATCTTTAATATTATAATTTTGCTTATTATTTATTATTAATATAAAGATGGTATTTATTATCTCGTTAACTTCCTTTATTTATTTATAATCTATATCTCTAATTTTATTTTATGTATTATTTGAAAAAAATTTTGAATGTGTAATTATTTTTTATACATTAAAGTTAATTTTGATTTTTACATATGAAAGAATTTGTTGTTCACAACTTGTATTTGTTATTTATAATATTTTACTGACTTTGTAAAATAGAGACTAATTATTATTATTTTTGTAAAAGTCATGGGTTGAAGGTCTAATGAAAAGAAGGTTAGGAGAGGTAAGTTGGAAAAAATATAATTTTTTCAATTAATTTTACAAACATAACGTATAGTTCAATTATTGTATTTATAGAAAATTAAAATTTTTAAACAAATATATATGCAACATGAATATAAGTTAATAAAGAAATATTAGTCATGTATTATTATTATACTCTTATCGTTTAAATTTGATTTATTATAATATAATTTTTTTAACGGTATTTCTTAGAAAAGATATAGACTAATACATATTTTTTGTTTGAACTTCATAAAAATATATTTATAAACAATTTAAAATAATTTAAATCATAAATATTAAAAGTTTATATATTTTTATATTTTTTATTATGCTTTGAATATTTGCAAATATAGTTGTTAGATAAGAATTTATGAAATTTTAACTATTTATAATATTAAAATCTTTTATAAAAGAATTGGTTAAAAAAATAAAATTACTAATAAAAATGATATATTTTATAGTTTTAATGGAATTATTGTAAAATATAACGTATTCTATTTATTTACAAATGATTAAAAAAAAAGATAATTTAAATTTATTACATGTAATTGAAGAATTATTATTCATTATTCGTTTTCTTATACAATATTAATATTGTTATCAATTAGATAATAGTAATGCATAATTTAATAACGAAATCAAATAGTCTGTCTGAGAATAACTCAATTTCTTTTTAAAAAATAAATTTAGACTATCTCCTAAATTTATAAATTGAATTCATTATATATATAAAAAATAAAAAATAACAGAACATATATTTTAATATAAAACGACATATAAACTGATTTTAATATAAACAGAATTTAATACACTAAAAAGTAAAAAATAAATAAAAAATACTAGCATTTAATAATATGAAAGTTAAAAAATAAAAATTTTTACATAAAAGAATTTGTAGTTTCTAATAAATTCTAACTAAAGTGTATTCCAAAAAGTAAGTTATATATAAATGTGTTAAAATTCATTATTCTTTAAGCAAAGGGCTAAGTAACAGGTACTCTAATAGAGGTCAATGGCTCATGGCAGTGAGCAAATAAAACTCTTCTTTTCAGACTAAGCAAGAGGCATGTGGCAAAACATGGAATGCATATTCTTCTACTTTAACTGATAATATTAAATTTGAATTCTAAGTATAATGTTGTGTCCAATATTTAAGGATAGTTTCATTGTTTATAGTGACAGATCAGAGTTGAACTATACAGTTAAAATGTCAATACTATAATTTCATGAACATGTTACTTCTTCTGTTTTGTATTCTATGTTTTTTTTTTGTTTTCCTCTCTGATTAACTATCATGAAAGGGTAGCAATACAAAGAGTAGCAGCATCAAGAAATAAAATAGCTTGAAAAATCTACTTGAAACTGGTAAAAGCCACTTTGCCACTGTGGAATGAAAATACATGTTTGTCAGTCATCACCAAGAGCCTGAATCTATAACTTTCAACTTCTTGTTAAGGTATCTCTTGATGTTTACACATTTTCTCCATTCATGGCACACCAAAGAGTAATGGACATGGCCATGACTATAGTGAAAACCAATATATAAAGCTTCTTCAAACACCAGATTTTGAAAAAACACAACACTTTGAAGAGACATGGCTCAACTTGCACTGTTCTTCCTACCATTTTCTCTTTTCCTTCTAAGCTCCACAATTATGGCACAAGTCACAATTCCACCACCTTCTTTGGCACCTATCTTCCCACCCTCACCATCACAATCTCTTTCTCCTCTTTCACCATCTCCTATGGCACCTATGATCCCACCACTTTCACCACAACCTCCTCCTCTCCCAACACCTCTTTTGACACCTACTATCCCACCAGTATCATCACAATATCCTCCTCTTCCAACACCTCCTTTTGCTCCTCCTCTTTCAACACCTCTTTTGGCACCTATTATCCCACCATCACCATCACAATCTCCTCCTCTTCCAACACCTCCTTTTGCTCCTCCTCTTCCAACACCTCTTTTTGCTCCTCCTTTTGCCCCTCCTTTTGCTCCTCCTCTTCCAACACCTCTTTTTGCTCCTCCTTTTGCCCCTCCTTTTGCTCCTCCTCTTCCAACACCTCTTTTTGCTCCTCCTCTTCCAACACCTCCTTTTGCTCCTCCTCTTCCAACACCTCCTTTTGCTCCTCCCCCTCCTGTTGAAGGAACTCTTGTTACCCCACCACCACCATCGCCTTCAGCACCTCCACCTCCTGAGAGAGGACCAGGAAGGAACTTTGTCATTCCACCTCCACCTCCTGATGGAGGACCAGGAAGGAACTTTGTCACCCCACCACCAGCATCTCGTTTTCCTCCAACATCTCACTAATTTTGGAAGAGGTAATGGTGAAGTTTAAGAAAGTGGTGCTGGTGTAGAAAGTGACATTAGCAACAATGCTGAGATAATATAAGAGACAGTGGATACTTTTACTAGTTTAGTATTGAGATAGGAATTAGTCCTATGTGTTTGCTTTTATTTTGTGTTGAGGAGTTCTTGAATGTGATCATCTACATGTTTGCATGCATGTCATGCTTTTAAACTTTTACGTTACTGAATAAAATAACTATCCGTTTCACAAAAGAGAAAAAAAAAAGTCCATTTGTGATTTGTTTGTTTCAAAATTGGTTCAAATTAATTTTAAACGAATAATTACAGTATGCATTGAAATTAATCTTACTTAGATTTTATAGTGGAGGACATTATTCTGAACAGTTACGAAGATTTCATTTTGTTACTAAATAGGGTATTGAAATAGTATTTTAACATTACCAAAAGATAAAATAAATAAGTGCTAACTAGAGTATTGAAATAGTGTTTTAGCATTGCCAAAAGATAAAATGGCTGTGTGACAAGAGATACCACCATAGAAAAAAGGTTCTTAATTGCCTCATGATGATCCTAATTAATTAGTGGGGTTTAGTGGATTCTCCAGTCATTTGTCAAAGGAGAAGACCATGTTGTTCTTCCTTTGTGTAACAAGAAAAAATGGTTTTCTCATTTAATGATCAAAATCACAAGAACTTTTGTAAGAATTAAAACCATAAAACAGATGGATTACATTGGCTAAAAGTATATTTACATCATTAATTAATATACGGATGTTATAGCCTTCAAGTGTTCACTCAGAAAAGAAATTGCATAAGGAAGAATAACAGTAGAAGCTACATTAATTAACTCTTACATAAAAATTTAATCATGGTATGGAGAAAATACCGAGCTTGCAAAACTTTGGTTAATCAGGCTGATATCATTTCGTCCAAAAGATCATTAAAAATCAAGTCATCTAGCTCAAGCCCCACACATTCAGAATCAAATTGGAGATTCATCCACCCATCATATTTTGCTAGATCTTTTGTCACATAATAATCCAATGATGTGTAAAGATCATATATTGTTGAGGTCAGATACCAGCTAATAAGTTTCCACACATTATAGAAAACACTTTCTCCTGTTGGCAGTGGATAAACAAGGCAGACAGAAGACAAGGGTCTTGGAAAATAGTTGTATGATCTTCCACAAATCTCCAACAACGCCTCATTTACTATGTCAAACAGAAGCAGGTGATTATATTCTCCACCTTCACCACTGTTACCAGAACACTCACGATCAAGAAGCAAGCACCCCTCCAATTCTTCATACACTGAAGGATCAACTGGTTGATTGTCAGAATACCATGTTCCTAGGGAAGCATGGCTAGTGAACCCTGAGAGCTCTAAAACCTTTCTCACATAATTAAATGCAGCTTCATTCCTTTGATCAACTTCAGTACATGGAATTTCATGGTTGAAGCTCTTGCTTAGAGTTCTCAAGTTTTGAAAATTCTCAACCTCCTCAGGGTGATCCTCTTCAGCCTCTTGTTGCTCTGCCATATGATCAAATCCATCATCTTGCTCTTGCTTTAATCTTAAGTTTAATTCTTCTGTATAACGCAAGCATTAGAGGATCAATATTTGTAGAAATTTAGAATCAACAACTCTAGCCATGCGACTATGTTCAGTTTGTGTAAGTTTGTATAGAAAATTTATTGATTTTAAGTTTTGAAAAGGAATGTCCATTTCAAAGTAAACTAACGGAGCTTATCATTCACAGAAACATTAAACTAAAGCTATATTCCTTGTCATAGAGTTTAAGCATTTCAAGTATCTAATGTAAAATTGGACTACAAGCACATTACTTCCTCCACATTTATATTACAAATCCATCACTGAACAAACAAAGTTCCATTCAAGTTTGAAGTATACAACTTTTTTTTATCTAAACGCCTAACTAAATATTTCCACGTGAAATATAATAGCTATATCATCCTTTGTACACCTCAAACCATCTAATTCGTGCTATCAAAAGCAGGATAACACTGCTATACAGTTACACATTGTTTTTAATGTTAATCTCTACTCACAATTGAAGTTTTAACTCGGTAAATTGTGTTGACTAGTGCAAACTTTTAGGACGTGAATTATTAAGATCAAAGCTCAATTCTAATGGACAACTATAATAAAACGTCTAAGAAACAACATATTGTCCTCAAAAACATTAGACAAGTTGCGCTCGCACACAAAATGCACACATGCAGACATAGGAACATGATAAGTTGAAATTATGAAATATTCAAGTATAAAAGCACCAAATATACCTTCCAGTATGCCTAAGTTCTCAAGTTCAAATGAAACATCAAGAAAACTGGTATCAGATGAGAAGACTGAATTCAATTCCGCAGGGTAAGTATCTTGTTCAGCTCCAATGTCTTGTCCAGAGTCTCTCAAGTTTTCTAAATCTTCAATTCCTAGGATCTTATCTTCCTTATCCTCGGTACCAAAATCTATTCCTGATTTTGAAGCACTCCTGACTAGCAGTTGCTTTTGGTCAGCATTCAAGCAGGTTTCTTGATTTGTGTTATCAGCAAGTGTTGGTGGGAAAATTTGACTCTTTGAATCATCACTATGGTCAAACCTCCTATGAAGATGATCAGAGTCATTTGGGTTGATGTTTCTATCTCCATATCTTTTCATGGAGTTTTGGGGGGATAAAAGAAAAGAAGACTCCTCATTCTGGTGAAAGTAAGATTTCAAATTAGGCATTGAAAGAAACCTTTTAAAGGATTTTGGGGTCTTTAATATAGAATTTCTCTCTTCTTCTTTCATTCTTGAGTT
This sequence comes from Macrotyloma uniflorum, assembly GCA_016859785.1. NCBI lineage: Eukaryota > Viridiplantae > Streptophyta > Magnoliopsida > Fabales > Fabaceae > Macrotyloma > Macrotyloma uniflorum. The sequence continues at coordinate 3,508,355 of BDMB01000012.1, read as the reverse complement.
TTCATCCTTAGGATACTTGGCTTCACAATTAAAACAAGTCTCGTACAACTGAGAATACCTTCCAACTGATTCTTTTAGAGATGAATTCCTCATGGGTGTTTTTTGACGCTTGTTGAAGGACATCGAAGAGAGACGGCTCCCTGAACCACTTGTTGCACTGTCTTCACCTTCCCCATTAATAGTGGCGTCTTTGGAACTGTCATGAATCAACTTCTTCACATTTTTTGTAATCCTCTTTCCACGAGGAATTTTGTCAAGTATAGCATCCATGGTAATGCGATGCTTTTCATTTCTTCCCTCTTCAATTATGCGCCTCATCTTCTTTCTAAGATCCCTGAAGTGCCTAGTTCTCACATTGTTGGAAATCTGGGGAGAAACTGATGAAGAATTAGATTCTCTTTCACCCATTTGATCAGAATTATGTGAAGAACCAGATTGTACGGACTGTTGATGAGAATCTTCTGAAGACTCATGCATGGATTCATTTTGCATGTTACTTTGAGTTGGTATCTTTTCTTTTTCTTCATTTAACAAGTCATCTATCATTTCGTTTATGAGTTGACCTGAATCAGAAACTTGCCTTCCTGATGATGAGGCAGATATAGGAAATGAAAGAGATCTGGATCGTCTCAGATTAGCATTCAAAGATTTTTGACTCTGAGAGTGGAATGGCAAAGGAGAGCCAGGATCCTCTATATAATCTAACAGAAAATCCTTGTTTGTGTTGATCACATCCAATGCATCAAGAAAGTCCTTGAAGAGGTGGGGTGAAGCATCAGTTGTAAGTATCTTTGCATTGAGCAACTTCTCTACCGGGCCACCTAGATTAGGAGAGGTCAAGTGCTTATGAATCTTGCTATGTTCCAAAATGTCACTAGAAAACATTGTGCCACAATCTACACATATTTCATTGTTGGCAATTGGTTTATCAGAGAAAACTGGTGACAACACATCCAGTGTGCCATCTGCAAGATGGTTCGGAAAGGTTTCTAGGACTGGTTCAGTGCTCTGAGAAGTTCGTAACAATTCACTAAGTGGGTCAACCTCCAAGTTGTGAACAGAATCAACATGATTTAGTTGTAGATGTGACTTTGCAGGGCAAGTTGAGCTTCTCTTGTGTCGAGCTTTCCTTTTATATATATCTTCACTGAGAAGTGCCCTTAATCGGGATTTGATAGAACTTTTGGTTGGAGAAGAGGACTCTACCAGCTTTTCTTCAACCTGGAAAACATTAAAGTAGATGCTGCTTTCACAATGTTCCCTTTATCAACAACAAATATGATGTAGTGGTCCAAAAATGCAAGATGACAAAGTCAGTATTAGAATGAGTAATACTCAACAGGGAGTAAGATCTACTTAATAACAAAATAAGCATTCTAGATGGAGAAATGAACTCAATAATGGTTGATAACATCATGCAAATGTCTCTAGCACCCAAAAGACAAACAACAACAACACAAAAATCTACTGAAAGCAACCAAAATATTCTTGTTTACTTACATTAGGTAACTCTGTACTTGGCGTAAAATGTTCTGGCATAGAGTTAAGCCCAGAATCATCAGAAGTTTCTGGAATTTCAGCTCCTGAAAAGTGAAAGAAATTGTGGCATTTATAAAGTGGAAACAGAAACTTTGTGACATATCAACAAAAACTGTCAGAATAAACCAATGGTTCTATTTTTTCTTTTTCTTTTTCTAGTGTCGTACGCTATAATCTGGTAAATTTTATCTTCCACTCTATGATAGTGAATACTTGTCTTCAAAGGATCAACACAAATATAATCTGAGAATAGTAGAAATGAAAATTCTGAAATGGACGTGTGGCTACACAAAAAGATAGGATTTCATCATCACGATTGGCAACCCTCGCATGCTATTGATGTCTTGCCAAGTAGTATTGAGGTGTCTCCCTGTTCTACCAAAATTTTCCCGAAAAAGTACAAGATATAGAGTGATTGTAAACGAGCAGATATTGGTGTAACACCAATTGAGGAAAAAATGACATAAAAATTGGTTAAAATAGTTTTGTAGACACCATAAAGAAGGTCACTAGAAGTATAAGTAAAGAGAATAAATTGCATGATTTCTAGTCTTCTCATTATAAATAATATCTCTGAAAATATGATCTTCGATCAAGTCCAACAGCACTATGTGATCTATGTAACCAACCTTGCCTAGAGGAAAAAGGCTTTTACTGTTGTAAATCATATAATAGGCACACAAGGTTGTACATAGAGACAAATACAGCAAGAAACAATCCCCCAAATAATTGGCTTGAATCAACCAGACACATAGCAGTATTTATGTGAATATATAAAACAAAGGGTACACTGATCACTTACTTGCATCAGATTTTCCACTACCATGCTTTTTGGTAAGTTTTCTCTTGACCTGACGCCAGTTATGGTACTTTATAACATGAAGCATTCCCCATACTCGCCCTGGATGAGTATGATGGCTACTATCACAATTTCCACTAGGCAATGCACGCTCTTTCTCACGAATTCTCTTGCCCATAACTAGCCACTTTCAGTGTGATGATTGGTTTAGGTTATCAAGTGAAACAACCAGTTTATGATCATTCAAGCTTAAGAAACCTGATCCATGTTACAAAGAAAAATATCAATAATTAACCTGATAAACAAGTAGCTCTAGAGGTTTCGTATAATCAAATTCTACAAATCATTACATTGGAGAATTTTGCATCACCTGGCTAGCTAGAAATTTAGATGAAAAATTAGTTTCAGGTGTAACAACATTAAGACCCTAAAATTGATTTAGATTGGGTCATTATGTATAATGTAATCAATAGGAATTACTATTGAATAATTTAGAGTTCAATATATGTTTGCAAAAAAAAAACAGAGAAGAGGGAAGAACAAACCTTAACCAAAATATGCAGACATTTTCTCTCATGTGTCCAGAGAAATGTAACAAATTTCCAATAATTCTTGAGATCTGAGAATTTCTGGATCCCTGAGGAAAAACAAGAGAATCAATCAGAAACTTCAATTTCACATCTATATTAGAATTTTGTTACATATCATCACCATTAATGTGTCTATGATCATAGAACAAACTTACCTCAAGATATCCATAACCATGACCGAAAATATTGGCTTGTGCAAGGATGAATGTGTATTGATAGTGAAAAAGAAAGTGTTAATTCTATACTAGCCATGACACGTGACAGATAAAACAAGTGGTGTAAAATTCATCTTAAAAAAGAAAAAAAAAATAATAATAAAGATTGTAATTTGAAAATTAAATGTTGGTGAATTCTGACAGAGAAGAAATAGATGGAGATTAATTAAAGACAAGCAAAGAAAGCATCCACTTCTTAAATTTCAGGATTATTTTCCTTTTTAATTTTACAATTGATATTTAAAACTTCAAATTCATTATTGTTTATGCTAATAATTGCATATTTACCTACTAGGAAAATATTTTTTGAAAATAAATAAATATTCACAGTGGAAGATTTAAAATTAATTTCTTTATTTATTACTATTTGATGATATATTCCTTTTTAACACAATCATATTTTACAAGAACATAATTAGTTTATTTTCAGTTCCACTTTATATTTAATAATGTCATTAAATGAACTATATGGAATTCAAGTTTAATCACTTTATTTTATATAAAAATTAATCTTTATTTATTTCATATAGAATTAGTGGAAACACTAGATAAATAATATAATATGTGTATCCATATGTACATTATAAAGAAACTGTTAAAAAAATTAATCTTTGAATAGATAATATCAGTTAATTTATCTTATATGCAGATGGGAATGGACAGAATGAAATATCCTGATAAACAATAAAGGAAGTTAAATCTTAAGACAATAACTCATCGACATAAAAGCCATCAATAACAAATAATGTTTCTGGTTTGATCTCAACTTCTTTAACATGAAATGCAAGATCCACCATTAGAGCATGTTACATAGCTTCACTTGTCGTGGAATTCACACAGTTGATATCTGCCATAATATTATAAAAAAAATAACAGTTATTGATTTAACACTATTACCTCGTTGACCGGACGAACCTGATTCTAATATAGAGTTAGATATTTCGAGAGGAATGTAACTTTAGGAGATTTACATTAATGAATGTAAACAATTAATTATATAAGAGAATATGATTTTCTTTCTTATCCAAAACTTTAAAGTTTAAAATTTGTGTATCTTTCTCACTTATATATTATTTAACCTTTTTATTTCTACCCAATATAATATTTCAACTTACTTTAAATTTGAACACAATATTCTTAAAAAAAAATAAATTACCGTCTAATAATATTTTGAGATCTTATTTTTACTCTTTCCTCTTTATTTTTTACTTATATAATATAATTACATCTTATTTTTAATTAATTTGAGATTTATAATTGTTAAAAATTTTATACATATTTATATATTTTCTTGAAAAATATATGATTGAGAAAGATAAAATAAGATGAAAAATTTTCTCATAAACTTAAAAGAGATAATACTATTAACTAGTTATAATATCTTGTTTTTATAGATGTTAAATCTACAATTGAGACAATCTCATTCAAACCTAATTTTATTAATAGTTCAAAGTTTTTCAACAATACAACATGGTATCTATTTTTAGTTTTGATGATTTTTTTTCTTGATTATGCATTGATTAATCATACCCCTAAATTAACTTTTGAATGAAAATATTAAGCCTTCAATTAATCTTTTCTTTTCTTTATCCAATTATGATAGCACACACAGTTTGATACTAGGGTTAAGTTTTAAGCTTC
>BDMB01000012.1:3436027-3503415 GCA_016859785.1 Macrotyloma uniflorum | reverse complement strand
TTTTTTTCTGTATGTATTTGGCCCATGTCGGGAATATGCTATTGCTAAATCTGCCCATGTGTTACTCTAATTTTTTATTATATGTTCAATTAATTTATTCCATTTAACTTGTTTATATATTTACATTATAATATAAACCTATTCAATAATAATAGTTTTTTATTTCAAACACAAAACAATAAGGTATTTTAATTATTAGAAGAATCTGTATGGTCCAAAAGAATATGTCTTTTTTAATTAAATACTAAATTCAACTTTAATCATCTCACGAATTTCATCATTTAATTTCTTTTATATTTTTATTGTGATGTTTTTCTAGTCTTGCATTTTTCATCTATCTGTTAAATATGCAACTGTGTCAAAAATATAATAAAAATACACCACATGATTTTACAAAATCATGTTATTTTAAGAACTTTTCTTACTTCTTCATGACTATTCAGCATGCATGTTAGAGATTAAACAGATTAATATTAATATATGATAAAATTAGTAAAATGAAAGATAGTTTAATAGTAGAGTGTTCATTTTTTTAATCTGCAGAAGTCCAAAACTTAAACTTTGCGTCAAAGCAAGAAATGATTTTTATTCAGTCAAGGAAGCTAAAAACAGACAAAATATTGTTGGTGAATATGGGACAAAACAAACTAAACTATTTTTAGGATAATTTGGTTAAGAGGTTAACATAATTAGGTATAAAATATTGAAATTTTTTGGTTTGAACCATTCTAATGAAAGTGGTTGTTTTTGCTTCAATCCATAGCATATTGACTAAAGCACATAAAACAAAGTATCTAAAAAATAAATAAAGCCACCAAAAATTAAGTAGAGTATTGAATAAAGGATACCCACATGCAGAAAACTTAGAACTGTCACTGATAGATGCATGAAATTCTATATAATATGTCAACCCTAGTGCATACATATCAATGCACAAGTATAAAAAATAAAAAAATAAAAATTCTTTTTTTCTTCATTGGGTTGGTTTGTATTAGGGTTCTAACTCAATGGTTGAGTACTCAGCTTTTAAAAACCTAATTTTTTGTTAATAGGGAACAAAAAGGGAGCTTTTAATTTTGCTTATATAATATTTAAAAGAATTTTGCTTACATTTAATTTGTACATAAAATTGGTTTTAGCTTACTAAGAATCTCATTTTTTTTTCTATTCTAAAAATGGTTATGAAGAAGTTGACCAAACTAATTTTAAGTTAAAATAACATTATTGTTAAGTATTAGATAAACAAATGTTAATTTCTGCAACTTTGGTTTATCTCATAATCACAGTTTTAAAATTCCAATGCAAAGATCCATCAGAATAATTAATATCAAAACAGTAGCTTCCAAAAAACACCTTAAAATGCTACAAGTGGTTCCAATTCAATCAAAGAAGATGAACTAAAACTAAAAAAATGTTAAAATGCAAATTAATTTAATTGTTCATCAATCAGTTCCATGAAACTTGCAGCATGTTATATGAAGAACTCAAATATTTATTATCTATCCTTCCCTTGACCATATAACCTCCATGATACACATTCCATGGCAATTCCCAACTGTACAATACAGTTACTATATATATATAACATATACTGAATTCCAAAAGAAAATACAGAGACGTGGAATTAATAATAAAGAATGCTATAAGGTAAAAAGAGTTAAGTCTAGTGCCATAATGGAGTGAAAGAATGTACAAGAATCATCTCCTATTTTTCTCTTGTGGAAAGGAAAAATGAGCAGAAAAAAATTTTCATGTTCTGTTAACAAAATGTCAAGAGATGTTGTTGTTGCATACTTTCTTCACAAGCCATCTTTGGTAGGAAGATCATGGTATGTTTGAGTGAGTGTCAAGTTTCCTTCTCTCTCGTTGGACTCAATAAGCATTCTCACAACTTCCCTCATTGATGGCCTCTTTGTAGGAGACACACTTGTGCATACTAAAGCAAGCTTCAAAACAGTGAGCATGTGATTCACTGTGATTTGGTCTTCAAGATCTACACGAGTATCGAGAATCTCCGGTGTCAACAAATTGTTGTGATCCCGGATATGGTTTCTCACCCATGTGACAAGATCTCCTCCTTGCTCTAGCGGCTGAACTGGTGTTCTTCCAGTGAGCAATTCCAAGAGCACAACACCATAACTATAGATGTCACACTTTTCTGTAACCTTCATGGTATATGCATATTCTGCCACACAGGAGAAAAATGGTTCACCAAGCAGTACTTTTTATAACTAGTCAAATCTAGTCCAAGGTATTCAATAAATTGAAAGACAAAATAGAAATGTGAGACATTAAGAAGCTCAAGTGGTGGTAATATGCCAAATGACATGAATAAAATCTGTGGTATAAGATTCTTTTTAATAAAACATTTGACCATGAGGACAAATTTGGTATAAAATCATCTTAATAAATCTGTGGTATAAGATTCTTAGAAATGATGATGAAACAGTTTCAAGGATGAGATTACATAGTAAGCTGATAAGGTCAATACCAGTAAGCTGACTGTAACAATATCAGATAGTCTCTATTAAAATCATCAAAATCTATAGTCAGAAAAAGTATTTTGAAAACTGATTAATGTACAAAACTCACTTTCTTCAATAAGGAAATTAAAAAGTAAACATTGCTTATGAGAATGGAGTGAAACCTCAAATCATAATAAGCTTAAAGTGACTAGAATATCGATTGTCAAAACAAGATACAAAATGAAGAAGTTTACAGTACATTAACTAACTAAAAAATAGGAGCTTACCAGGAGCAATATAGCCATAAGATCCAGCAACAGCAGACATTGATTTTGACTGGGGCATGTCAATCACTTTTGCCAAACCAAAATCACCAACATGAGCCTCAAAATTTTCATCCAGCAGAATGTTGTTAGATTTTATATCACGGTGAATAATCTTTGGTTTGCAGTCATGATGCAAGTAGGCAAGACCCTCAGCAGCTCCAAGAGCAATCATGAACCGAGTTGACCACTCCAAACTATATGCAGAACCATGCAATAGTTCACCTAAGCTACCTCTTTCCATGTACTCATATAGCAGGAGATTGGAACCCTGGTGATAGCAAAAGCCATACAGTTTCACTATGTTCCGATGCCTTATCCTTCCCAGTGTTGATATTTCAGCTCTGAAGCTGTTCTCAATGTTGTTCCCTTCCCTGTTGGATGCTAACTTCTTAACAGCAATAGTCTTACCAGATTTCATCACTGCCTTATAAACAGTTCCACATGCTCCCTTACCAATAACATAGCTTTCATGAAATCTTTTTGTAGCTTCAACTAGATCATGGAATGTGAAACCTTCCTTAGGAGGGAAATAGATATCTGAATCTGGGGAGGGAGCCTCAGTGCCTCCAAAGGAATCAAGTGACTCCCGAGGACGTCTCATAAAATATAAAATAAGTAAAATGAAAATGAGTGAAACACCTCCAACAGAAGCAGCAATGATCATGACTATTTTAGCACGACGAGAATCAAAACTTTTCCCTGGAGTATCAGAGTGAGAAGTAGAACTGGTGCTGCAGTCACCGAGAGGTGCACCACAGAGGCCATTGTTACCACCCATATAGCTGCTTACAGCCATGCTTTGGAAAATTTTAGTGGAAGGAATAGGTCCAGAGAGGTTATTGTATGAGAAATTGCACCCCAACAAGCTTGAAAGCTCTTCAAATGTGCTGGGAATTTCGCCATCCAAATAGTTGTTATTGAGATAGAGATATTCAAGCATGTTGAGATTGCCAAGCTGAACTGGTATTCTTCCAGAAAGGTTATTGTAACTGAGATCCATAGCAATTTGCAAGCTTGAAAGAGAACCTAAATGAGGAGGTATTTCACCGAAAAAATAGTTGCCATCCATCAACAACCAGTTCAAATGAGACAGATTGCCTAATGCTGCAGGAATAAATCCAGACAGCTTATTGTCTGAGAGCTTGAGAATCTCCAAGTGCTGAAGTGTTCCAATCTCATCTGGCAAGGAACTAGAAAAGTTATTCTGGCTGAGATCAAGCCGTTGTAGCCTTTGACATGAAAAAATTTCAGGAGGGATTCTTCCAGTGAAAAGATTTGACGAAACATTAAAGGTCACCAATTGAGTGAGATTACCTATTTCCTTAGGCAACTCCAATGTGAAGTAATTGTTGGCAATATGAAGCCTTTGCAATCTGTGGCAGTTCCGAATATCAGCAGGGAGTGTACCACTGAACCTGTTTTCACTCAAATCAATGGCAGTCAAATTCTCCAGCTTACACAATTCTAAAGGGAAGCTTCCAGTAAGCCTGTTTCCTAGTATCAACAACTGTGCCAATGATTCACAGTTTAGAATACCTGTTGGTATATTTCCATAAAGCTGATTATCTGCAAGATTCAACAACATCAAGCGAGAATTTCGGCATAGATGAGGAGGTATTTTTCCAGTCAAGTTGTTGTCAGAAAAATCAACCACCCAAAGAGGACTATGAACTCCAAGTCCCTGAGGAATAATACCACTCAGGGAGTTGTCAAAAAGTTGCAACTGGTTCATTTTAGGCAAATATTGGAAGCCAAATGGAATTGGACCTGTGAGATTATTTATTGACAGGTCCAGCTTTGACAGGTTCTTCAAGCTACTAAACTCATTTGGTATAACACCAGTTAGATGGTTCTCAAAGAGAAACAGCAAACTTAGACCATTTATTTTTCCAAACTCTGAAGGGATACTTCCTACTAAAGAGTTCTCAGAGAAATCAATGTCTAAACATGAAGTAAGATTTCCAATTTCCCTTGGAATGGTTCCATTCAACTTGTTTCTGTAAACATACAGCCACCTCAAGGATTTGAGGTTCCCAATTTCCTTAGGTAAAGGTCCAATAAGATAATTCCCATATATAGCAATGTTCTCAAGACTGCTACAATTTCCAATCTCTTTAGGAATAGGACCTGACAACTGGTTTCCCCATAAAACCAATTCTTTCAAGCTGGCAAGCATCCCAATCTCCCTTGGTATCTCCCCTCCTATCTGATTTTGTGCAAGCCCAAGACGCATTAAGCTCTTACATCCACCAATTTCCTTCGGCAAGTTACCAGTAATATTATTTGCCCCAGCTCTGAAATTTACAAGATTCTTAAGATTTCCAATGGAATTAGGCAGGGGTCCTACAAGAAAGTTGCTATACGCCACTAGCTCAACCAATGAAGACAAGTTCCCAAACTCATCTGGAATCACGCCAGAGAGTTTGTTGTTGTAAATATGCAAACTTCTCAAAACAGACAGTTTACCCAATTCAGCAGGAATTGTCCCCTCAAACTGATTATTGTTCAAATAAAGATATTCCAAATTCAAGCACTCACCAATCTCCTTGGGGATATTTCCAGTTAGCTCATTGTAGGCAAGATTGAGATAAGTCAGATGGATCAGACCCCCAATGCCAGTAGCATTTACAGTTCCAGAAAGATCCATTGAACTCAAATTAATAGATGCAACCACGGGATTGTTATTATCATCATGAGTGCAATTTACACCTTTCCATCCACATGGGGTTTCATCAGTAGGCGTCCAATTTTCCAAAACATTAGATTTATCATGAAGTCCATTCTTAAGCTCTAGCAAGATTTGCCCCTCAGTGTTCAACCCCTCAGTGCTACAAAGGAGTAAAGTCAATGTCAGTAAAACAAAAGAATACCCTTTTGCCCAAGCTCTCCCCTCCTTGATATCTCCGGCCATCTTACTATTCAAGACCTGCAAAAGCAAGCCATCAATCAATCACTTTCACAACATAGACAATTTTTTTTCTGTCGATTACCTCAGATCAAGCAATCGACTATTGATTAGTATGTAATCAATTGAGCACAATTTGACTATTTGAGAAAGGCTATTCTGCTCAGATATGAAGCAGTCCAAATGTTTCTGGATTCTGGAAATTCACATTGGACTATTTGTCTAAACCAGAAAATTTTTTGTAACTCTTATAATTGAGAAAACCTCAATTCAAACTTGGAGTAGGTCCAATGAACTTAAAAGTCATATTTCACAATATCAAAACACCATTCCCAGGTTAGAAGGCAAAAACAAAGGCACGCACGTAATTACACAGAAAGCCACCTTTCAAAATGGTTAAAAACAATAACACATCAAGAAAAAAACACACCTTTCATTCAAAGACCGCCATCACTCATCAAAAAGAAGATAATAACAAAAGCAGAAAGGTCCACCACTTGGGATCAACAACTCCTTGGGAAGGAAAATTGCGAAGAACCATGAAGAAGTTAATGAAACTTTAGCCAAAAATAGAATACACCCACGTGTCCTTTTGGCATGAAAAGTGGGGATCTTCGATCTGAAAGAGAAAAGGCCAAGATTTTCAGGAGAAAAATCCAAACCCCTTTTTGTTTGCAGGGACTGAGAAAGAAGAAAGACTCAAGGTTCAATGAATCAGTGAATGAATATCCATCCTCCTGGGGTGGCACTATTTGTGGCTTTTCTCTGTTGGGTGGGGTTTGGCACAAGGGAATGAAAGAATGAGTGTGAAGGATCAACCTTTTTTGGGGTGAAGTTTTAATGGCCGACAAAGCATGCTTTCACCTTTCACTTATTAGGATCATTTTCATTGTCTCTCTCTAACACCAAAAGGGTCTTTCTCTGTTGTTGTTGTGTCTTTGTTGTTGATATTGTTAATATTTTGATGATGCCCTTTTCGAGTGTGATACAGAAAGAGAGAAGAGAAGAAAGTTTTGTGGAATTTTCTTGGCAAAATTTTGGTAGTTTTGTGTTTGTTTCATTTGTTTTTTTGCTTCTGATTGTGATTGGTATGGGAAAGTTCCTTTGTGGTTTTGTAGGTGCTGAAATCCCTGTAGTTGTAGTTCTACTCAAATACTCCATGCTTTTCTACGCCTCAGGCTTTCAGCCAATCATTTTCTGCCACGTCGGCACTCAGTAAATCTTCTGACTCATCATATCTATTTAAGGTTGCTCTTAGATTTATCTATCAGGTGATCATGAGAAAATGAAAGTTTTTTTTTGTTTTTTTAAGATAGAAAAAGTAAAAAAAGGACAGAATAAAATAGAGTTATAATTAAAATAAAATAAATTTATGAATATATATATATATATCATGTTAAAATATATAAAAGATTTATTCTTCATTTTATTATTTATTTTCTTAAAATACAATAGATTAAAATAATAATTCATAATTAATAAATAGTAAAAGTGAAAAATAAATTATTTACATTTCTTTTTTTCTTTTTTCTAATAATAATCATAATAATATTATTTTCATAATAATATAATATGCATACCAACTCTTTTTTGTAAGTATTTTGCCTTTATAGACAAAAACATTCAAACATTATTAGTCATTCTGCAAAATGTCCTGTTAGAACACTTTCTAAAAGTTAAAATTGCAATCATGAAATTAAAATTCAATATTTTAGGCTCGTATATATGTACAAAAATGTATAAAATTATGATGTTGCAATCATTACTCTTGTGTTCAATTTTACATTTTATTGTGATTTTTAGTCAATATTTTTTATTTGTTGATTTTATAACTATTCTTTTTTTCGTGCCAAAGATGTTTCCTATCCAATTATTGGAAGCTAATTTATCAAAAAATAAAGATTATTAAAATAGTTTTTTTTTTTCTTTCGATAGTTTTTTCATACTATATTGAATTCCTAATCATATACTTAAAAATTTATTTATTAATTAATTGTAATATTTTTCTGTACAATGTTATGTGTAATAATTTAATAAAAGTTAATTTGAATGAGATGGAAAATTTTAATTAATTAAAAATAAAAAAATAATTAAGTATAAAAAATTTAAATAAAAATTTAAATATTTTATTCTTTATTATTTTAAAATTATTATTTTTCTAAACTTTAATTTTTAATTTTTTTTAAGTTTTTTAATTTATCTCTCATTCTTTTCAAGATTCGAGACTACTTAATAAGAAATCTTGAAAAAAATGTTCTTTTCAATCGATTGAAATTTTCATTAGAATAAGTTCTTCGTTTTCTAAGTTATCTTTAGATGTTAAGTTTTAAAGATAATTGCATGTGATTCTTAAATCTCTTACATGTAAAGTTTTTTTCATCAATATTAAATATATGCTACTTTAGGTCCATAATTATGTGTTTGGATTAATGATTAGAAACTCTTAAAACAAGTTAAAGTACTTGGAGTCTAGTTCATTTTAGAAGAAAAAAGAATTTTAGAACAACATTTATGTAAGGGAATTTATGTAAGGGAAGCTAGTCTTGAATTTTAGTTTTTATAAATAGAATATAAATAGATTGGTTGACTTCCTCTATGAATCATGCTTGAGTTATGAAATTTTGTAAAAAAATTACTTTGAAGCACTTGATTCAATAAATTGTTGAAAAGATATTAAATAAATCTTTTAAAAATCTTTTGACATGGAAAATTGATAATTCGATCAAGGAATTTGAAGTATATTTTTTTCAAAATTTTCTTATTTTCATACGTTAAGCGAATCTAATTTTTTGCTAAACGGAAAAATTTTAGTTATTCTCGAGTCTCAATCTACTAAACATAGAAATTTGTACTTAACATAATAACTCTAATGGTTCTCGGTCCAAATCTACTTAAAATAAAATAAAATAAATTGAAATATTTATAAATTTTAATTATTTATGGACATATAATATTATTCTTTATAATGTTTATATTAAAATTTCATTTTTGATAAAAATTCGTTTTGTGACATATATATTTCATAATAATATGTATACATTAATTTCAGTTGCAAATTTATTTTTATACTTATTATTTTAATAATGATTTTTAAAATTTGTTATAAATATTGTCATCTTCTAATAAAATATTAATATTTGAACATATTATTAAATCAATTATTTGCTTTTTTAAATAATATATTTATTTTTAGAATTAAATATATTTTAATTTTATATTTTTTATTAAATTTAATTATGGTATTTATATTTAAAATTTTTTTATTAATTTTAAAGTTTTAAAATGTATAAATTTAATCTTTTTATTAATTCTATGAAAATAAATAAATATTATTAAATATATATATTACAATATAAATAATGACTAAAAAATATTTAATTATTTTATCAATTTTATTAAGATAAAAAATTATCATTAAATATTAAATTAGATATAAAAAAAATTAAAATAAATAAATAAATAAAATTATTTTCAACATGAATATGTATACAATATCTTTATCTTTATAGAAGTAGTAATAATATATTAAAACCAAGCTATCTATCAATTTAATCATCTTATCTGATTTTATAGACCATTATTAGTCAATCTAGCTTTCATAAAAAATATTGAGAAGGACAACTTCAAGTAAAAAACTTTGTTTGAATAACTTTTTTTCATCATCACTCAACTTAAATATTCTTTTAAGATATTCTAATTTAGTTTAATTGCTACTTCTATAATATTCAAAAATAGCCGCCCCTTTATTTCTATAATCATTACCTTTAACACAATGGTGAGTGTAAGCCATAAAATTAATGCATCTTACATAACCATGACTAGGGCAAAACCAAAACACAAAACCCTAATCACAAAAACACAAAACACAAACACAAAAACACAAAGGTTTTGAAAGGAAAAGGGACCTACATAGTAATCTCAAAAACACATTTTGATGGTGGTTTTTGGATGGGGTTGGGTGAGATAGTTGCTTGAGCCAATTTCCATGAAAATTCTTTGTTTATGTCTCAATCAAATGACCCCAAAATATTGTGGGTTTTTCCTTCTCACTTCCCATCATGCAATCTTGAAAAGGTTGAACCTTTGGCCCCACAAAGAGCAACTCCATGAGCAATTGGAGCACATGTGAGGCCATCACTTTCTAATAACTTTATTCTCTCTTTCTCTCTCTCTCCTTCATACCATCAATTTCTTCACTTCAATTCTTCTTCTTCATCCTTCTTTTGTGTTAGGCTTCATTCCACTTGAAACCCTTCACAACATGGATTTCCACTTTCCCATTTCACAATCTTTGTCCTTTTCAAATTCTACCCTCCTAAACTTTTAACACTATTCGTCCATTTTCCTTTCTTCTTTATCCTACCTTCCTTTAGATAACCATTCTAGCTACAATTTGTCACTTCCCTCTTTTTTTAATCAACTATACCTTCTACTTATCCAAACACATCTATTAAGCTTCATCTCATTTGCATCAACATTTCCAACTTTTTGGTTTAGACATCAAACCCAATCAAAAACAAAAATATTTACAATTATACATAAAGAATATATAAATAATTTAAATATAGTGTTGAGAAAATTCACATTAATTGAAACTTAATTATAATATATAAAGAAGGTATAAATTTTATTTTTTGAACTGATTTTGAACATGAATTAAATACACTAACAATCACATTTCATCTTAAAACCAATTTATATTAAGTGAAGTTGTTTAACCAATATATAAATCGTAATTTACAAATTGAGATAGACAATATGAATCTTCTCCTAACACTAATCACTTTTTATACATAAATTTACTAAAAAAAAAATTATTAATTATATAGTATATTTTTTTTTATAATACAAATTTGTCCTTAATACAAAAATTACTTAATTTTATGATAAAAATTTGAATTATGAAATATGTAAATTTCTCGTAAAATATCTTTAAATTTATGCAAGTTTATAGTTTGTTTTATTTTTTTCTTACTACTTTTTTATAATGTAATATATTAAATCGATAAATATCTATCTCTTAAATATATTATTAGAGATTTGATTTCCAAATTCATGTGTATATAGAATAGCATCTATTGGGATAAATTGATCACTTAAATAGATCTTAATATTTTAAAAGATTAATCTCTCACTTTTAGGGGAATAATATATCATGTTCAGGAAAAATAATTATAGGTAAAAGTTTTAATCCTACTATTTTTTTTTATCAGCCATATATCAAAGTTTTTAATTTATTAACCTATTAAAGTTGTCAAGTATTTTTTATTTGGTCAATAATTATTTTTTGTTGAATACTTTGATTAATTATTTTCAGTTTTTTTTTTTAATTGTATAAATCTATCAATAATTTATTGTTAGTTTGAATGTAATTCAACTGGATTCTTTTAAAAAAATTATATTTAATTATTGTAGATGAAAAGATATAACTTAAAAAATAACATTAAAAAGTTATCAATCAGATTACTCTATAAAAATGAGCTATGAAAAAAAGTAATAAATAATTAGTAGTAATAACAACTTAACACTCACTGCATAATAAACCTAATCTTTCAACATGTTTCTCCTTAATCATTGGATTAAAATGAACCAATGGCTCTAATTTTACTATTGAGAGGTGCATGTCTTGAGAGAATATATTGCAATTCTGATTCCTTTTTCTGGAGATTCTTTTGCATAAGTTTTGACGATGACTAGAATGTGTTGAGAAAAAACTACCCCCAGAATTGTTAATCAATTATGATTGATCACATTAAATAATGATCGAAGCTAGTGGAGATATAGTATGTTTTATAATGCTAAAAGTGCATATTATTTTGATGCTGCACAATGATTCATGACTATAGAAAAGTTCAAGTGGTGTTTTTGAATAATTAACCAAAATGAGGTTTGGATTAGTGATGAAGGAGGCTTGTGTCCTCTTTAGCCTTTATTACCACATTTATCCATATGTTAATTAGTGGAGATTAGTTATAGTACTTATAGTAACTTGTTGATTAAGCATTTTTTGTCACTTTTCTTAATATAATTTTTCACAACTTTTTCCACACAAGCTCATAATATATTGTCTAATCACATCCTTTATGATTAAATTACATTTTTTTTTATTTTGTTTTTATCTCTCATCTCTCATCCCTCATTCATTATCTTTTTTTATTAATCTATTTTCTAATTCAAAAATATATATGATACCTGTCTTTTTAAAATAGTTACGGGATACTTATAATATATTCAAATATCTTCTGTGTAAAAAATTTCACATTAATTAAAAATAGATCAAATTATAATATATAAATGAGGTACACTTTCTAAACTGGTTTTGAGAGTGAGTTAGATCTATAATCACTTTTTACATGGTATCAGAGTCAAGTTAACAAGATTGTTGGACTTAGATTCGACTACTTGTTAATATACTGAATCTTGGTTAGTAGGTTGATTGGACAACTTGTTAATAGATTATGATCCCCTTCTATATTATTTGAGAGTTCTGATTGTTAACAAAGTTGTTAACAGACTACTATATAGAGTCTTAATTATTAACAAAGTTGTTAGACATAAATTAGGTGACCTATTAACAGGTCAATTTTAAAATAAGTTAGGCTTATAATCACTTTCTACATATTCAGCATATCACAAAAATATATGTATTAAATATAAATATAACACGTTTAGCAAATTATAAATATTGTACATGGATCTTGTTTTATATTAATAACATAATAATTCAAAACTAAATAAAAATAATAATTTAAAAAGAAAATAAATCAAATAATTACCTCTAAAATAATGTAAATATATATATATATATCGAAAATTATCACTATTAAATACACCCACCAAATTGTTATTTGAGTTAATTTCAATAATTTATTTTTTTCTCCTATCTTCGATATCTCTCACCTCAATCGATCATAGAAAAATTGTAATTATGAGTAATTTAAAGAAATTCCGTACATGGTAGATATCAAATATAAGATTCATCATTTTTGCTACTTGTAAACAGAATGCATTGTAGTGATTACACTAACCCAGGTTGGTCTCAATTGATCTAAAAATTAATCAATGATTTTGTTTTATATGTTTTAATAAGAATGAATGATTAGATGAATAATTGAGCCCTTTACATCAACTGGGCATGGTGAAATTAATCTGAAGAATTTTTAGGGTATGGCCTAAGAAAAACGAGCATAAGAGTTGGTGTCATTGATGAAAAATTAATAACATCATGATCGTACAAGTTGCAAGTTCTAATAGTCAAATTCAATTTGCAAACCTACCCAATCGTACAAATCCAAAAGAATTAAACATAAAATAGTGTAAAGATAAAGTTAAAATAAAATATATTAATAAATGTAAATCTTATTTTATTAAATCAATTTTATAATAATAAGTTAAATTTAAAGTTTATTACTAATATGATATCATAATTTATTCTAATAAGATTCTTAAACCTATCGGATCACCTGCTATTAGATTATCTACAAAGTTTTTCAGATTGTTATTAGATCATTCATAAATTTTTAGATCTATTATCGGATTATTTATAAAATTCTCAGGTTACTATCGGACTACCCAATTTGTAATCTTACATTCGAGTTTGAGGAGTCTCAACCTGAGGAATGTATGTTAAAGATTCTACATATTTTATGATAGTGAGTGACCGTTGAGAAAAAAGAAATCTTATATCCATATTTAAGAAAAAAATCAAGTAATTTAAGTTCTAAATCAAGTTAAGATTGAAATTTCAAATATCAAAATGTTAGTTTTATTCTATCAATCTAATTGACCTTAAATCGAACAATTTTTCAACCAAAAGAAAGAAGAAATAAGAGTCTCATAATCTCTCTCCTATATTTGGAAGATACGAAAATAAGAAAAAATATTTATAATTTCTAGATTTTACTAATTGAATTAATTTGATATGACTAGAATATGTTTAATTTTTTAATAAAAAGTTTTAATTTCGGTCTGATAATTTTACTTTATTTTTATATCCTTAAAATTTTTTTTTTTATTCTTTATAAAACAAGTAAATTTTATTCTCAATTCTTATATATGCTTTTCATTTTTATTCTTTCAAAGTTTGAAAACACTATTTTTATCCCTAATGTTATTTTAAAATAGATAAACTACGTTTATTTTAAGATTTTTCAAAAACTTAAAGGTGTCACATGTTTAATAGTACAAATACGGTTGAGAATCACTTGAAATATTACTTAATCTTTCGTTCAACGCACAAATAATTAAAAAAATATCACATAAAAATAATAAACATAAAAACGTAATTTTTAGTTTAAAGGAATAAAAAACATTAAAATTTTCACAGATTTCGAATCTAAAATTCGTTCATTCACAATGATTAAAAACATATTTAATTCATTTTAATATTTATAAAATTATAATAGTATATTATTACACATATATTTTTCTCTCTTTTCCATCCAAAAATTTCATTTTCATTTTATAATTAAGGCAAAATAAATTTCATAACATTCAATTTTTATATATAAAATTCATGTTAATTTCTATATTTAAAAAAAATCACTTTAATAATGATTTTCTTTTAATTTATAATTTTCTTTAATATAAATATTAAATATATACTCCGTTTTTTTAATATCGGTGTAATATTTATTATATATTAAATATATTATATTTATATTCAATAAAACTATAATATGTACAATAAAAAATTATTTTTCTTAAATTTAATTCAGTTAAATATTTATTTTTATATTTAAATATAAATATAATATCTTCAACAAATTATAAATATAACAAATTATAAATATGTGAATATTTAAAAAAAAAATACAATTTATAAATATTATACGAATATTTTTATAAATACTATAAAAATATCTTTGTTATGTATCATTATTATTTCTTCAAATTAGAATAAAAATCTAACTTAAAAATATCACTATAAAATTTAAAATAATGAAGTTTGTACTTGTTAATAGTGTACCATTTACGTATTTTAATGGAATATGTATTAGGGGGAAATAATAAAATATTATAAGTCGGTGCATATTTAACTCCATCATGCAAATTGGTCACATAAATTATGAATGTTTGAACTTCAACTTTGACAAACACGATCCCTTACACGTCATCCAATTACTCTTAATTATGTTTAATTAGCAACTTAACAATAATCAACACTTCAAACTTTGACTAACTATACTCACCAATTTCCTATATAACATATTATTATTATATTTCAGATCTCATCTTAGATTAAAATTCCAGAAAATAAAATAATCATGTTTCAGAATTTTCAAAATACCTCCAAGAAACTAATGAACAACGTAAAAGACAGGTTACAGCTTGGAGTTTTGACTAATACTACCATGTTGTTCTTCTTAATTATGTTTATGGATTAAAAAAATTGTTAAAGTTGATGTTAGATATCAAAGGAAGGATTAATATGAGGGAGATTTTTATAAATAAAAATAAACCACAAAGGATTTCAATTTACTTTCAACTTCAACATTTAACAATATTAATATAATTTATTTAACAACATTAATATAATTATTTATTATTGATGATTCACTTAGATAGATTGATTCTCTTAATCAAAATCTCAAAATCTTATAATAGAAAAAAATTTATGAAGATTCTTAAAAAAAATAGAAAAAAAATTTATGGAGATTCTTAAAAAAAAATTTGAAATTTATTTCCCAATTATTAGTATTGTAAAACTATATTTGATTTTCTTAATTAATTAAAAAAAACTCTAAAATATTTATTTACAATGCAAAGTAAAATAACTATAAATTATAATTAAGTCCTAAATAAAATAAAATAAAATAAGCAACTTTGTTAGGTCATTCATTTATTTTTGTTGAAACTTTAGTTAGGTCATTTATTTTTTTTTTTTTTTTTTTTTGAAATTGTAGTTAGGTCATTAGTCATGTACAATTATCAGAATTTACCGGTTTTCAACTCATATCTTACCAGAAAAAAAAATTAATATTTAATATATATGTGTCAAATAATTTTACATGTCATCCAATTATAAATTACTATTGAGATTTTTTTAACCATAATTATCATAAAAAATAATAAATTTATTATACATGGTAGTTTGTGATTGGATTGAACAATTGTCTAATAATTAATTAGAATATAGTTTTGTTTTAAGAGAAGCTTCTAGAAAGTTTCTGAATGTAAATCACAAAATCTCACAAGATCCACCTAATATTTGTTATAATAATAGAAAAATAAATAGACAATTAAATAAAGATACTAAAATTAGGTTTTTTATCTTTCATTTACCAATCAATAATATCACAAACTAAGAGCACAAATTCAATTCTAATTTTATTCAACTTGTGTACAAGTTTTCCTTCTAAATTTTTCTTTGAACAATTAATTTCCAATAAAGCTTTTACTTTCTATTTGGAAATTAATTCCCATAAGCATTAAATATTTATTAGAATTAAAACCCCACTAACCATTATAAGAACTTAATTTAAAAAACTAGAAAAGCTACAAACACCTAAAATATGAAAAGTCATTTGTTCTCATTACTTCAAAATTAAATATAAAAATTGATGGAAAATTTTTTTAGCCCGAAATTTAAGTATCCACCAAAATAAACTTCATCTCATACATTTGAAATATAAAAGTGTTTACAAAATTATTATCTTTAAATTTGTTGAATTTCTCTTCACAATTATTCATTTGTAATTATATATATATATATATGACAAATATTTATAAATAAATTTTTTTTACAAGCAAATTCATGAATAAACCTTAATATGTTACTAACAGATAATTACATAGAAAAAATCACAAACTTTATTATTTTTATTACAACAAAACAATTTTTTTATAAGCTATAATTAGCTTATATATGAATTAAAAATTATTTTTGTAGGGGGAGCTAATGTGAGAGTTTTTACAAATTAATTTATATAAAACCTAATTTTAACTTAGGGGGAAATTCATTAAATTTTTTTTTCTAAGAAATATTCATAACAAATTTCATCTAAAATCTGGACAAGCCTAAAAACATAAATTAAAAATTGGCAAAATTAAGAATAAAAATAAGGAAAGGTTTGTAAGAGAAACAAACTCTAATTAATCAATTAATTTGAAATTTAAAAATCAATTAAAGTAAGAAACAAATACTCTTAAAAAAAAAGGTGGTTAAAAAATCTCTACTAAAAATATATTTTTTTAACAAAAAATCAATTATCAACAAAATCAATAAATATTTAATATTTAAGAAAATATACTCCTAATAAATATTTTGCTACACTATTTTATCATTTCTACTCAACGAGAAAAAAATCTGTTTTTTTTTTTCTGTTCTTTTTATTTAGCTGGAAAGAAAGGCACTTACATACCTCCACCAACAGCTGGGTCAGCAATTAGTAATCCCTATCCTTCTCTCACACAATAAAAGTTGCAGAGGCAATTAGCAAGACCAAACAAAATTTCATCTAACAAAGAGGAAGTATGAAGAACAATGCACCATTGGAATCAATTTCAATGAAAATTCCATCATGCCAGATTTTGCAGCATCAAGGCTTGCCATTTTAGCCCCCAAGAAGGTATCATAAAATTTGACAAATTGTCATACATGATAAAAACAAACAAATGTTTTGTTCTGTAAATTCAGTGCTGCATCACTGATATTAATGATCTCTAGTTCAAGGACAATGTACATATCAGCATTGCAGTAACCATTTCTCAACATAATATAAAGGATCAATCATGTAGAGCCCTTTCAAGTTATAACCAAAAAGAAATTGTATCCATGTACGCAAATTGTTGTAACCAAGGAAGACAATGAAACACAATGATTACACATGTTGCCACCAATTAGTCAAGGCTTGATTGATTCAAATTTTGTTGCATACATCTTGACCCCTTAGAAGGAGGATCAAATAATAAAGAAATACCTGTCTTTACATAAGACAGCATTTTATCTTTTCTTTCTTCAAGTACATGAATAATGTCATCACTCCTTGAATGGTGCCATAATTCTTCAACAATCAACTGCACCACTACTGTCTTAACAATTTAGAATTAGTTCAAATGAGAATGATAGCTTCTCTGTGGAAAAGGGACCACAATCATCATTCCAGAAACTTACCTTCTCCCTAATCCTTAATCACACTACATGTTACAACCTAAAAAATAGCCAAATCAAATGATCCCAAATTGACTCCTTGTTTTCTGCATAACAAATAGACAAGCAATTTAAGACCTCCCTAACTTCATTTTCAATAAGAATTTTGACTGCCCTGTCTAAAACCAACCCATAGCAAAAATGAACGAAAAATTAAATTAGAATAAATCAAAATCGAAAAGAAAATCAAATCTCTAAGTCCTAGCTTGCTGAATGCTAAAAGCAGTGCTCACTACCAACTTGCATTTTATCCCATTCCCATATGCTTCTGCCTCCTCATTTCTATTATCTTCCTGTGGGAATTAGAATGCACATCACTACGAAAAGTTGGGCTACTAGCAGGACGGTATTCAGGCACAAGCCGACCAGACTTAAACCTAACCCCACATGCATTACAAAGTGTTTTTGGCCCAAGAGGACCTGCCCGCCATTGTGGTGTTTTTTCAGCTCCACAGTGCTGACATTTCCTCCCAATGGGTGAGATTTTCATCCCTTCTTCTGCCTTGGAAGTTTCATAACTTGGTTGTCCCCACCAGACTTGCTGACTAGATTTTGTGTCAGCAATGCCAGGGCGACTCCTACTGTGTCTCTTGCTCCGTGCACGGACTGGGACCTTAAGGTGATCACAGCTGTTTAGGAGGGAAATACTGTTACTGCTGTTATTACTGTTGCTACTGCCTGTGCTGTACTCAAGTACTTGGGTTGTTTTCTGGTTCTTGGCTGTGTCAGGTTGAATACATGATAGTTCAACAAATGTTTCAACAGAAGGAAATGCATCTTTGTTGGATAGCCATTCAAGCTCCTCTTCTACAAACTCCTGGAACATGAAAATGGGGGCATGTTAAACTTTGTACGTATAGTAAAAAAAGGTTTTTCAAGTTAACACAGGAATCAGACCCATGCAATTAATCATAGATGAGCAACCTATGGATCAAGAAAACAATATCCACTGTTTTATTGTCTTCTGAACTGAGGAACATATGGCTCCACAATATGGAAACAAAAACCTTGGAACCATAGTAATCATCACAAGCATATGAAGAGACAGAATATACTGTTCATTTACCAATCTAGGATTTCTAATGTATGATGTATGCCAATAGAAAAATACGTACGAATCACTGATAACCATGTAATACTAAAGGGCAATACCTCCATCTTCATTGAACATGGACAGACAAAAATATATGTTCTACTAGCTGTTCTAAAATTTCCTAAACCCCTATTCAGATAAATAGCACTAGTATATGATCTCCACAATATGTGCCCACCGGACCATACTTATTCTGCAACAAAAGTTGCACCCTTATAAAACAAGTTGAAAGGCAATTAGAAACCTTTTGTTTTCATTAAAAAGATACCCTATATATATCATCTGCAAATCACTCACCCAAGCCACCAGTTCAAGTTCTAATTCTAGATTCTTCCAACCAAACCATAATTCATAGATGTTCTCATTGTTTCTCTTTTTACAATCACAGAAGCACTAACAAACAAGTAAAATGTCATCCCTCAAAAACCAATATACTCTATTTTCTCATTCCTAAAAAGGTTAAAATGGAAATATCAAACTTACAGAATATGAATGGTTCGGATCATCCGTGACCAATGGGTTAAACAATGATGGATTGTCACATTTTGAGTTAGGTGAAGGACAGGATTTCCTAGGTTTGTCATCATCATCATCATCCTCACCTAAGTCCGATGAAAAATCTAATAGGTCATCCACGGATCCAATGGTCTCCATCCCTGGTAAGAAAGAAATTTGTAAAGGGATAAATAAAGTAATTGGTAGACATGTGTAAACAAAATACATAAAATAGTGAAGAGAAGAGCGTGTTATAATATGTGGTGTAAGAAAGTACAAATTTTTCAAAATTTAAATAACAAAATTAAAGCCACAAAATAAGTCAAGTGAGAGTATACAATCTTCAAGTTGTCATGTCTACACATATAACATGATTATGAATGAGAGATGATTGCAAAGTAAAATTTGACTATGAATCTCCTTTCTAGGAATTTTGGTGAGCATTGAAACTACTGTCCTGCCTTGGAAAAACTTTGGCTGGATTGTTTGAAAAGGTTAAAAGGTTTAAAAAAAAAGTTTTGTGACCACAACATCAAAGCTTGTAGTTAGTTTAAGTAACCACAATTGTAGTCGTATCAGCCACATTTATTCAAGACTTCCTGCAATATCAAGAAATGTGACAAAAAGGCAATTTCAATTTAAAAAAGTTTGCATTGTATGCCATCACGGCCACCTGAGGCTATTTTATCTGACATGGGTTATGTCTGGTTGTAGATCAATTCAACTTATTTTCTCACAAGTTTTTAGTTATACTTTCTCCTTATGTATGGACATTGTCTGGTCAAGGACCCAGTACCATTTTTTTCTAAATAGCTTTAGTCAATGATTTTAGTACAATGATGAAGCTAAACTTTAATGATAATCTGCAAGCTCTGCTACTATTTGGTGCATTTTGGTGGAGTGTAACTTTTGTATTTTGAAGTTAAATTCACCACCTCTGCAATTGGTTCTGAATTAAGCATGGACTATTTGGCTTCTATTTGGTGTAAAGCACAACCTCTTTAACTTTCATTGTTCTGGGGATTATGTAAATTTTGTCATTTCTTTGTTCAGAATAAACACAGTCATGAGATATTATATATACCTTGTTAAGTGCAACCTATTTAGAAAATCCACAATTCTTTCATGCAAAGGAAAGTCACAAATTAAACATGAAAATAAAAGAAAAAATTAAAAAAAATTAAAAAACATTCAGAGGAGAATAAAGGTTGGGAACAAATATTATGAGAAACAAAAACATAAGTATGAACGAAAAGAGCAAAAAGACTCAGACTTACCAACTTTTGAAGTTGTGTGTACTTGGGTTGTTGTTGCAGCAGCTAAATGAGAGAGAAGAAACCCCAGAAAAGAGTTGTGTGTGTTGAGAGGGAGTGAGAGAACAAGAGATGGTGAGGCACGTGTAGGGATTAGGGAAGACTCATGTGGAGATTTTTATTATTACATTATTATTATCTTTTTGTCTTTTTTTCAAATATACTGTCTAAATTTTATATTTTTTTCATTACACAAATTTATTATAAGGAAAAAAATATTTTATAATAATAGTTTATTACACTTCCTTCTATTTTTAAAAAGAATAAATATAAATGTTACAATATGATTAATTTAACAAAAAAAATTTCTTTTTAAAGTTTTTAAATTTTCGGATGAAAAAAATAATTATGTTAAAAGTAAATTAAACATAATAGTATTTTAAATTCAAAATGGAGAATCTTGAATTCTTCTAAATTTGATAAATCATTTTAGTTTTAAAAAAAATCTTAAAAAATCATTTTATTAATTGGTAAGAAACTATATATCCTAATATTGTTAAGTGTTAAATATTAAGATACTTTTTATTATTACTTAAACTCATAAATTTCAAAATCAAATTCATTATTATGTAATTTAAGAGATTTGAATATTTTTCATACAAAATAATACTAAGTTTATAATAGAAATTTATTTATGTGTATAGTATTTTTTTTTTATTTTTTTGCATATAAAGATTATTATGTATACAGATGAAGTTGTAAAGGAAATTTTTAAAAAATATTAGGCATCCATCAAAACTTTATCTATATTAATCCATGGAAAGATTATATTATTATTATTTAAATTCAAAATTTCAATATTCTTATTTAGTACTACCATATTATTTTTAATTATTTTAAGTTTTTTTTTTTTTTTTTATCTTTGAAGATAAAAAAGATGAGACATTACGAATTTGTGCATTATTTCCTATATAAACTTTCTATTCAAAATTGAAAAAAATTATTTGAAAAAAATTACATAAATATATTATAATTTTTTATTATATTTATATTTATTTTACTTTAATAATAATAAATAATTAAAAAATAAAAAATAAAATTATTAATAATAAATATTTATTTCACTTTTTATTTAATTTAAATAATTTTATTTTTACACAATTTTTTTTCTTTTTTTAAATTTTTCTTATATTTTTAATAAAAAAATGTTTTTTTTTTCTTTTATATTTATATATATATATATATATTAATTGTACCATAAACTTTTAATTTACAATACTTTTTAATACAATATAACTAAATATAATGAAACTAGTTATATTTAATAAAATAAAATAAAATTATTTTCTTTAATATTATTTATTATAAAATTTTGATCATTAAATATTACTTTTTATATAATTTATTATATTAAATATTATATAGTACTTATCGTCAAATTTAAAAGTTTCTAAAATTTTTATATTTTCTTAAAATAATATAGTAGTTATTTATTTCTATCATAAAAAAAATTCGAAAATATATTAGTTGTGAATAAAATTTTAACTTTAATTACAAAGGGTAATTAAATAAACAGATCTGATGTTATTTAATAAAAAATTAAATTATCCTTATCAATATTAATTATTATAGACTTACATAATTAAATATTTCATTTAAGTATGTATTAAAATTAAATATTATCTTACCATTTATATTTAATTTTTTAAAATTTATTATTTTAAAATATTAGTCAACTTTAACTTTACAATAATTATTGATAAGATGTACTTACATATAATGACCTAATTATATTTAATAAATAATTAAATTATTTCATTAACGTTATTTATCATAAAATTTTAATAATTAAATATTAATTTTTATAATATGATTAACATGATATATATATATATATTTTAGTATATGAAAAAAATAAAAAATAAAAAAATTACAGTGAATAAACTACTCGCCTTATGTTAATTATTTTTTAAGTTTTTTTATTTTAAAATATCTATATATATATAATAATAAAAGAGATAAATTGACAAAAGGTAATCAAATATAATAAATCAAATTTTATTTAATAATAAATTAAATGATTTTTATTTATTATAAAATTTTAATAGTTAAATATTAATTTTAATATTATCTAATAACATTAAATATTATTTTATTACTTATTTTTTATTTTCTTAATGACATTAAAATATATTTTACAAACAATATATTGATTTAAATATATATAATAATAAAATTTAAAATGATTATTATATGAAAATTAACAAATAAATTATTGTATATTTATTATTTTTTAATTTTTATTTTAGTTATTAAAATATATTTCAAAAAATTAATATTTTATTAATATAAAATTAGTTTAGTTTAATTAATTATTTATTATTTATTATTTTAATACTATGAAAATATATATAATAAATTTAATAGTTTCCCAAACTTTAAAAAATAAAGAACTCAATTATTCTATTTTTTATATAAATTTTATCTTTTAAAAAAAATAGATTTTTTTTTATAATTTATAGTTAAGGAAATTTTGTTTAATTAAAGAAATTATGTTAATTTATAAATCTAAGAGTGATTTCAGTAAACAGAAGTTATAAAGAGAATTTCTACCAATAAATTTTATAAATGGATAATTAATTTTATTTTTATTAAATATTTTCTTAAATTGTAATGATTATTTGAAGAAAAAAAATTAATATTTAAAGTTGGAATATTATCCAAGTAGTTATATAATAAAAAGATTATATTTGAAGGAGAAAACTATCTATAAAAAAAGAAAAGTTATTATTCAAGAATAATCAGACATGAAATGGAGAATAAACATGTATGAAATGGAGAATGTGTAATAAATATAAATAGTGATGAGTAAATCATAATCAATAATATTGTATATTTGAAAATAAAATATGTTGAAAAAAATATATTAAGTATATTAAATGATCAAAATTTTATACGATGATTATGATTATGTGTTTGAGATCTTCATTCACTACTATTTAATTTTAAGTTTTGTTGTTGGTTTAGTGATGGAAGAAAGATTTTAAAAATAGAAAGACATTAGGTTAAAAAAAGTGATAAGTTTTTAGTTGATCTAAAAGAATTAGGTTTTTGTTCAAACGGTTATCACTATAAATTATTAGCTGAGTTTATTGATCTATTGAGTTATTAAATTCTTAGATCAATTTTGTCATTTTGGCTAATTTAATTATTAAACTCTTAGATCAATATAATTGATTTAGTGGATCTATTGAGTTATGAACTCTTAACTTATTTAATTAATCAATCGAATTAATCTCTTATTTGATTTTATAATTTATCGAATTCAACTTTTAATTAATTTAATACAATTATATAAGTTTTTTTTGATAAACCTAAAGATAATATGTAAAATATGAATAAATGTATTTATCGTAAAAAAATATTATATATTATATTATTTTAAAATTTTTTAACTTATTTTTCTTTTTATATTAATTTATAATGATTGTGTTTTTATATAAAAACAAATAACATGATAATATTTGAATTGTATTATTAGAGTTTTATAATATCTTTTAAATACATTTTATTATTTATATTTTATTATTTTTTTTCTATCTCTAATAATAATTTGTCTATTTTAAATAAATATTTTAATTGTGTATTTTTCTAAAATGATGTTGGCTACTTTTAATTATAATTTTCTTTAATTATAGTTTTCTTTATAAATATTTTTTATAAATATTCTTTGGAATTGATTTTTATTTCATGAAGTATATATACAACTTAAAATTTGAAATTCAAAATGATATTTTTAAGGATATTCTAAAATACAAATAAAAATATTGTAAATTTTATGTCATTTATTCGACTTTCTCTTTTAGAATATTTAGATATAGAAACTTTTACAACACAGTTTTATAATTCCGAAATTTACATATTTAAAATATATATTTAATTTAAATATATATTTTGTAAAATATTATATAATGAAAACAAGTCACTCTTACAAGAGTTAATATTAATTTAATTATATAATGATTTATATTTATAATTAGCCAAAAACTTGAGAAAATAATTTCCTTTCTGAGTAAAGCTATGAATGGATATGTGGCTACTTCATCCATAATTTGGCTCTCCCCTTTGCATACGTGGCAACTGTCAAGAACTATCTCTTTCTAGCACCAACCTTAGCTCAACTTGTTCACGTTTGAGTTTTGCAGAACCCAGTGAACCCAAAGATGAAATTGTAGAAGCACTTTCACAGGAAATATGAAAGGGTTAGGTCCTCATGCCCCTTTGCTTTCAAGGGGAAAGCCTCCTCCTTCCTTGGTTGTGGTGGATGCGTTGCCTTGCTCTTCTCATTTCACTAGAACCACCGTCTTGTACCCATGTAAGTTCTAACCAACATCTATGTTCTTTTCTTACACCCCATTTCTAAAGTTTTCATTTTGATGACTTATGCTCTCAATTATCATCCTTTAGTTTATGAAATGTGTGTGTGTTTTTTTTTTTGTGTAACAATGAAAGAAATTTGCTTAGATGGGTCAACTCCAATTTGGTGGGTAAAGTCAAGTCCAAAATTTGGTGCGGTTTATAAGAAAGTTATGTTTTTCCAAGTAATTGTGGTAAAAGATTTAAGATTTTATCCTGTGGTTGTTACTTTTTCTGTTGTAGTTTGAAATGATATTTTCTTGTCTTCAATGCTATTATTTTTGGTAGTGAAATTGGTGAGATTAATACTAAGTTTAAGTAGTTGTAGTTGTAGTTGTACTAGTCATATGTTTACCACTAATTCTAATTCTTGAGGTCTGAATCAATTCTTATAAATGGATTGTATGCTCTCTAACATTTATTACACAATGGTTAGCTACTTAGAGCTTTTTATGTGGATTATATTGTTTGTACTTATGTTTGTTGGCTTAGTGAGTGACATTATGCCTGAATTATATTTAGTAAGACGCAGACAGAAATCAGGGTTGAGCTTTGTCCGTGGCATAATTCGAGCCCAAGCATCCAATATTAGTGGTGTTGAACCTGGAGATTATGGAAACAATAATGAGAAAGATGGCCACAATGTCTTTGAAAATAATGCTATAGACGACAGTTCTTCTAAAGTGTGAGTTCCACAGTTCTACTTGATTGATTTCATTTGCTCTGCAATAGATGACCATTTAGATCATCACACTGTGAGATGAAAGGTGGCTCTAGGAACTTATCACAATGGACTTTTAGTCTTAGCACTTTCAGTGGTGTAATGTTCGTTTGCTTTTATGATTGTGATCTCCCTTGAAATCTCAGCTTTTATACGTGAAATTATGTTGTAAACTTGTCATATCACATATGTATATTTATGAAATTGAGGTGTGGGTGGAATTACATGGTTCAGTTCTTTTTATTTATACAATTAATATTAGAGACCTATAGTTGAGGCTTTTGATGGACAAGGTAACCAACCATAATCCTAATTCCTAACCTCTAATCTGAAGTTGGTCACATGAGCTTTTGGGTCAATAAACCTGGTTCATCTGCACCATGCTCTTTCTCCTCCCCAATTATTTGTTTTCAGTCTGTGCTGGCTCAAGCATGGGCATTTTACATTGTTTTTGTTCAAACAATCTTAGACGATCCTCTGCTTCATATTGGATCTAATTAAAAGCTTGAGTTTGTGCTACTATTTTTTTTGAGGAAATTGCATTCCTCCATGCAGTATAACACTTATCATATGCTCATATTGGCTTACTCTGATGAATCTATTGAAGTGAGAAATATATTCCTCTTGTAGCTGAGATATAAAAGATTTGTACTATATTAGGTAATAATTTGAAGAGAAAATTGGCAGTATTCATATCATCATTAACAAAATATTAGTTATTTAGGTCACACATGTGGAATGCATTCAAGGGGAAAAACTCTCTGATTCATTCAGCAGATTGACATCAGAGATTACATCTATTAGTTAGTTTTGTTGAGTGAATTAACATGTCATTCAAATATTTTCAGTTGCTTTTTTAAGTATACTATTACTATTATTATTCATGGCTCTATTACAATTCTAATGTACATATATTTTATGGTTTGGCAGTGTGAAACCTCCTAATCAGATCCCTTATCCTCTCTCTATAACTTTTGTGCTGTTGGGATGTGCTCTTGTATTTTCACTGATTGCCTTTGTCAAAGGGGGACCTTCATCAGTTCTAGCAGCAATTGCAAAATCAGGATTCACTGCTGCATTTACATTAATATTTGTTTCTGAGATTGGAGACAAGGTAATTTACTATTATTACCTGGACTTTCTATTAGTCCTTTTTGTTCACATTAACTTCCCATTTGTTCTTGCTTGTGGCAAATTATTATTTCTTAGAGGCTATACGTACCTTTTTAGGTATCAATGAGTTCCCAGTACTGTGGATAAACTTAATTGAGTTTGTGAAGTATCACTCACCCAAGGGCTTAAGATGTCTAGTGCAGGCTCAATAATGGTTTTTCTATTTCCAATATAACCCATGCCAAGGACTTTTCCGAATATGCTCTAAATAATTGGATTTTATATTTACTATTTATTTATTTTTAATTTAATTTTTTATTGAATAAAAGAAAATAAAAAATATTAAGTCAATATGAAAAAAAAGGGAATTCAAAAAGAGAACTGAAGTTGATTAGTAGAAATGGTAAAACTTTTATTTTTTTTAAAGATAAAATACTTATTTATTTTAATAAATTCATATTTTTTTATTAAACAATTGTTATCTTATTTATAGGTATTATTAGTAACTACATATATATATATATATATATATATATATATGTTTTCCTTCTGTGGTGAAGGGGTATTTCTCATCATAATATTCTCAAGAATTAAGTGCTACTGAGGTGCTCCAATGACGCCAATCCTCTAGTGTGCAATTAATGAGGGACACTGTCTTGTGCTCCCTAGAGGATGCTCTTGGTTAGAGAAGCAAAAGTTCTTTCCTTTAGGGAACTACACTTTCACTGGATTGGTAGGCTTTTAAGCTAGAGATTACTAGTTAGGTTTTCAAATATGCTTTCCCCCTCATTTTTTCTTAGTCTCATTCACCATAAACCTGGCAAGGCTCAATTGCTTATGCTGTTACAGCATTACCTCCTGCAAGCCTCCATTAAATATGCTACTTACAGCTTCCTAGCAAGCCCACTTGGCTCTTTAAGACAATATCAGCTTAGTTATGAAAATCTTACAGTGACTAATATTTGATAACATTATTTTGTTTTGTTTTTAATCCTGCTTGGAATTTTTTAAGTGTTTTGAGTTTTGTAAGGCTACAAACTTACCCAAAATAACAAAAACTTAATGAATAGATATATTTAGTCTGTCCAAATGGATGTCACTAAGTTTTCCCACCTCCTGTGTCAGCTTTTTTTAGATTTTTTATTATTATTGCGTTGAAATTGTTGCATTGCTTTGTACCCGGTGGATTTCTATCACCATGACAAACACAGGTTTAGTAGTGTAGTTTTTTATTAAACATTCGTTACCCCTGTATGTATTCATGGACCTAAAGTTGGCACTTTATCTTTTTATGACCAGACATTCTTTATTGCTGCACTCTTGGCAATGCAATTTGAGAAGGGATTGGTGAGTCTTCTGACTTCTTTTCTCAACAACTTCTCGCTCCTCCTCCTCTCCCAGCTTTTACTTCAATCCAGTCCATTATTGATATAATATTATATAGTTTTCTTTGTTATTGTTTTAGTTTTGTTTGCTTATATACTTCCTAATTTTAGAATTGAATATTCTTCTCTTTATGGTTTATTTCATCTCTTTTCAACAAATTAATCTGTTTCAGGTATATGATTATGTGGGTCTTTACTATGTTTTATGTAAATGGCTAGACAAACAATTTTACTCAAACACTGTTTATTAACTTGTGTGGTATCCGTCCGACCTTTTCCTTCCTGCACACACTAATTTGTTTGTCTATTCAGCAGTTTTAATATTGAAATAGAAATTGTTTAATTGATAATCTAGTAGTATACTCATTTTGGGATTGTTATACATATCAGAGCTCATGGTTCTAACGTATTGATTATCATAGCAGTTTAAATTGTGTTATGGAACATTTTATCTTTTAATTGAGATTTTATGTATTGACCAGGTCCTCTTGGGTTCAATGGGTGCTCTTGGACTCATGTCAATCCTATCTGTTGTAATTGGCCGAATCTTTCAAAAAGTTCCTGCTCAGTTTCAGACAAGTAAGTTGTAGCATATGGTATTTCTCATACTGATCAGGTTTACCATATTTTAGTATGTCTTTATAGTGATGGAATTTGACTCAGCATTTTATGCAATGCATTCCGTTCTGAAGTACAGATTTAGTGATCTGTTTGATAAACATAGATTAAAGCTTGCTAATGACTTAATATTGTGTATGAATTGAGTAGGAAAATTACTATTTCATATCATTATTTTCTTTTTCACCCTATGGCTTGCTTTAACTTCTCTAATTATCTCCGCATATTTGTCTCTTGTTTTAAATCTGTTTTGATGTACAGCAGTCAGTACCAACAGTAATTAAATTCCTAAAAGCTTTTGATGTAACGAAATGAGCTTCAACTGGTTGTACACACAACACATTGTTTAAGGCACTGAAAGCTCTTTCAAAACTGGCATTATGATTCAAGGTGGTCTGGTTCAATTAGTTGAGGAGTGTGTGTGAGTTGTTGTAAACACTCTTATACCCTGTGCTCATTCTCATGAATAAATAAAAAACTGACATCATGATATATTTTAAAGAAAAAAAATTGCTGTTGATACTGTACAAAAGCACCTTTTCTGATGCAATTTGCCATCTGCATCTCTTGGGAAAGTAAGAGACCCTCTTGAAAATCCGTTGTTAAATTGGAAACATTCCCTTGGCACATAATTTAACAAAGTCCACATGCATGATAACATCTGTTTCCCACTCTCCCTTCACAATTGAGGTTAGGTGAGTCATGTCGGAAATGAAATGATAGCAGTAGAAATTATATCTTTCCAAAACTGTTTAAGATGTCCCACATAGTCTTGGAATATGGCTAAAGTATTCTCTATAAGACTTGGGTAACCCTCTTCTTGAAATAGCTATTGAGATTGAGCTTGACTCAGTTAATTTCTAACAGAAGCATTAGGAATGTATGTAGAATTAGCCATTGGGAACAGTAAGCTGATAGAAAATAATCCATTTTTTTTCTTCTTCTAAATATAAGTTGAAAGTCGTTTTAAGTATCTCAGATTGGAATGCAAGTTACAACTACCTTCTTCAACATTGATATAAACTGACCTGTCATGTTGGCCATTCTGAGGTTCCACTACAAGAGAGCTTAAATTTTATTAAGCTGCAATAAGTAGTTTTTGGTTTTTTTCAATGTGTGAATCTCTTTTCATTATTCACTGCACTTTTAACATCAGACAGCAATATCAGAAGTTTTTATTTCATAATTTTCTTTCGTCGTTGTCCTACATTAATTCAATACTTTTGGTCTCAGGTAATCTCTGTTCTGTAGTATTGAATTCTCTTTTCACCCTGACAGAGAGTTGATCTAGATCATTTGTTATGGTAGTAAGTGATGTTTCTGCTTTGTATGGTCTACCTACAGCCTTGCCAATTGGAGAGTATGCGGCAGTAACTCTTCTTTTGTTTTTCGGCCTAAAATCAATAAAAGATGCATGGGATCTTCCTTCAGATGTGGTTAAGAAGGGTGATAACAGCGGTCCTGAACTTGATGAACTTGCTGAAGCAGAGGAGCTTGTGAAAGAGAAGGTTAGGAACCCTACACATTGTCAAGAGTCCTAGATATTTGTGCAGATGTAAACGTTTTGCTCAGTCATATATCCAAGGCCAGCAGCATATGTGGTTACATTATTCGACCTTCATATAGGCAATTCAACTGTCATTTATACCCTTTAAAAATGTCATTCCGAATTATTTCAGGTGTCAAAACGACTTTCAAATCCACTTGAGATTGTATGGAAATCATTCAGCCTCGTATTTTTTGCTGTAAGGCTCTTCTTCTCTTACCTTTTGTATCAAGGAACAACTTAGCATAAATTTCTGATTGTAAACTCATCACTATAATAAAACAAGTGTATTAATGCATTGTGAAAATCTTACTGTATGTTGCATTTGTTCAAAATGTGCCCCCTGATCTTCATATGGCTAACATGAAATTAATACTTACTACTCTTGATCTTCTTTTACGCCTGAACGCTGAGTCTAAATAGTCATTTCTCAGTTAAACTTTTAGATTTCATGTTTTTGGCACTAGGTAGTGATTAATTTAATATATAGCAGCAGGAAGCAATTGTGTTCTCCAGCATGAATTTTTAATTTAGTGACTGGAATTATGTAGGAATGGGGAGATCGCTCTATGCTTGCGACTATTGCTCTAGGGGCTGCTCAGGTGCACTTTTAAATTCTGTGATGATGACTCATAACATTTTTACTTATATATACTAACTTCAACATTATCTTAATTGTTTCAGTCTCCTTGGGGTGTGGCAAGTGGAGCCATTGCTGGACACCTACTCGCAACAACTATTGCCATTCTTGGAGGAGCATTCCTTGCTAACTACATTTCTGAAAAACTGGTACAAGTCATATCCTTATTGAACATTGAATGCTTGAATTTTTAATTTAACATCTAATAATGTAAGTTGCTTTATCTTTCATCAGGTTGGCTACTTGGGTGGAGGGCTGTTTCTAATTTTTGCTGTGGCCACCTTTTTTGGGGTTTTCTGATTCATTGTTGTGTATCCTTATTACTTTTTTGTGTGTAATCTATCATTGATGGAGCTAAAAGGAATAACACGTGCTCAAACACAAAAAGATTGCTGAGAGAACAGAGAAAAGCTCATATTTTAACTTTGTTAAAATTTCTTTAGCAGACATTAGGAGCAAATTGATCACGTTGTTAGAGAATAAGAAGCATGAAATGTGCCATTAGAGTGAGGTGTGTAGAGAAACTTGTGTAATTCTTTCTTGAGGCTTGTGCTGATTTGTGGTATTAATCAAACTACATCACAGATTCAAAGAAACTTGTCTGTCTTCTATCAAAAGAATTCTGCCCTTGTGAAATGTAAGCTTGTTTACTGAATATAGTTCACTTGTCACCTGTTAAAGTCTGTGTGGATAAACTCTTTTAAATTGGCTTCTAAAATAAAATAAAATGAGTTTTTTTATAAGTTAAAATTAGTTTATGGATAAATTAATGTGTAGAAGTTGTTTTATATAGTTTTCTTAGATTTTTTTTTTTAATATGTGTACAAGTTAATTTTAGTTTATCATTTTTCTTATTTTTCTTTGAGGTTTTCTTTTGAGAAATTTATCTGAACATCTAAAGTAGAAAGATATTTGTAGATATATTTCATTTTCTACCCTAGGCAAGCACTTCCAAATTAATTTCCTTTTATTTTGCACAGATCCTGCCATTAAGAACGACTACTAAATCTTATGGTGTGCTAATGATCATATTATTAAAATTGTTAGGTTTATGTTAATTTGAAAGAAGTTATTTCACATCAAAATGGTTTTAGGTGATTTGATTAAATCAATAATTAACTAAGAAAAACAAAAGAAGATCCATAAAAAAGGCACAACATACTTCTCATCATTTATAATCTGTTCTAAGGAAAAAATGGTAACTCTGACATTGATAGAAATTGTTTGAGATAGAAATTTTGACTGTCATTTCTGTTTTTATGTCATATTGGAAGCAGAAACTGATAAAATTGTTGTATTGATATGCAACTTATGTTCTCTCTCAGCACCACTTTGACTATGATTTAGGAAAGAAAGAATTGAATTCTTCTTCTCTTGAAAGGGATATGAGAGTCATGAGTTGATTTATCTTAAATGTTGAGTCAGAAACTCGAGAAAAGATTTTACGATCAGTCCTTGAAAACATGAGACAAAACAACAGTTATGTTATAAATGAATATGAACTTGATTCTTGTTATGATAGACTAATCAGTGTTACGTGATATAAACAACGAATGATGTGGGATTCACTTCGGAAATACTACAAATAAAATTGAAAGTTTGGCCAAATTTTTAAAAACATGAGACATCCTTAAATGTATTCCTGTGATTAGTGGACTTTATGAGAAATAGGGGATGCCATAAAAATAAGATTTTTTATACTATATATTTTAAAAAAATTATAAAGTAATTATGGACCTAACTCACTTCAAAACTGGTTCAGAAGGTAAGCTTTACACCTCATCTATTAATAGGTAGCCTAATCTAACCAGGTTGTGATATCAGGTAAAAAGTAATTATGTGCCTAACTCACCCGTAAAACCAATTCAGAATGTAAGGTTTACACCTCACTTATGTACTATAATTCAACCTCATTTTTAATTAATGTAAGATTTTCCAATACTTTTGAAATTTTTTTTTATAATAATTAAACACATGTTAATAGATTTATAATAACTAACAGGTAGATATTTTATAAATTTTTAAAGATAATGCAACTAAATAATGGTAATTTTATAAAAAATTACTTTTAAAAGTCATCAAAATATATGATAAATTATATAGATCAATGACAATTTTTAATCATTAATAAATTAAAATTATTAACAAATTCGATTATAAGAAGATAGATTTTGTTTTACTCTCTTAACAAATATATAAGATGAAGTTCAATTTTTGAAGAGATAAAATACCAAATTAAATCTAACCCATAAGATAAAAAGACTAAAATGATAATTTATTCAATAGTTAAATAATATCTTTTAAAAGTTATATAATCTTTATGTAAGTAAGGACTAAACAAATTAAAATAATATGTGGAAGGATTGAGCTAAATAATTTTTAGGTGTAGAAATAAATAAATATTATATTAAAATGTAAAATTAAAATTAAAATTACTAACTCATTTCATTTTAAAAAGAGTGATTGAATTTCAATTTAACTATAAAAAAAAATAATAAAAAAAAAACCTTAAAATTTCGTGAACTACGAACGTGGTGAGGGGTTGTTGGCTGGGTTAAACCCTAGACTAGAAGAAGCCGCTTCTTCCACGCTCTTCTCTCTCCTTTCATAAACCCCAGACACACTCTCTTCCATAAACCCCACGCACTCTCTCTTCCTTCTCTCTCTTTGCATTTCATTGGGTGCTCCATTGCTGCATTTTCTTTACCTTCTCTCTCCATTCTATATTCGCATCATGTATCGCTTTGCTTCTAGCCTCGCTTCAGCAAGGTCACCATCCTATCCACTCTTGCTTTTGTCTGTTCCCTTTTATTCCTGTGTTGTGAGGAAGTCAAATTGTTCATCTGTGTCACAGAAATATCTTGCAAAATGGATCAAAATTTAATTTTTTAATCATTACCTCATTGGGTATTGTGTGTTTGATTCTTATATGTTGGATGCTCAGTTGGGGTTTTGGAGGCTAACACCTGATTGGGATTATTGGAGTTTCTGTTTTGACTTTGAATTGATGTTTCTTGGGTTGCAGGATTGCTAGGAGTGGCAGCAAACAGGTGTCTAATACTTCAAATGACACTCTTTCTTTTTTAGTATTGTAATGTTGGCATTTGAATATGAGAATGTTATTAGCGTGGGTAAATCCTTAGACTATGTTCTCTTTTTGTCTGTTTTCTATGCTGTGTTGTTTAGGCTGGAAGTAGGTTGAGCTGGAGCCGAAATTATGCAGCTAAAGACATTAGATTTGGTGTGGAGGCTCGGGCACTAATGCTTAAGGGTGTAGAAGAGCTTGCTGATGCTGTCAAAGTAACCATGGGTCCTAAGGTAAACTAATTGGGTTGTTTGGTTCCTTCTTGTGTTTGTTTTCATTGTTGATGGTGTTGCATGGGGAGAGTGTTTGTGAAGGAGGTAGAGTAAGGGGTAAGTGTAGAAGTAATGTCACTTGTGTATGATTGTGGTTGCCGATCTCATATTTCTATAAAGTCAATATTTGCTTTTATGAGGGACAAAATTAGTATTTGACAAAAGAGTGAATGATATTAATGCTGGTCTGTTTTGAGGTATTCTCATGGTTAATAGTTGGTTGATGTTGAATTTATTCTCTTTAAGGGTCGTAATGTGGTGATTGAGCAAAGTTTTGGTGGCCCTAAAGTAACCAAAGATGGAGTAACTGTTGCAAAGAGCATTGAATTCAAGGATAAACTTAAGAATGTTGGTGCCAGTCTCGTAAAGCAGGTTGCTAATGCTACTAATGATGTGGCTGGT
Organism: Macrotyloma uniflorum; assembly: GCA_016859785.1. Taxonomy (NCBI): domain Eukaryota; kingdom Viridiplantae; phylum Streptophyta; class Magnoliopsida; order Fabales; family Fabaceae; genus Macrotyloma; species Macrotyloma uniflorum. The sequence continues at coordinate 3,468,529 of BDMB01000012.1, read as the reverse complement.
GATGGTAAGCTATCCAACATCTTCAAATCATATTAGGACATGGTATAGATGCTAAGGCTGTACCACATTTAGTATGCTTGTATTATGTAGTAAGTTAGATGTAGTTACCATGACTGAATAATGAGGGAGATCATTTCAATTGTTTTGCAGGAACCACATGTGCCACGGTCCTTACTCGAGCCATATTTACTGAAGGCTGCAAATCAGTTGCAGCTGGAATGAATGCAATGGACCTGAGGCGTGGTATAAGTATGGCTGTTGATGCCATTGTAACAAACTTGAAAAGCAGAGCCCGGATGATTAGCACATCTGAAGAAATAGCTCAGGTTTGTGGATCAATTTTGTTAGAGCCTCTTCTCACATATTGCAGGAGATGCTAATAAGGACTATGATTTTTTACTTTGATTTCTGTTTTTGAATTTGAATTGATAGGTTGGGACAATATCTGCTAATGGAGAGCGAGAAATTGGTGAGCTGATTGCAAAAGCTATGGAGAAAGTTGGCAAAGAGGGAGTTATCACAATTTCAGTAAGTTTTTATCTGTTCATGCTATTGATTGGTGTTATATATGCCTGTTTACTTGTAGAGAGATTTTTATTTATTTTATTTTCAGTTGTTTTACTTATCTTTGTGGAGATAAGTGTGAGGGTTGTTTGATAATTTGAATTTTTACCCTTTTTATATTTATAGCTTATGAGCCTTGATCATTGAACTATTTCAGGATGGCAAAACTTTATATAACGAGTTGGAAGTTGTTGAAGGAATGAAGCTTGACAGGGGCTACATATCTCCTTATTTAATAACAAATGATAAGAACCAGAAATGTGTATGTTCTTTCTTTATCTATGTACTTCAACATTACACTATTTATAGAAGCAGTCTGTGAAATCCCTTACTCTTGAATCTGTTTGTTTTATATATACCCATGCATGTCTTGTGCCTGTAGGAACTTGAGGATCCCCTCATTCTAATCCATGAGAAGAAAATCTCAAGTATAAATGCTGTAGTTAAAGTCTTGGAGTTAGCTTTGAAGGTGTGAAATGTTTATTCACGTTCTTTTGCATTTGACTTTAATATTGATATTGGCTGACTGACACCTACTTATTCCCAGAAACATAGACCTTTATTGATTGTTTCCGAGGATGTTGAAAGTGATGCACTTGCAACTCTTATTCTAAATAAGCTTCGTGCTGGAATTAAGGTTTGTTTTGCATGCTTGTCTGTAGGTTAGGAATTTAGGTCTTAGGTCTAAATATTTGGATTATTGTTTTTGTGGAGTTGATGTTATATATGAAGCTTTGCTGTAGGTATGTGCTATTAAAGCCCCTGGTTTTGGTGAAAATAGAAAGTCTGGTCTTCAAGATCTTGCAGTTCTCACAGGAGGAGCAGTAAGTTTACTGTTTCGAGGTTACTGCTGCATTAAATATTATTTCGTGAACTTATTAATGATACCTTTTCTGTATCCTAATAGCTTATCACTGAAGAACTTGGCTTGAAGCTTGAAAAAGTTGATTTGGATATGCTTGGTACTTGCAAAAAAGTAAGTTTTTAGCTTTATTTGTAAAACATTTGAATCCACTGTAGAACTTTAGTACCTTTTCCTGGTTAATTTTGTTTACTGGTTCAGGTAGAGGATGTTGAATTTCCTGGAGCTACCCCTGTTGTTTGATATTGGAATATATTTTCATTGAGTTTTCTATTCTTATCCTTATAGAGCATAGGGTTAACGTGGACAACTCACTTAGGTTCTTAATGTTGCAGATAACAATTTCTAAGGATGACACTGTCATTCTTGACGGAGCTGGTGACAAGAAAGCAATTGAAGAAAGATGCGAGCAGGTTTGACTGAGTTGATCTATAGATTTGATTTTCCCATGATACAAGTATTATATTTCCAGTCGACATTTCAGGCTTAATGACACATCTGGCTTGTTTGTGATGAATTTTGATGAACAGATTAGGTCAGCAATTGAAAATAGCACCTCAGATTATGACAAGGAAAAGTTACAGGAAAGATTAGCCAAGCTTTCTGGTGGTGTTGCAGTGCTTAAGGTATGTCTACTTACAGTTATCTTGGTTTTTAATGGATTGTCCCTGGTGAAAATCCCGCTGAGGTTCTAAATTGACGAAAGTAACATTTGAAAAATACCTTTCTACAGATTGGAGGAGCCAGTGAAGCTGAAGTTGGTGAGAAGAAGGATAGAGTGACAGATGCCTTGAATGCAACTAAGGCTGCTGTAGAGGAGGGCATAGTACCTGGTAAAATATCAACGCAAACAGTTTATTAGTTTTACAATCATGAATCGGATCTGACCCCAATTTGTTCTGGCATTGCAGGTGGTGGTGTTGCTCTTCTTTATGCATCAAAGGAGTTGGATAAACTTCAAACTGCTAACTTTGATCAGAAGATTGGCGTCCAGATTATCCAAAACGCTTTAAAGGTAAGTGTTCTCTGAAACTTTTCTGATATGCTCTTTTGGTCCTCCATATTACATTTTTATTCTGACACTTGTGCAAGGAAAACCTGCACCAAGATTTTTTTTTCTCACCCTACTGCTCATTTTACAATATGGACTGGATATTCGTAAGATCTATAGGATTGTTTAAGACTTTTAACTGAAATTTCTAGTGTGGGTTGTCATTCTTGTCCCCAAATATAATGCAGACACCTGTGCTCACAATTGCATCAAATGCGGGAGTTGAGGGTGCGGTTGTTGTTGGCAAACTATTGGAACAGGATGATCATGATCTAGGATATGATGCTGCCAAAGGTTAGTGTTCTTTTCTTGCATTTTCCCTGGTTGTGTTTTCACTCCATGCCCGAATGATTTTGCTGATATATTTGTATTGTCTTTCTGTTCCATATTTAGGTGAATATGTGGATATGGTTAAATCTGGAATCATAGACCCATTGAAGGTGATTAGGACAGCCTTGGTTGATGCAGCCAGGTAGGATGTTCTGAAATTTTATGTAGATATTGATGGATTTTAACTATCTGTTTGTTATATGTACTTGGTTATAACCGAGCCATCTAGATATAGACACATTTCTACTTTGGTCTTTAATCGATTGGAATGATGTCAAGGTTTCTTTTTGTTATTATGTTGTAGATTGCTTAATGCTTATGACCCTTTTTCTGCAGTGTATCATCTTTGATGACAACGACTGAAGCTGTCGTGACTGAACTTCCAAAGGATGATAAAGATACTCCAGCTATGGCCGGTGGAATGGGTGGCATGGATTATTAATCGGCTTCTATTGATTTGATTGCACCTGAAGACAATGATTGGTGCTGAACCCACACTTACAACCTTTTTCTTTTTTTGTTAAATTGTGTGAAGGCATCATTGTAATCATAGTGAGATAGATAGGTATGAAAAAATTCGAATGCAATAATTCCAATTGTAAGACCTTTAGAACAATTTTTTTACCTCCCAAATCAAGGTATTCTTGATCTTTGATATTCTTCTAACATAGTATGGTCCGTTCACATTTACACGAAACCGAAAACAATAGTCACAATTTATCATTTCAAGTACCAGTAAATAAGTTATTTATTTACTTATTTACAAATATGTTAAAATATCTTGAAAAAAATGTAAATTTTAAGTAAATCATTTATTCTTCCTCAATGAATCAGTGCACATGTTCCTCCATCACAAAACGAACGAGAAGTAGTAGTAAGTTTATTCCCGATTGGTTTCGGAGAAGAACCATAAAGGAACGAGGTAATAACTTTGAAATGTGAGCAAAACCAATTTTTAAAGGATAAACATAGCTTTGAAATGTGTGAACAAAACCTATTTTTTGCACTTCCAAAATTTCCCGAACAATAACAGCTACAGAAGTTTCTAGGCCCTGGCACGTTAATATGCACATTCAATAACTTCTAAAATTATTCTTATTCTTCTTTCAGCCTCATTTGCCTCTACGTCGATTTTTTGTTGCTGCGCAATTTGAACAGTACCATTTTCCTTTTGGTTGTTCTTTCAAACCAACACAACCAAAGTGAAACCACTCAATTTTGCACTGTCAATTTGAAAAGATCAAGGAAATATGTAAGCAATGTAGTTAAAATAGACATAAAATATATATTGGGGTGAAAAACCAAACACGTACGTTGGGGTTATCACATGCAACCATCGCTCCATAGCTAACTTGATTACAAAAGCAGTATGTGGGTTCATTTGGATCAACAGGTAAATCTAAATCCATGCCAGTTGGCTTTGCTGGGGTTTGTGGTTCTGTTGCTGCCGCTGTGACCAATGTGGTATGGCGTGTTCTGGAGTATTAATTCAAAATATGCATCAGATTGTAATATTTTTGTCAGCGCTTGCTTTCAAATGTTTCAAGGATAATGCTGTTTTAAGAGGTAAAATGAAATCTGTGGCTGCTATGAACGTAGTCATAAGGAACTATAAAATGAAATTCTGATATTTTATTACAGCATAAGAACTTTTCATTATGGTAATATTTTTTGCAGATAAATTTGGGTTCCAAATATTCCACTTCTAGGTTTTTATTATTATTATTATTATTATTTTATCAGAATAAGTAATACTTGAGGATCTAGGACTTTCATATACTTAAAGAATTAGGATCAATTCAGGTTTAACTACATATACAAATGCTATGACTGATGACAGTAAGGTATCCGGACAGCAATGTACAAGCACACAACGACAAAGCACCATGCGATAATGTCGGTCTCCACCCATGAGGTAGTTTACCCAGAGACACTGATAGGACCAAATCTTATTCAGGTAGTTATATTTTGTAATAAGAAGTTACTTTTTCCTTAATTTTGGATTAGGCAGCTATAGGTTATTATGACGTGACAATTATAAGTTATTTATATTAATTTGGGTACAGAATTTAAAGGGAACTAAGGTATCATTTTGTTAGGGGGAAACCCCGCATTTGTACTCAAGCCTAGAACCGGATTATTTCTATATTAATTCAGAACTCAGTGCTTATTTCTTGAGTCCAGCACATAAGAAAGTACGAAAAAGGCAGGAATTTGTGTTTAGGAAATGCAAGTATGTGACAATCAAAAAGAATAAAGGATAAGTTATAAGCTATTAGAAAGTCGATTAAAATGATTTCTAGAAGAGTTACATACTTTTTTCGCCCTCCTCTACCAGTACCACTTTCATTACCCCTTCCAGATTTTGTATTACCCTCAGGACCTGAAGCAGGCACTCCAATTATTGCAGCATTTTCTCTTTCTGTCGTTAATCATATAAAAATAGATTTTATTCACAAATTGGATTAGTTTGTTATCAAATAAACTACACTACAGATTATAAGTTGCACAAAGGTAGGAAGTGCATTACCACGTCGAAGCTCCTCATCAAACTTTTTCAGATACTGGTCAAGTTGTTGTATATGTGTATCTACCTGCAATAAAATCATGTACTAAATTCATGAAAATAAAGCAATAAACCAGTTTTCATTAACTTCACTGAAAATTATTCCAATATATTCTATTCCTGAACTGAATGTGTCATAACAAAGAATAATACTTGCATATAACTCCTTACCCAACTTCAAATATGTTAAGCCAAGTGAGGTGTTGAATAAAATGAAAATAATATAGATGAACCATGTTTGTATAACTATTTCATAGGCAATGATCACTTGAGTGTAACGGATATCATTGACAACCCAAAAAAGAATAAGAAAATGGTGAAGAAGCAATATACTGATAGCAGGGTTGTGGAAATGCAATCCTTAATCCAGCTATATTACAGTACGATTTACCAAAAAAAACCACAATATCAAAGTCCACACAGACATATTCAAAGCCAAGCATTAACAGAGGTCTTAAAAATGAACTAAAAAGATAAATGTGGACTACCAAATCATATGCCTGGACAGCCAAGGCCACTTTTTCATCAGCAACCCTGATGCTATGCTTTTGCTCATCAAGCGCTTCATCAGAGAACCTAATAACTGAAGTATCAGGTGTAATGTTTCCAGACCTTACTCCTCGCCTAATATCTTCAATTTCATGTTCACAACGCTGCTCATTTTGCCTTTGAATATCTGTTTACCACATCACAATGCTTCTGTTGAGTGGAAAACTTGAACAAGACTAAAGATGAGATATGATACAGTAGAAACAGACATACACAATTAAACATTTTTCTTTTTCCTTTATCAATACAAGAATGGTCATTGCAGATATTGATCACGAATATTAAAAATAGTACACTGTATCTTTAATACCTAATCATAGTATGGGGAATCACGAGCAACATAATGGGCATATAACATATTGTAAATGAATATAACATTGATTGGACATGATCAATCAAATAAACCAAAATCAAGGTCTTCAAGATTTTTTATCACAAACTTATCATAATGTACTGAAATTACCATTGAAAGTTAAAAGGTCTAGTCTAACCAATATTTAGCATTATAGTGGCATAACTGTGACGGGTACAGAAACCTTATTTGAAACTTAGTTCAAAGATTTATTCACATAACATGCACTTCTCTCTCATCTCATCTATTTTGACACAAACCACAAAAACTCCTGTCCTTGCTGGTGTTGTTTCCAGCCAATCCCACTTCTCTATTTTGCAAGTACTCTGTTCTTTCAGTTATCTTCTCATCCTCTACTTCTTTCAGTTCTCACAAAGTCCTAAGAAAGGTCTGTATACTCCCTCTGCCCCTGTTCTGTTGCACACCCTTCTTTTTCATTTGTGTGTGTCCTTAGTTCTTGCTCTGTTCTACCACTCACCCCTTTTCTCTATGTTTGGGTTCTTATTCAGATGGACTTCTTTAATTTCATCACCCTTTTAAGCAGCTGTAGCATCATCCACTTGGAGGCTTACAGTTATTCAATTTCTTTATTTTTGTTCTTATTGACTTGTGCGTCTAGCTCAAGAATGTAGCTTCTGATTATTAATTATAAACATATTTTTCATCGTGCGTAATTTTTCTATTTAGCATTTATATATGATTAATATAATTATTCAGCCTGTATCTACATTTCTCAAAATAGCAATTATCCCACTATCTGCTATCTGCGAATAATAACTATGCTTCCAAGTTTGTCTATGCATAGATTCACATATTATAGCAAATGACTGATACCAACCTACTATCCTGCTTACTTTTGCAAGATAATGTGCAAAATTGATCTCAAAAACAAGTTTTTGAATCCTGGTTCGCCAACCAAGGTTTTCAGAAACCTGGAAACCAGGACAGAAATCACCTATGCACAGAGCACAAAAAAAAAATCCCACGGGAAGCTCAACCATTATCTGATATGTAAAATAAATTAAAAAAGGATGTTAGTTACTTAGTTAGCTACTATTAGTTCATAGCTGCTTGGTACTGCCTGTAAATAAGGTAAGCTATTGTATTCTAGGCAGATTGAATGTAAATTGAATGTTAATGACAGAAGTAGTGTAGTCAATAGATTCTTTAATCTCTCTGTTTCTCTCCTCTTTCCCTGTATCGTCTCTATTCTGTTTTTCTCTTCTTACCTTTTCCCCTCTTCTCACCATGTCCTCCAAAAACTCTCAAAATCTTTCTCCTAGATACTATGGGCCCTATAGGATTCTGGAAAAAGTAGGTCCAGTTGCCTACAAGTTACACCTTCCCGAAAACTCTCAAATACCCTCAACATTTCATCTCTCTTTATGCAAGTGATGCCCAGACCCCTGTGGAAAAGGTAGGTCCAGTTGCCTACATGTTACAACCATGCATAGTACTATGCCTCCTGAAAAGATCCCCAACAAACACGTGGGTGGAAGAAGAGTCGTATCATCACAATATTTGGAGCACTAGCATAGTTTACTTGATGAGGAGGCTACATGGATTCCTCTATTCAAGTTTCAGCAGCATTTCCCTATGTTTGAAATTCACATCATTGAGGGGAAGGATCTTCATTTGGGGGAGGGATATTGATATGTAAATATAAGTAAGAAAATTATGTTAGTTAATTAGTTAGCTACTACTATTTCATAGCTGTTTGGTAACTGCCTATAAATAAGTTAGGCTGTTGTATTCTAGACATATATTCTTTGATATCTCTGTTTCTCTCCTCTTTCCCAGTATCCTCTCTATGATGTTCTGTTTTACCTTTTCCCCTCTTCATGCCATGTCTTTCAGTTTCTTTCTCTTTCCCTACTAAATTCTATATCATTATCACAATTTTAACAGATATTAAGAGAAAAGTGCACTCAGTTAACCACCCCCACATAGAATGTAATAAGAACCACCAATCCACATAGCATTTCTTAAAAATAACTGTTTTTACTTATCATCACAATGTGATAAAGAAAAAGAAAACTAAATACTCTATTCACTGTCTTATACTCACATTCAATCACAATTATCACGTATGATATTGATTTTTACAATAACTGCTTCAGCAATTGTAACTAGCATGATTTGGTTTCTAATTGTTTAACTTTGTAACGATTTTCCCACTGACAGCACATAAAACTAAACTAAAGAAAAGGATACGGTCTCTTAATAAGCACGTTTTCATTCATACAATGAGAAATAAATAAATAGAATTATAAAATTACAATTACCTTGTAAGCTCTTATCCAAGTCACGTAATAACGCATACTTCTTCTGAAGAATAACGGGCAGCGAATCCAAATCTGCAGAAAAACGAAAAGTCGCTTGTTAATGCGAAATTGAACCCTAAAAATCCAAATCTGCAAAAAGTAAAAGAGAAATGCAGAGAGAGATTACTGGCTTGAAATTCCTCAAGGAACGACATTAGGGTTTGTGGGCAGAACGCTGAATCGGAGATCTCAATTTGAGTTTAAGATGAAAAAAACACGATCTTTTCTGAAACAATTTATCTTTATCAAACACAAAGAACTAAGAGAGAAATTTTGTTTTGCCCCTTCACGACCTTTTAAAAATAAACTAGAAAGTAAAAAAGTTGAGTAAGTATTTGATAATAATCATTAAATCATCTTTTAAAAATAAACTAAAAAGTAAAAACTTAATCTATAACTATAATAACTATTAATCTGTAACTATTTTTTTTTAAGAATTTTAAAATCTTTACTAATTTAATTTTAATGAACTATAAAGTGTAAGATATTTTGTATATTCTGAAATTATTTTGTATTCTATAAATATTATTTATAGAATAATTTTAAATATTATTTTTCAGAATTATTTCAATATTATTTATATAGATATGATTTTATAGATAATTTTTTTGTAGAAATTCTTTTTATATAGAAATCGCTCCATCAACAAAATATTAACTATACAAAAAAAAAAAAAATTCAAGTATCAGGTTGAAGATCAAAGTTAAAAATAATAACTTGTTGTGAGGAACATAATGAATTAACACAATTATGTAAGTTATAACAATATTATATATAAAAGGATTCTCCATTTAATATACACAAATTATTATTTTAATATTTATCCTTATTAATATTTTAAAATTACAATTTTAAACATAAAATAAAAACTAATAATAATATAACTCATTTAAAACCATATAATAAAAAATAATATAAATGTTAAATTTTAACTCATTAAAATAAGATAATATTAACATTAATATTAAAATTAAATTTTAACTTATTAAAATGGGATCATATAAAATAAAATAATATAATAAAAATAAACCCATAAAAACGACAAATCGTATATTTTCCCTAGTCTTAATAAAGATATTATTATTTACTATCTTATCTCTTTATTTTCTTCTTTAATCAAATCACTTGTTACTCTTAAACTTTTTCTTCTTACTAGAACAACATTTTTCCAAATTCAATTCTCATCAACTTTCACCAACCCTAATTTGCATAGTTTCACAAATAAACTCCTTATAAAAGTTATTTGACTCAAAGAACAAACCCTAAACCAAATTATGAACCTAACCTCCAACATATATTCAAATTCTTTACAAATAAGTTAATTATGTTATGTTTAAGAACATGCGCAAAGTATACAGCAAGAAAACTTGTATTTTTTTTATGGTAATAAAAAAAATTATACTAACCTAATTTTAAAAGAAAAAAATAATTAATAACAACAAATATAGTTTATCGGTTTATCCCATAATATTTTTTTTCTTAAATTATCGTTAGGAGTATTAATAATATATTTTTGAAATAAAAAATTCTACTTTCAAAACCTTTACAATAGTAGAGAAAAATAAAATGAATCTTTTCATTTTAAATTTTTTCATTGTGTGAATTTTCTTCATCTACCCTTCCAAATATAAATAAACTTTAATTTGATGAATTAACACACTAGTTAAATACCAATACACTCACACATGATAAATTCCTAAAACAAGTTCAAGACATAACAATTTAGAAATTAAAAATATTTTATCGAAATAACCTCTAATCTCATATTAAAAAAAATGTATTTTAACATAATCTAATCCTACAAATTTTATAGATATAAATATAATTTAATTATACAAAACTAGTTTATAGATAATATTTGCATATATTATAACTTTACTATATATACTTTAATGGATGTAAAATTTATGAGAGAAATTTAAATCTAAAAAATACTTTTACACCATCCAAAGAGCCAAGTTTATGAAATAAAAAATTGTGGCTAAGCATTGTGTTTCAACATTAAGTTTTTGTTTCCTTTTGAAGCTTAACAACTTGAAAAAATATGAATGAAAGTTGCATTCAACGGTTACTAATCCTTATAGAAGACGCGTTGGGACGTGTTTGGATTGGCCTCCACCTATTTTTTGAATGATCTAGGAAATGCTGGAAAAGGTCTTCATGTGGCTACCTATTCTTGTCTTCACCTTCTTTGTCTGCATTCCAACTTCAATTATTTTTTCTGCAACATTTTTTCCACTCATGCATGTGTTACATTGCCCTCTATATTATAACTTAAAACTTTGAATAATAACCAATTAAGACAATCTTTTATTGGATAAAATTCTCGTGAGTCTCATCAAACATGTGAATCTCAGTTGGAATTTATCTTGTGCTTGTTTGAAAATATGTTGAATGAAAATTTTAAACTTCTTAATACACAGGAAAATGTAATGTGAGTGATGGATTGAGTTTAATGCAGGTTGAGTAGGATGTAACTGCAAGTAAAATATGCCTAAGTCTCATTCTCAAACTAGTAACAGTGATATGAATTTCAACTAATAATGTACTACTAGTAGCCCTTGTAAATAACTTAACAGATTTAATGATAATTGTTGGATAAAATAAATGTCCTAACTCTTTAAATGGAAAATTCTAAAAGAAAATGACAGTATAGCTTTGTTCAGATAGGTGTATCCAAATTATTTGGATCTTAAATATAGATTCTTGAATACTATTTAATGCAGAAATTATTAGTTGATCATATATTATCATGATACTTATTAATTTTTACATGATATGTAATTGAATGTTATTAACTTTTTGTCATAGATTCTCATACATTCTGAAACACCTAATAATTTCTTATTTTAACTGCTATCAAATTTAAAGACACAGTTGAGTGAGTTTTACAATAGGAGTTTGAACTAGTATAAACCCGACATCTTGTGACAATTTCATCAAACAGCTGGCTTTTTCTACTTGTAGAAGGTAATTAGATTTGTTAACATTATATTTCTTGGCTGGTTTTCTGTAAACTTAAATAGTATAATATTATGAAAGAGGAGGAAACTTCTACATAAATGAGCTGCACCAAAGTTTAAAGATTTACTACAATGATGCAGAAGTCAAAAAGCAAAAGACAAAAGAAATATTTTATGTGTAAAAGTATCACAACATATCAAATGTGGACACCAACAAAATTGTTCCTTCGAATCCATTCCAACGGTGTGAACACCAGTTTCAATGTACTACTCATCACAACATCCTCCAGTCTTCAAATACCCTTCTCAACCTGCTGCTTCTGAAGCTGAGACTTAGTAGCATTTTCTTTTGACAAGTAGGATCAAATACACCCTTATTCTCTTTCTCTATTTCAGGTGTGTCCTTGCTTCTGAAAGTGCACTCTTAACCAAAATAAGGTGTGAACTTTATAGTTGGTTCATGCATTAACAGGCATTGCCTGCATTGAGTTCCTAGCTTTTATTTTACCCATTCTCTACTTGTAATCATAGGTTTTTTTTTTTTTTTTTTTTCCTTCAGTCAATTATTTGAATGTTTCTTGTGTGAGCATCATTAAGTTGGATTTGTTCTCCTTTCTGTAGTTTGTAAGATGAGCATCTTTGTTGGGTGTTTTCATCTATTAAGCACACTAACTATCTTTTACCCCAGGCTAATGTTGTATTGCTACACATTTTCATAGTTGGTAATCTTTGAAACACTGTTGGTATGTGACTGTCATTGTTTGATAAGTGATGTTGATGGTGGTTAATCAACTTATTTGGTTTGATTGTAGAATGAGTGCCTCTGATGTAACAACTGAAGCAACAGCAGTACATGTTAATCTAAGGGACACACAGAGTGTTCTTCAGGAAGAAGTGATTGCTTCTTTGGAGTTAAACAGGGTTGATTATGCAGTGGGAAGAAAGAAATCACTGCGAGCTCGCTATTATTTTGGCATTATATTCTTGATAATGAATTTTATTGCCTGGTTTTTCCGTGACTATGGACAAGGTGTTTTACAATTTATTCATCGTAAGTCAATTTTATATCTATCCATTTCCATTTTCTAGTCTCAGGCCTTCAGAACTTTTGTATGGCACACTGTCCTTTTCCAAATTTTCATAGTAGGATTTCAATTATCACTATATAATCTAGCTCAATTCCTCTTCCTTGTAAAATGAAAATTGGAGAGAATTTGTGATAGGTATCAATAACAGTTAATTCTTAAGATGGTATCAATTTCTCATATCATCAAATCATGTACAAATCATGTGTTGTAATTTACTTTGTAACCTACAGGGGTTTCCACTTTACAGATCAATAATGAATAGAATATTTGGAAAGACTGGACAAGCAGATATGTGATATACAAAAGCAATTTAATTATTGGCTTGCATTGACGCTGAATCATTTTCTGAAAAAATAGACCAATTTTGCTTGTCATCAAGTGGTTTAGACCATTTGATACATATCCTCTGGTCTGTTGTATATGCTTCATCTATGAATAAACCCATCTTCTAAACCATGGTAAACAATTCTAGATCCTCACTAAAATGATTAAGTTTGCATGCCTATAATAGATACTTCAAAGTTAATGAGGAGGATCATGGAAAATGATTTTATATCTCCCAGAAAAATCTTAAAATAAATACACTTGTTGCCAAAAGCTATATAGTCCAAATGCTTCATGATGAACCTTTCAAAGTTGAAAAATAATCCATTACACATTTTTCATGAACCTGGAGATCTTGAAAGTGCAAAGATATTAGGTCAATTTTACTCATTCTTGTTATTGATACTGTTCTAATTTCTACAGATATCAAAGTTTGTGGAAAAGAAGGAGAAGACTGTTTTCATTCCCTGGGAGTTCTTCGTGTGAGTTTAGGATGCTATGTATCTTTAAGTTATCAGAGTTTCTGCTTCAGGATGAACTCATAATATACTGCTACTGTATCTCTGGATATAACCCTGTAAACAAAGCAATTTTTATTCATTAACTTACTATATAATAATCTTGTATCTTCTGCCAACATCCTTGAAATGCCAACAGATTTTATAACTTTCTGATTTGGATTCTCAATCCAAATAACAAACTTAAGGTTTAGAATCCTCCTAGTGTAGGTAAATCAGATGAAAAAATGTATTATGTTTGGACAAATGTTTCTATAAGGACTTCTAAGAGAGAAAAATAATAATAAAAATGAAATAAGTTTTTTCATCAATTAAAATTAGTTTGTACAAATTAAAAAATAAAATTTTCTACAAGATAAACTAATTTTAACTTATGAAAAAACTCTATTTCATTTTTTTCTTCTTATTTTATTCTTTTAAAAGTCTTTATGAGAATTTGTCCAACAGACCCAAGTACATCATGAGTAGTATTTGAACCAAATATCTCTCATTCCTCCAAGTCTTATCCATTGCAACTCTCACTCACCAGTTGATCCTCTTTATTATGGTGTGTTGTGAGGAATTGAATTTTGTACATGAGAAAACATGATGCATATTTTCTATATGATCATGATTCATAACAAGAACAATCTTCCTTAACGATGAATTAGATATTTTTCTCAGTTATGTTTCTCACTACAGTCAAAACAAGAAAGTTACATGAACGTCGGAATTTGTGGCATTCTGGCTGGTGGGAAGTGAAGTCTCTAATATTTCTTGTATCAATGACACTCCCATTCCTTTTCCCTTCAGAACTTGTTCAAGTATATGGTAAGTTTCTTGCTTTTTGATAATTTTGACCATAACACAGTAATAATAATAATGGTTCTTACATAACGGTTTGGGTTACAAAAGAAGTTCTTGTATAAATCATTCATTTGAAAAACAGTCATTCTTCCAACATTTGGATCAAGGAATTTCTTCTTTCTTATCATTCAAATAGTTTTGAGTAGTAATATTAATTTTCATCCATTGAAAATAGAACTCCTTTCTTTCTCTGCCTTTTTCTTGAATATCATTGAATAAGAACCTTAACATACCTACAATCTTGCAGGTGAGGTTGCTCGTATAGGCGCAGGGTAAGCTTCGAATCTTTTACCAGTATCCTACTATCCCCTGAGAGTCTGCATCAATACAAGGTTATTTACCTGCATGTGGTGGTTCATGTTCACACAGAATTTTTCTTCTTCTACAACTTGTGAGTGTCATCCAATTTATCTCTTGGTGGAATAAGTACTGGACCCCAGATGAAGAAAGGAAGCAGAGGTAGGCACACATTATTGTTGTTGCAAAAATTCATAGATAAACTTAAAAGGTCAATTTTTACATATTGTTCTGAGGATGAACACAACCTAGTTGACTTCTAAACCATTATTGTGTAAAGGTTCTATTGGTGCTAAATAAGTAGATTAGTAAAACTAAGCTTTTACAAAATTCAAAAGATCCTGCATTGGATTGTTCAAGACTTAAATGTCATATGAAAATATCCATCATGATCTATATTATTTACAATGGAATGTAGACATAGTTTTCCTAATGTTTATTACATATGGACATTAACTTTGTTTATTTTTTGAAAATGATATGATTATGTACGGTATAAAGATTAGCAAAACAAATTTAGAATATAAATCTGAAAGACAAACATAAAACAAATTTGAAACATGCTTAAATTTCAATACAACAAATTCATATAATAAGGTCACTAAGGATTTAAATGAATCCCATAAAGCCATTTTACTTGTTTTAGGATATTCAAGACTATTAGTGCAAGTAGTGAGCCAAAAAAGAGTTCACATTAAAACTCTCTTGTATTAGTTTCTCCAAAATCAATCTTTTAACTTATAAATAAGCAAGTTTTAGCTTATGAAGAAAATTATTCACCTTTTACTTTTTCTGGAAATATTTATGGAGAACTTTATCTAGACATGGCATTGTTTATTACTTTCCTGCCTAACATGTTGGCAAATCAATTTGCTTATGCCATCCTCCCGACAAGTTTATGACTGATTTGTTATTTCCTATCACTACAATATATAGGTAAGTTTGAATTGTTTTTAGGCTAAAAAGGATATCATAGTTTTAACATTTTATGGTGACTGTTAGTTATAACCTGTGTTATTTTCCTAATACTTAACTTGGTAAGATCACAATATCACATATCTCTTAAAATAGTGTTCTTGGTCATATTACTTTAAAAGATATGCCCCAATTAAGAATGAATAATTTAAGGCTTATGAATAATAAAATCTAGGCAAGTTTGATATTATACTTTCTCAAGATAACTGTAAATCAGAGATAATCTATAAAAGTGTGTTTGTCACAGGTGCTCCTTTGGACTTTTAATGTCAACGTTGTTTTATGTTGCCTCCATATGTGGAATTGTCTATCTGTATACATCATATGCTTCAAGAGTTTCATGTTTTCTGAATCTATTTTTCATCACATGGACAGCAATTCTACTTGCTGCAATGATGGTTGTATCCCTACATTCAAAGGTACACTGGTACTGATATTTCTAATAGTTGCATAAACAAGAAAATCTGACTTTTCTAATCTCTTTCTTTATCACCGAGATTATATAAGAAGGGCTTACACATGTTTTTAACATTTATATAAAATGAGATTAAGTTATCCTAATATGTTAATTTCCATTAAAATAACTAAAATCTATGTTTCATATATGTTTAACTATTACAGGTTAATAGAGGTCTTTTATCTTCAGGGATTATGGCTTCTTACATTGTTTTCCTTTGTTGGTGTGCATTAAGAAGGTCAGGATTCTGACTCATACATCTCTAGTACTGAAGTTATTTTGAATAGTTTTATTTTTTTCATATCCAAATGTGGATTTCACATTTCAAATGTCAATCCTAACATGCTATAGCTTAAATATTATTTTAATCTACAAATATAGTCACTTTTTTTTCTCTAATTTTTTTCTGGACCTTAAATTCCTCTTATTGTTTTGTATAGATATTGTTGGAACTAAAATGAAAAAAACACACATTTTATTTATAGTACTATCTATTCTTCCCACCACTTGACCCACCTGATCAGTGGATTAAATGCCAGTCTTCTTTATTTTCTTTTTTTAAAATTGAGGTCTAGTGAAACATTCAAAACTTCTCTTTAATGTATGAAGTGGTGAGTCACGTTAGCATTGTTGTTTGGATGAAGATAGATCAATATTTCCTTCTTACATGGAATCTAATATACTCAGCTGTGGTAGATTCCATAATCATTACTTTGATGTTTATAAAGAGGATACAATTTGAATTATATGTGCTAACTTGATTCAGTGTCTACTTCAAATCATATGTTATATTTGGAATTTCTTCTAGAGATGGTATACTTATAGATCTCCGTCATGGAGTTTCAGTGAACCTGCAACCGCAAGATGTGAGACAAAGAACCAAGAGAAAGGAAATAGTGGCTGGATAACTATAGTTGTAAGTTATCAATCTATCTACATGTTAAATTTGAAAAAACCTTTTGTTTACTTCCTCTTCACTTTCCTATAGGTCAAAGATCCTGAGAATTCATTCTTTCCTAAATCTTTTGTAGGTAATTATTGAGGTTAAAAATAATAGATTTTCTGTTTGAGTGTTGTGCTAGAGATCCTATATCAACTAGAGATAAGATCAAATTAATGTATATAAATAAAATGATTTAATGTATATAAAAGAAGTGCAAATCTCACTTCATTGAATATGTTGGTAGATTCGCATAATGTTTAAGTAGATGTTCATTTTAATGCTTGGAAATTAATGATAGAGGAAAATCACTTTGATAAAATCTGACAAACTGATGACATATGGATTTTGGGAAGTTCTACCCTACTTGTCTCCATTTTTGAGATTAACTGCTATGGTATCAGAAGCATATGATTCTTCTTAACAAAATTGTCTATCATAATGAATTAGGCATGGAAATTCTTACATTCTATAAGTTTTAGAATCCGATTTATATAGATGGACAACTTTATTTAATGCCATTTTAGTTAAAATCTGACAATGCCTAGTGTATCTTTGTCTTTTAGCATCACAATACTTTGTGATGCCAAATCCATGTTTATGAAATACGTAGAAGTAGATATGTGGACATTTTAACTGATAATTTTTACAGTGATTCCCATATCTGTGCCACTTTGTCTAGTTTTCTTGAAAGTTTAATCAATGCTTAAGTACTGTTAAATTTTTTAGTAGACCTCTGCTCATTTTGTTGACTCTGTAGTGTGTGCACTACTATCTTTGGATATGTTCTGTTTTTCTTTTTGTGTATGTGGATTAGAATTAAAATGCAGATTTTCTCATACTATGGATTTCTCTTTACATGAATGTTTTAGTCATCTTGTTATTTTGCATCATATATTATTTTCTTAACAGGGCTTCCTTATTGCCATATTTGCAATTGTGATAGCAGCCTTTTCCACAGGCATTGATTCAAAATCCTTTCAGGTGAATCATTCTTTTGAGTCTTTCCTAGATTTAGGGAGTTCTGAAGTTTAATCTTCATTCTTTGATCTAACAAGAAAATTTATGCATGCTACAAGTTGAAGTAAATTTTCTTTTAAAACTCAGTAGAAAATGATTCCCTCCATAGTGAAAAAGTTAGAGTATATTCTCTTCATCAATTTCTCGATATCCAAAACAACATTATTTAATCAAAGCAAAGCCACTTCCTTATTGTGATAGATAGAAAAGATCACGTGATTGTGATGATAAAATCGTAAAAAGATGGTTTTTCCCCACATATTGAAGTGATTTTTTTGGTCCTTTCCAGTTTTCAAAAGGCAAAGTTGAACATGAAGATGATATTCCTTACAGTTATGGATTTTTTCATTTGGTATTCTCCTTGGGGGCAATGTACTTTGCAATGCTGTTCATCAGTTGGGATCTGAATAACTCAGCCAGGAAGTGAGGAACCTAATTCATCATATAGTTATTATATGCTTTGTGTATGATCATGATGATTTGACATCTTGTATGCTCTTCACTTTTATGAATCATGCACACATCAAACCACCAGGTGGAGCATTGATGTTGGCTGGATAAGTGCATGGGTGAGAGTTATCAATGAGTGGTTTGCAGCAACAATTTACAGTAAGTGAATGACTATTTTACATAGAAAAAAGTGTTTTCCAAATTTTCAGTAGATTCAACCACAATTGCTCATATTAGCAAGACAAACAAAGATAGTAATAATAACTAGTATACTGGATTGCAAGTCACATATGAGCTTGTTTAACCTTTTCATAAGTATTTATATATATATATATTTATATATATATATATATATATATATAAATAAAAGTAAGGTATAAATTCACTTTTAGTCTCTATAATTTCATGTATAAAATTTTAATTATTCATTTGATTCTCCAAATTTTTCAAATTGAACCATTTTAATCTGCTGGTAATCTATTATCAACTTGTTAACATAAAATGTTATATGTTAGTTCATCAGTTATGATGTGAATCACTTATTTATGTAAGATATTAAGATAAGATTTGACAAGTTTTAATAGTTGTTATCATTACATATATGTTATTGTTTTCTATTAACAATTGGTTAATATATTGATTCACCTACCTTTCCAATATATACATTTTATTAATTCACCTACCTTTTTAATTCATATCTTAATTGGTTTCATTTTATTAATTTGAACAGTATGGATGGTGATTTCCCCAGTTGTGAGACAGAACAAAGTCATGGATAATGGTGGAACTGTGCAGGACACAGTTGACTTGGCATGATTGACAAACACAAAATCATCAACATTCTTACAGAAAAAGTTCTCCCCTTTCAAATTTTTTCTATTCCTTAATAGTATTTTACTCTTCAACCCACTTAATCTTTAATTGCTGAAAGGCAAAATGTCAAGAATGCAATAAAATGATAAAATATTTTGCTTAAGGTGGTAGATCTGACTGAAAGATATCTTCAAACCTAGTATCATGGTTATAACCACATTATTTAAATCAAATCATGGTTAGTAAGATTATGATCTGATATAAGATAAGTTGTGACTGGTTTAGCTGTATGTGGACCACAAACTAATGGTTGAGTTGGTAGCAATTTTTAAGTGTTTGTTGATCTCATATTTAAATTTACATCTGGAACAAGGTTTTGTATCATAGCTTATTATAGTACATATTTGGAAAAGTAACATATCCTTCATAACTTTGTCAAAAAATGGTTGCCAACTTCTGATATAGAAATCTTGCAACAATCTTGTGCTTTTATATAGATTATTAAACCTATCTATTTATTGGTTACAATAAATACTATGAGGAGCATATTACACCAAACATTACACAATTTTTGAAACCTAACACGTTGAAGTTTATAGTGAGCAAACTTTGAATCCTTAAAAGAATTGGCGAAAAGGAACTGTTCGATTAATCATTTCATAATATTCATTTCTCTTTCCACATGGTTTAAAATTTCAATTACGTGAAGGATATTGAACCAGTTTTGCCGAAAACATGCATTATTTCTAATATACATATCATAGTGATTTTTCATCAGAAACATGACACAGAAATATTTTATAGAATTGTAGTGTAGCAGAAAAAAAAATTAGGAACATATGAGAAAACACTTAGAATAAGAAAAAATTGCATGGTTACTTTATCAATTCATTCCATATCTCAAAAATGCAAGGCTTTATCCAATTTGCTCAAGGCACAACTAATCTGTTATAGTATTAACAACTTCATTACCACCATTTCTTGCAACTACTCCAACACAAACACACACTGCAAGTACTATATAAGATCAAGAGTTGAATTCCATTTCACTCCATCCAAAATAACCATTCTATTATCCTAAACAAACAAATTAAGCACAAAACACATGTCTTTGGGATCATCAGCCACAGCTTTTTGTGTTGCAATGTTGCTTGCTTTTGCACTTATGGCAGTGCCAATTTGCATGGCTGCCACAGAACCTGTGATTGAGTTGTACATGCATGACATTCTTGGGGGCAGTAACCCTACCGCACGCCCAGTGACAGGGTTGCTAGGGAGCATATACAGTGGTCAAGTGCCCTTTGCCACCCCAGTAGGGTTCAACACCCCACAAGGTGGAATTCCCATTCCCAATGCAAATGGTGCCATTCCCACAGTGAATGGAGTCACTGGCATTCCACTAGGCACTGGCTTGGCTGGCACCACCTTTGCACCAAACAACAACAACCAAAACAATGCACCATTGGAGCTAGGACCTGATGGTTTGGGCCTTGGTTTTGGCACAATCACTGTGATTGATGATGTGTTGACCTCTCAACCTGAGTTGGGGTCACAGCTGGTTGGGAAGGCTCAGGGGGTGTATGTGGCTAGTTCAGCAGATGGGACCAGGCAGATGATGGCATTCACAGCACTTTTTGAAGGAGGGGAGTATGGTGATAGCTTGAACTTTTATGGCTTGTACAAGATAGGAAGCACCATGTCAAAATTGTCAGTGATAGGGGGCACAGGGAAATTCAAGACTGCGAGGGGTTTTGCTGAGCTGAGACCTCTTATCCCACCAGGGCAAGTTTCCACTGATGGTGCTGAGACACTGCTCAGAATCACTGTCCATTTGTATTGAACTACTAAACTGTGATGCATTTGTCAGTGGTTCTGTTTGATTGCAGATGATTTTATGAGATTATTGGTCTTGTGTTTTTGTCAGTTTTTAGTTGCTGAAGTATCTGAAGTCCTAGTTGTAATCCCATGAAAAAAACCTTCTGGCGAGTTGTTCCTTGAGAATCTGTAACTTGGATTAGGTTGGTTAATGATGGAACATATTATGATTGATAATGGCACAACTTAATGATCATTATTAATTCTTACCTTATATTTTTCATGTTTGTTTTACCTTTTTTTTTAAAGATAATTTGTACAAAATAAGTATTATTTTTTGAAATTTTTGTCAAGTTAAAAAAAAAAAAAACATTTCTATACGGAAGTGAGAATAACTTTCAAGCTAAAACTAAAATTTTAATAAAAATTAGTTAATATAGTGATAAATTAAATATTTTAGTGAAAATAACATTTACTTTTTATTTTTAGAAATTTAAATAAATATTTGTAACAATATTTTTAATTAACTAAGTTAAATTTAATTAATCTTAGGAATCATAATTAATAGGATTAATATTTTTTGGTAAAAAAAAAAATCTTTTCTAAACAAACGGGTGTCTAAAATACTTTAATCTTAAACAAACATAGGACGAAACCAACATGCACTATTTAAAATGCAAATTAATCAAATTTTAATCAGGCTATGATATCAAAACTTTTTTACTGTCCACTACTGATGATCTTGATTGCTTAGCCATGTGTATATGTTTAGCTGATATAATTTCCTTCTTGTTCTTTATCTAACTTCATTTTTTTCATTGAGGTGCATATTTTTTATGCATGACATTCATTATGCACATTTTGGTTTTTTTTTTTGGATGTAGCTTTATGCACACTTTGTGAGGACATCAAAGTTATGGAGTGCCAATTCCTTTCCCTTCTGCGTTACTTTGAAGACTGGTAGACATGATGGTGTTCTTAAATCATGTGATATGATGATATACCTTATTCTTCTAGAAATATAGCTTATGAGGGGGGAATGGTCATTATGATTTCAACACATTTTTAGAGAAGGTAACCTTTGCTGAGAGCCTTGCAAAAAAGGAGCCTCTGAAGATAACTATAGTTGTGTTTAACTAATGTCCTCAAGATCTTCAAGACTAACTTACTAAGTATTACAGATGCAATAGACATTTCTTTTGTTAGAAACTCTTAGTTTTTTCTGCCTAATTTCTGATGCATGAAACTAAAAGACCATGATGTGTAAATAGTGGATAATTTTATTTTCTTTTTCATTTGCTAATAGCTTAAAAACGTACAGCATCCAGGGAATCCAAGTTTTTTATTTATTTATATAAAGGATTCAAACATTAATGCTTGGCGATACTGTTATTAAGTAACACTGGGACAAGTTAGTTTGTGGAAACGGAAGAAATTTAAAAAAATAAGTTTTAATATAAACTAGAATATGATCAATTTAAAAGATTAATTAAGAAATTATCTATTTTAAAAAAATAATACTTGAGAATTTATTGATATTAGCATAAGAAAAGGTCTGACTGAAAATATTTTATTGAAGAATTATTAAGTTTGATCATTAGTTAATTTATTTAATCAATTTTACCAAACGATATAAGAATTGAATAGCACTGGTTCGTATATTTAGTATATGGAATATATTTAGTTATATGGAATCGAGGTAAAATTATTAATTTTCAGAAGTAGTTAAATAAAGGTAATAAATTGCACTTGCTAAACCAGAGAGCTAAATAATAGATTGAACGCAGGTGAAAGGTTTCTTTTACATTTTTCCTCAAACATAACAAAAGATAATAACAACGTCGTATATTAATAAATAATGTTCGAAAAATACTACATAGTTCATACCCTTACAAGTTTTATTCTTCTCTCTTTGGAGGTTTAATTAATTAAGCTATTGTCTTATGATTTTGGTTTAGTTGTACTTGTACTCACCTTTCAAATTTCTGACTTTCTTCCAAAGTCCTGTGGACTGATTCTTAGAAAAGATCTATCATTACGAAAACATTTGAAAGAGTGGTTGTGACAAAACAGTATTACTTTTTTCTCCCATGAATTTCTACACAATCAACCTCATAGCACAGTTTCTTTCTTTCATTACATCTAAACAATGCCACTGAACACAAATGTTGACTCATTTTTGTAGTAGATTATAACGCACAACTAATCTACTTCCCTGTTAAATTCAACAACTTCATTATGACCCATGTCTCACAACCACTCCAACACTGTGTTCCCTCCTATATAATACCAAGACATGCATTTCGTTCTACATCCTTTCAAAATTCAATACCATATAGAAGAAATGACATCTACACATGAAACACTTGGAAACAAGATGGCTATGGGAATGGGATCATTATTTGTAGCTTCCCTGGCAATTTTGGTTGCCTGTGCAAATTTGGCCATAGCTATAGCAGCAGTTGACCCCATTGCAGCCACTGGGAAAGAACCTGTTATTGAGCTATACATGCATGACATTCTGGGGGGCAGTAACCCAACAGCTCGACCAGTGACCGGCTTGCTGGGAAGCATATACAGTGGTGAAGTACCTTTTGCAACGCCAGTAGGATTCAACACCCCACAAGGTGGGATTGCCATCCCCAATGCCAATGGTGCTAATCCCACTGTCAATGGAGTTTTTGGTATTCCACTAGGAACTGGATTGGCTGGTACTTCGTTTGCACCAAACTCAGGTAACAACAACAATCAAAACAATGCCCAGCTGCAGTTAGGACCTGATGGATTGGGACTAGGCTTTGGTACAATTACTGTCATTGATGATATTCTGACCTCTCAACCTGAAATGGGGTCCCAACTAGTTGGTAAGGCTCAAGGAGTGTATGTGGCAAGTTCAGCAGATGGGACTAGACAAATGATGGCTTTCACAGCCCTGTTTGAAGGAGGGGAATATGGTGATAGCTTAAACTTTTATGGCCTGTATAAGATAGGAAGCACCATGTCACGAATATCTGTGCTAGGGGGAACAGGGAAGTTCAAGAATGCAAGGGGTTTTGCAGAACTGAGAGCTCTTATCCCACCAGGACAGATTTCCACTGACGGTGCAGAGACGCTGCTGAGGATTACTATCTATTTGAAATACTAAAACTGAAGTGTGGAAATGTAAAAGCAACTGGGTGCTGTTTGATCACTGATGACTGAGATTGGTCTTGTATATTGTCAGTTTGATACTTGGTTTGCAGAATGTACTTGAAATCTTAGTTGTATTCCCAAGAAACCATATGGTGATTTTTTTTTCTTTACAGAAAATGATAGATTGTGGCGCTTGAAGTATTTCTGGTTGGATTTTGATTTTTGAATACAAGCAAAAGCAATAAATGCCTCAAACTCAGCCAATGACAGTTTACAAGGAAAACAAAAAAATTAAGCAAACCAGTAACAAGCTATCATTGAGTGCTAAAAGCATTAGATATTGTGTGGTTTCAACATAATCTATAAAGAAAAAAACAAAGATTGATGCAAGATAATGAAGAAAAATTCAGACAATGAAAGAGAGTTTACTGCCTATGAATCATGAAATGGAAGAAAGTGTCACTTATTAGTTCAGATACATGCACGAGTCTACCAGTTGACAATATGATTAACAACGCAGCAGGAGTTCATAAACAACTTCCACCAAAACAAATCCTATACACGAAACAAATTAAGAGTTAAATCTGAACATAAATTATACCATACTAATAAGGGGGTGAAACCGGGAGTTGTTTTAAACTGTATGGACATCCTGTTACAAGAAGTAGCTACCAGTTATTATTGTCTTAAATTGTAGAGGTATCTCTACTGCACCATGTCATTTAATTTACAATCCACCGTCCAGTTCAATCAATGGACACCAATGATAGAAAATTATTATGCATAAGAGTTTTATGATGATTACCGATTCGCATGCAGGATCTTCACATTTTTAACACAAACTGGTGATATTAACGTGAGAATTCAAGGTAGCTTCATCAAGTCCATAGAGTTCATCGATCAAGTGCATTCGCAACGATGCGGGACCTTTAGCCATCTTCATTCCTAGCTCACCAGCAACACCAAATACAGCTAATGCTGACACTGCCGCATCCAAAGCATGGCTTTTGTCAACAGCAACAAAGGCAGCAATCAGTGCAGTGACTGAGCACCCAGTTGCTGTTATTTTTTGCATCATGGCCACCCCATTGTGAGCACCAACAACTCGATTTCCATCCGTGACAATGTCAGTGGCTCCTGACACTGCAACTACGGCACCACTTGTCTGAGCTAAGAGCTTTGCAGCTTCAACTGCGTCGATTGACTCGTGAACACTGTCCACACCCTTGACAATGGAGCTATATTACATAATGTAGTGACAAATTTTCTCAGATTTAAGGGAGAGAAAAAATTAATAATGTTTAGTTGAATTTTCAATGAGCCTCAGCATCCTTATTTCTTTTCTTTTTATTTTTTCAATGTAGAGTCACTAAAATCAATCACTTTCAGATAAAAATGTGCATCTTCCTATTGCTACGGCATTCTAGTTAAACTCCAGTTTTTAATGTTGTAAAACCCATCCTATTCTGATCCAAGAATCACACAAATGCAGTAGGCATGTCCAACAGAAAAAGAAAAAAGAAAAAAAAAATGATTGTAAACAAAGACCTTGATCCTGAAAGTAAATCATAATTTTTAGTCCTTATAATAAGAAAATGTCTGATTTAGTTTTTAAATATGTAAAAAAATATAAATTAATTTCTAATTATTACAACTTAATATTATATTAATATTAAATTGTTTTTAAAAATACGATTTAATGTAGTATTAGTTAAGTTTTAACTTTTTTTAATTAAACTTTTTTTAATCCTTAATTTGAATCAATTTTATTTTTATTCCTTAAATTTAAAAGTAATTTTTTAATTTCTCAAATTTGAAAACATTTTTAATACTTTAAATTTAAAAATATTTTTAATGTAATATTTTAAATATTTCAATTTATAAATAATTCATTTTGACGTGTTAAAATTTTGTTCAGCATAAGTCTCTCATCTTTTATCTTTTTTATTTTTTTCATATAAAATTTTAACTTAAATTTTTATTTTAAAATTAAAATATAATCTATAACAATATATAAAAATATAATCTTAATATAAGTTTCAATCTACAACTTTTTTTTTCTCCTATAACTTTATTACTATCCAAGTTCACTAAACTATTTTTTAGTTTCTTTTTTAATACACTTTTTTAAGAAATTTTAAACCGTTACCTTAATTTTTATAACGTCATTATTAATCACATTTCTAACTTAACTATTTTTTAATTTTTTATATATGATTTTATAATTATCTTTAACATTTTTTTTAAAAAGTTCAAACTGTTACTTTAATTAACTATCTTTTCATTTTTATTGTTTTAAAATCCGATACTTTTTTCAAATTTATACGACTATTTTTGTCATATTTATTTTTTTCTTATTATTTTTCTTTCAAATTTGTGATTTTTCTCATCAATCAATCTATCATCTCTAATCACTTTAAAGTTTTTTTTTTTAATTTTAATAATTTTTAAATATTTATTAATATTTTGTTTTTCTCTTTTACTATTTTTTCTTTTTTTTTTCTTAAGATATATACTTTAATAATTTTAAATATTTTTTCTAAAGAAATAAAAATAGTATTTTAATAAAATAAGAATAACCATTTACATTATAAGTAATTTTCTTCATTTTTTTTCTATTTTATTCTTTTATTATTTATATTATATATTTTTTATGTTAAAATTGTATTAATATTTAATTTGTTGTTGAGAAGAAAAATAAATAATGAAAACACGTCCTTTTAAAGATAATTCTTAAAAAATTATTTATTTGATTACGTCATTTTAATATTATTATTCTTTTTTATTTTAAATCTAATTATTTTCATTTTTATTTATATTATATATATTTTATATTAAACTCTATTAATTTTTAGCTTATTACAAAAGAAATAAATAATAAAGACATGGGTTTTTTTAAAAATTATTTTTAATATAACTACTTTTTCAAAAACATGTCATAATTTAAAAAAGTTTTAAAATTATTTTAATTATATATATATATATATATATTTACAATTTTTTCTCTCTCATAATTAAAATACGCGGATATAATTATTTTTGTTTTGCCAGATTTAAAATTATGAATTAAATTAATACGCAAAAAATGATAATAACAATAATTAAATTTTTAGAAATTAAATTAAATTGATGGATTGGTTGGTTACCTTGGAAGCGCTGGTGGAAGGTTCCGCGGAAGCGAGTGAGAGCGCGATGATCTCAGAGGCGTTTCCCCTGACGACGGTGGGCTTGAGACGGAGCAGTTCCCGGCAGGCTTCGAAGCGGAAGGAGGAGGCGGAGGCGGCGACGGGGTCCAGGACCCAGGGCGTGCGGAGCTCGTTGCAGATTTGAGCAGCGGCCTTCATGGCGGGGAGCCAGGAGGGGGTGAGGGTGCCAACATTGACATAGAGAGCGGCGACGCGTGGGGTGAATTCAGGGAGCTCCTGGGCGGCGTGGAGCATGGCGGGGGAGGCGCCGGCGGAGAGGAGGGTGTTGGCGACGATGTCCATGGAGACGAAGTTGGTGATGCATTGGATGAGAGGGGATTGGGCGCGAAGCAGAGAGAGAAGGTGCCATGCCTTGGAACCCCATTGGGTTTCTTCGGAGTCCATTGAGAAAGATAGAAGAAACACAAACACTGCGAATCGGTGGTTATCTCGTGAATCGATGAATTGACTAGAAGAGTTAGGGTTCTTTTTCTAATATTAAAAGAAATATAAAAAATTAAAAAGGTGATTAAGACAATTAAATTATTTTGTTAATTTCAAAAGCATAATATTATATATTAAGTATTCTACGTCGTAATTACTGTTTTTAAATTTAAATAAATTTATTTTGTTGAACAAAATTTACCATTAGAAAAAATGTATTCTACACAAGTATTGTTGTTTAAGAAGAAAAACTAAATCAATTCTTCTTCTAAGTGATGTATACTGGATTTGCTATAATAAAAAAAATATAATAAAAAATGATTAATTTTGTATTAGTATAAAAAATCAATTATTATTAAGTCTATAATAAATTATACTCAAAATTTAAACATAACTATTTTTTTATTATGGATAGTGATATAATTTATTATGATAAAAAAAATATGTGAATTTGTTCATGCACTTGATTCTCCTTCAAAAATCTATCCTCCTAAGTGAATGACAGAATTGTTCTTGCACCATTCTATGGATTCGATTTCGAACACAGTAGCAGAAGTCCCATGATCCAATGGTGTGGTCTCAAGATACATATCAATCATTTCCTCCAACTTATCAAGATAAGCTTCAAAATTTGCAACTTATCATATAATAAGAAAAATACATAAGACGAAGGGAAAATAAAAGTTGCTAAGATATGATTTAGAAGTAAAGTTACTCTGTAGCAAATAAGAAGATACCAATTTATTTCACAAACTTCAGACGCAAAAAATTCTTGATTTGCTCAAGCAAATAAGATCCCAACAAATATCATCACCACCATTTTCCAAAGTGAATAATGACCCCGCACATAAAGGAAAAAATAAATAAATAAAAAATACTCATCACTGACCATTCATCCTCATAATGAAAAACATGAAAAAAGAAAATTCAGCAACAAATAATAAAAATAGTGAACCATTTTTTATGGTAGTAAATGTTGAACAATGTAGGGGTTCATAATAATCATGGAGGAAAAGTATCAACAATGACTAAGTAAACTGAAAAAAATAGAAGGCTTTTATGTTGGAAAAATTCAAAGACTTAAACCACAGCTAGTCAATATAAAAACAAAATAAAAAACAATTAAAAAAAAGGCAAAAATGAATGAGAAAATAACAACACAGGGTTGAAAAGAAATTGTAAAACTGTTTTGGACTAACCTTTTGTAGTGGTCAGCACATCTAAGGGAACCAACCAGCTAAATAAAGTAAAGAAAGCTCTTGCTTCAAAACTCTAGCTTTGAAACCATTCTGAAGAGATGCTGGAGGGATAATGACTCTATCAATAAAATTCCAGTCAAGTTCCTCCTTGTTGGTCACTTTCATCACGAGGATTAGGCCACCCTTCAGGTGCATATGAGAAACCATCACCAAAAGAGTAAGGTGACATTGGTTGAAGATCAAAAGTAAGGTGCATATGGCAAACACACAATAACTTAACTTTGCTATAGAAACGTAAAAATACTGTAAAGTTGATCAGAAAATAGTTTGAAAATTTCCTAAAATTTAATCTTACCATCGAAGTCACTGCTATTGTGGAAATGTAAGTCAATTAGTGTGAAAATAATCACAAAACTCTGAATACACACTTGAAATGTTGTTGACATCATTCACCATTTACGTAAGAATTTAGCTAAACATGTAATATCATCAGTATGACCCAACAACAATCAAGCTAAACATGTAATATCATCACTATGACCCAACGACAATCATAAGTTAATATAAGAATAGTTATGAGTTAAAGTTGTCATATCATCTTTATATTCACGCTTATACAAGGAGAAACATCCTATTATTCACCCTCATACAAGGAGAAGCATGAAAGAAGAAAGTTCTGAACCATTTTGATGGGAGTAAATGTTGAACAATGTAGGAGATCATGACAATCAGAGAGGAAAAACATCAATAATGACTAAGTAAACTGAAACAAATAGAAGGCTTCTATGTAGGAAAAATTCAAAGACTTAAACTACAGCCAATCAAGACAAAAAGAAAATAAAAATTAAAAAAAAAACAGGCAAAAATGAATAGGAAATGACTAACCTTGTGTGGGGGTCTGCTCAGCTGAGGGAATCAGTCAGCTAAATAAAGTAAAGAAGGCTTCAATTGTCATGTTAGAAAAATTTGATTGAAGATATCTCAGAATAACAACCTTACTTTGAAACTCTAACTTGTGAGAACCATTCTGAAGAGGTGCTTGAGGGATAAGGGCTCCATTAGTAAAATATTCAGCCAAGTTCCTCCTTGTTTCCACTTTCCAGCCCCATACATCACCAGGATTAGGCCACCCTTCAGGTGCATATACCTTCACCAAAATTGGTAAGGTGACATTGGTTCAAGATCAAAGTTTTTTCCTTTGTCACATACTTAAAAGCATTGTCTTCAATTGTAGAGTCATTCTTCAAGGATTCCTTGTAATCATGACAACTACACTAACAAAAGATAATGTAAACTACTGAAGAGTCCATACAAACACACAAATAGATTACTATTTCCTATATATTAGCACGTTATAAGTTGTTTTACTCATGTGCTTGTAGAAATATGTGATGATATATAATGAAATTCCCTAAAACTTAACTTTACTACAAAAGTGTTAAAATAGTGTGAAGTTGATCAGAAAATAGTGTGAAAATTCCCTAAAATTTAACCTTACCATTGAAGTCACGGCTATTGTGGAAATGTAAGTCAATTAGTGTGAAAATAATCACAAAACTCTGAATACACACTTGAAATGTTGTTGACTTCATTCACCACTTACGTAAGAATTGAGCTAAACATGTAATATCATCACTATGACCCGACAACAATCAAGCTAAACATGTAATATCATCACTATGACCCAACGACAATCATAACTTAACATAAGAATAGTTATGAATTAAAGTTGTCATATCATCTTTATATTCATGCTTATACAAGGAGAAACATCCTATTATTCACCCTCATACAAAGAGAAGCATGAAAGGAGAAAGTTCTGAACCATTTTGATGGGAGTAAATGTTGAACAATGTAGGGGATCATGACAATCATAGAAGAAAAACATCAATAATGACTAAGTAAACTGAAACAAATAGAAGGCTTCTATGTAGGAAAAATTCAAAGACTTAAACTACAGCCAATCAAGACAAAAATAAAATAAAATTTAAAAAAAAAAAATACGCAAAAATGAATGAGAATGGACTAACCTTGTGTGGCGGTCAACTCAGCTGAGGGAATCAGCCAGCTAAATAAAGTAAAGAAGGCTTCAATTGTCATGTTAGAAAAATTTGATTGAAGATATCTCATAATAACAACCTTACTTTGAAACTCTAACTTGTGAGGACCATTCTGAAGAGGTGCTTGAGGGATAAGGGCTCTATCAGTAAAATATTCAGCCAAGTTCCTCCTTGCTTCCACTTTCCAGCCCCATACATCACCAGGATTAGGCCACCCTTCAGGTGCATATACCTTCACCAAAATTGGTAAGGTGACATTGGTTCAAGATCAAAGTTTTTTCCTTTGTCACATACTTAAAAGCATTGTCTTCAATTGTAGAGTCATTCTTCAAGGATTCCTTGTTATCATGACAACTACAATAACAAAAGATAATGTAAACTGCTGAAGAGTCCATACAAACACACAAATAGATTACTATTTCCTATATATTAGCACGTTATAAGTTGTTTTACTCATGTGCTTGTAGAAATATGTGATGATATATAATGAAATTCCCTAAAACTTAACTTTACTACAAAAGTGTTAAAATAGTGTGAAGTTGATCAGAAAATAGTGTGAAAATTCCCTAAAATTTAACCTTACCATCGAAGTCACTGCTATTGTGGAAATGTAAGTCAATTAGTGTGAAAATAATCACAAAACTCTGAATACACACTTGAAATGTTGTTGACTTCATTCACCACTTACGTTAGAATTGAGCTAAACATGTAATATCATCACTATGACCCAACAACAATCAAGCTAAACATGTAATATCATCACTATGACCCAACTATAATCATAACTTAACATAAGAATAGTTATGAATTAAAGTTGTCATATCATCTTTATATTCATGCTTATACAAGGAGAAGCATCCTATTATTCACCCTCATACAAGGAGAAGCATGAAAGAAGAAAGTTCTGAACCATTTTGATGGGAGTAAATGTTGAACAATGTAGGGGATCATGACAATCATAGAGGAAAAACATCAATAATGACTAAGTAAACTGAAACAAATAGAAGGCTACTATGTAGGAAATATTCAAAGACTTAAAGTACAACCAATCAAGCCAAAAAGAAAATAAGAATTAAAAAAAAAAAAACAGGCAAAAATGAATGAGAGAGGGCTGCCCTTGTGTGGGGGTCAACTCAGCTGAGGGAATCAGCCAGCTAATTAAAGTAAAGAAGGCTTCAATTGTCATGTTAGGAAAATTTGATTGAAGATATCTCATAATAACAACCTTACTTTGAAACTCTAACTGGTGAGGACCATTCTGAAGAGGTGATTGAGGGATAAGGGCTCTATCAGTAAAATATTCAGCCAAGTTCCTCCTTGCTTCCACTTTCCAGCCCCATACATCACCAGGATTAGGCCACCCTTCAGGTGCATATAC
>BDMB01000012.1:3265954-3435824 GCA_016859785.1 Macrotyloma uniflorum | reverse complement strand
AGGATTAGGCCACCCTTCAGGTGCATATACCTTCACCAAAATTGGTAAGGTGACATTAGTTCAAGGTCAAAGTTTTTTCCTTTGTCACATACTTAAAAGCATTGTCTTCCATTGTAGAGTCATTCTTCAAGGATTCCTTGTTATCATGACAACTACACTAACAAAAGATAATGTAAACTACTGAAGAATCC
Organism: Macrotyloma uniflorum; assembly: GCA_016859785.1. Taxonomy (NCBI): domain Eukaryota; kingdom Viridiplantae; phylum Streptophyta; class Magnoliopsida; order Fabales; family Fabaceae; genus Macrotyloma; species Macrotyloma uniflorum. The sequence continues at coordinate 3,435,633 of BDMB01000012.1, read as the reverse complement.
ATACAAACACACAAATAGATTACTATTTCCTATATATTAGCACGTTATAAGTTGTTTTACTCATGTGCTTGTAGAAATATGTGATGATATATAATGAAATTCCCTAAAACTTAACTTTACTACAAAAGTGTTAAAATAGTGTGAAGTTGATCAGAAAATAGTGTGAAAATTCCCTAAAATTTAACCTTACCATCGAAGTCACTGCTATTGTGAAAATGTAAGTCAATTAGTGTGAAAATAATCACAAAACTCTGAATACACACTTGAAATGTTGTTGACTTCATTCACCACTTACGTAAGAATTAAGCTAAACATGTAATATCATCACTATGACCCAACAACAATCAAGCTAAACATGCAATATCATCACTATGACCCAACTACAATCATAACTTAACATAAGAATAGTTATGAATTAAAGTTGTCATATCATCTTTATATTCATGCATACAAGGAGAAGCATCCTATTATTCACCCTCATACAAGGAGAAGCATGAAAGAAGAAAGTTCTGAACCATTTGATGGGAGTAAATGTTGAACAATGTAGGGGATCATGACAATCATAGAGGAAAAACATCAATAATGACTAAGTAAACTGAAACAAATAGAAGGCTACTATGTAGGAAATATTCAAAGACTTAAAGTACAACCAATCAAGACAAAAAGAAAATAAAAATTAAAAAAAAAAAAATAGGCAAAAATGAATGAGAAAGGGCTGCCCTTGTGTGGGGGTCAACTCAACTGAGGGAATCAGCCAGCTAAATAAAGTAAAGAAGGCTTCAATTGTCAGGTTAGGAAAATTTGATTGAAGATATCTCATAATAACAACCTTACTTTGAAACTCTAACTTGTGAGGACCATTCTGAAGAGGTGATTGAGGGATAAGGGCTCTATCAGTAAAATATTCAGCCAGGTTCCTCCTTGCTTCCACTTTCCAGCCCCATACATCACCAGGATTAGGCCACCCTTCAGGTGCATATACCTTCACCAAAATTGGTAAGGTGACATTAGTTCAAGGTCAAAGTTTTTTCCTTTGTCACATACTTAAAAGCATTGTCTTCAATTGTAGAGTCATTCTTCAAGGATTCCTTATTATCATGACAACTACACTAACAAAAGATAATGTAAACTACTGAAGAGTCCATACAAACACACAAATAGATTACTATTTCCTATATATTAGCACGTTATAAGTTGTTTTACTCATGTGCCTGTAGAAATATGTCATGATATATAATGAAATTCCCTAAAACTTAGCTTTACTACAAAAGTGTTAAAATAGTGTGAAGTTGATCAGAAAATAGTGTTAAAATTTCCTACAATTTAACCTTACCATCGAAGTCACTGCTATTGTGGAAATGTAAGTCAATTAGTGTGAAAATAATCACAAAACTCTGAATACACACTTGAAATGTTGTTGACTTCATTCACCACTTACGTAAGAATTGAGCTAAACATGTAATATCATCACTATGACCCAACGACAATCATAACTTAACATAAGAATAGTTATGAATTAAAGTTGTCATATCATCTTTATATTCATGCTTATACAAGGAGAAGCATCCTATTATTCACCCTCATACAAGGATAAGCATGAAAGTAGAAAGTTCTGAACCATTTTGATGGGAGTAAATGTTGAACAATGTAGGGGATCATGACAATCATAGAGGAAAAACATCAATAATGACTAAGTAAACTGAAACAAATAGAAGGCTTCTATGTAGGAAAAATTCAAAGACTTAAACTACAGCCAATCAAGACAAAAATAAAATAAAAATTAAAAAAAAAAACAGGCAAAAATGAATGAGAAAGGACTAACCTTGTGTGGGGGTCAACTTATCTGAGGGAATCAACCAGCTAAATAAAGTAAAGAAGGCTTCAATTGTCATGTTAGAAAAATTTGATTGAAGATATCTCATAATAACAACCTTACTTTGAAACTCTAACTTGTGAGGACCATTCTGAAGAGGTGCTTGAGGGATAAGGGCTCTATCAGTAAAATATTCAGCCAAGTTCCTTCTTTCTTCCACTTTCCAGCCCCATACATCACCAGGATTAGGCCACCCTTCAGGTGCATATACCTTCAGCAAAATTGGTAAGGTGACAGTGGTTCAAGATCAAAGTTTTTTCCTTTGTCACATACTTAAAAGCATTGTCTTCAATTGTAGAGTCATTCTTCAAGGATTCCTTGTTATCATGACAACTACACTAACAAAATATAATATAAACTGCTGAAGAGTCCATACAAACACACAAATAGATTACTATTTCCTATATATTAGCACGTTATAAGTTGTTTTACTCATGTGCTTGTAGAAATATGTCATGATATATAATGAAATTCCCTAAAACTTAACTTTACTACAAAAGTGTTAAAATAGTGTGAAGTTGATCAAAAAATAGTGTGAAAATTCCCTAAAATTTAACCTTACCATCGAAGTCACTACTATTTTGGAAATGTAAGTCAATTACTGTGAAAATAATTATAAAATTCTGAATACACACTTGAAATGTTGTTGACTTCATTCACCACTTACAAAAGAATTGAGCTAAACATGTAATATCATCACTATGACCCTACAACAATCAAGCTAAACATGTAATATCATCACTATGACCCAACAACAATCATAACTTAACATAAGAATAGTTATGAGTTAAAGTATACAAATGAAAGAATAGTTATCTCCCTAACTAATAAGGCAAAATAAATACAATGTTAAAATGCCGAATATTTATGATGGAAAAAATTAACTTATCTTCAAAGATTTATTTAGATAAATTTTAGAAGTTTATCCATAAATTAAGAACAAACTTTTACTAAAAAATGTCAACAAAGTAACTTATACATAAACTAATTTTAGTTTTAGAGAAACTTGTTCATTTTTTCTTTTCAATGATTTATCCTAAACATACTTATTAAACCAAACAAACTCTATAAGTTAATTTGAGTAATTTTGAATCTAAAACTAGAAGAGTTTTTAAAAAAAAAATTATTAGAAAAATAATAACTATATTTTTAGTAAAGAACATCTCTTAATTTCTTCTAACATGCATTCAAATAAGAAGATCTCTTAATTTCTTCTAACATGCATTCAAATAGCCCTTTGAGATTTCTTATTAATTATTTCTAAAAAGCTAATTTTATTCTATAAAAAGTTAACTTTCTTTACCGGTTAAATTTAAAATCCATTTTCATTTTTTCATCTTAGGTTGTTTGTACATATTTTTAGGGTTTAGAATTTCTACAAAAGAAAAAAAAGAGTTTTTTGCTACTAAAATTAATTTTTGCAAATTAATTTGAACTTTGGTTCAAACATAACATTTATTCTCTTACTTCTGTTTTAGAAGAAGTATATCTAAATAGAACATAAATAAAAAAAGCCATGCATGACTTCTATGAACTTAGTCGAATGCAACTGATGACTCCATATTTTATAGTAGCACACATGCAGAGTCATAAGGAAAAGAGCAAGCAACCCAAACAAAAAAGATACAATTTTTCGAAAGAAAAAGTGAAAAATATGTTTAAATAGAAATAGTGGGAGCAAAAAGAGGAATGAGGAGTAAAAGGGGCGAAAAATAATCTAGTGAGGCATGAGTGTCCCTAGAGAGGGTCACCAGAGAGTAGAGGAGGGAATCACCAATGAATTGAAAGAAAATGAAAATCAGGGGATGAGAGAGCCATGGATGAAAGAGAAGGGAATGTGCGAAGGATAGGATTTGTGTAGAGAAGAGAAGCGATATGGAAAAAAGAAAACTAAAATAGTTCATAAATAACAATATTTATAAAAAGAAGAGGTTAATAACTTTTATATAATTAAATTATTTTTAAAATTTATAAAAATTAAAATATAACTTTTTCTAAAATTTTATATTTAAAAGAAAATTTATAAAAAATTTAAATATCATTAAAAATTATAAAACTCTTAAAAAAATAGTTATAGTAAAGAAAGAATTAGAATTGATTAGTGACTATATTATTATTATGAAAGTTTTATATTTATATTTATTGATTATATTTTTAATGTTTAATTTCTTATATTCTAAAAATAATATACTTTTTTTAATAGTAAATATGATTTGAAAATTTATTATTTATTTATAATTTTATTAAATGAATGAGGTGTAAGAACATAATGAATTAATGAATTAAGTTTAGGTAAAAAAGTTTATAATTTTAATATAATTATAAAGATATATAATTTTAAACCGTTATCTTAATTTTTATAACTTTATTATTAATCCTATTTTTAAGTATTTTTTAATTTTTTATATATGATTTTATAATTATCTTTAATATTTTTTAAAAATTTCAGACTTTTACTTTAATTAATTATTTTTAATTTTAATTATTTTAAAATCTGATGCTCTGTAAATTTATACGATTATTTATGTCATATTTTCATTTTTTTTTCTAATCACAATAAAGTATTTTTGTTTAATTTTAATAATTTTTCAACTATTTATTTATATTTTGTTATATATATATATATATATATTTGTTTTTCTCTTTTACTATAATAATCTAAATTATAAGTAATTTCCTTCATTTCTTTTTATTTTTGTTTTTATTATATCATATATTTATTATGTTAAATTGTATTAATATTTAATTTGTTGTTGAGAAGAAAAATAAATAAAAAAACACATCTTTAAAGATAATTCTTCAAAATTTATTTATTTGATTATGTCATTTTTATATTATTATTCTTTATATTTTAATTCTAATTATTTTCATTTTTATTTATTTTTATATTAAACTTTATTAATTTTTAGCTTATTGCAAAAAGAAATAAATAATAAAGACATGGTTTTTTTTAAAATTATTTTTTTATATAATTACTTTTTTAAAAGCATGTCATATTTTAAAAAAGTTTTAAAATTATTTTAATTATATATATATATATATACAAATTTTTCTATTTTTTCTCTCTCATAATTAAAATACGCGGATATAATTATTTTTGTTTAAATTAATACGTAAAAAAACGATAATAACATAAATTAGAATTTTAGAAATTAAATTAAATTGATGGATTGGTTGGTTACCTTGCGGTTCCGCGGAAGAGACGTTTCCCCTGACAACGGTGGGCTTGAGGCGGAGCAGTTCCCGGCAGGCTTTGAAGGGGAAGGTGGAGGCGGAGGCGGCGACGGGGTCCAGGACTATATTGCGTTAATCTATATTGCCTGTTCTGTTACATTGTGTTCTTAATTCAGTGTTCATGATATCTATAAGAGAAGGGTCTTAGGCAGAAGTTGCAAAATGATAAAAGCCTTTGTTTCAAATATATCTCCGTTTGCAATGAAAGAACAGTAATTGTAAGCCCTAACTTGTGAAAACAAAAATAAAATATTGGTTTTATTTGATATAACATTAGAATAAAAAAGAACTAATATGCTTCTCATATTAAAAATATTTGTTGGTACATAGATTTAATCTTAGATTTTACAATAATTTTTATTTACATATTTTTAGGTGAAGATTTCTACAAAAGAAAAAAAAACAAAAGTAAAACGAGTTTTTTGCTACTAAAATTAATTTTTGCGAATTAACATTTATTTTCTTTTCCCGTACTAAAGAGGAATGAGGAGTGAAAGGGGGCAAAAAGTAACTTAGTGGGAATGCGAGCATATGCGAGCATAAATGTCCGAGAGAGTCATAGATGGAAGAGAAAGAAATCGGCTAAAGATTGAAAAAAAAAGGTTAAGAACTTATATATAATCAAATTATTTTTAAAATTTATAAAATTTAAATATAAACTTTATAAATTTTTATTACTAAAATAAAATTTATAAAAGATTTAAATATCATTAAAAATTATAAAATTCGTAAACGAAATGTTATATCAGTTTAATTTATTTATTTAGACTAAGTTGATATATATATTCTAAAAATAATATACTTTTATAGTGAATATAATTTGAAAATCTATTTTTACTTTAGAATTTATTATTTATTTATAATTTTATTAAATGAATTATAATATAAATTTAAGTCAAGAATTTTAAATCTAATGAGTGATTCATATATATTTAGGTTAAGATGACTATTACTTACTTTAATTTAATCATTTTATTTTATAATTTAAATAATTTTTAATTAAAAAAAATTATATTATACTAAGAGCATATCATATAGGTTATTTATACATTTAATTTTATTTATAACTTTTTCCATATATAAAATATTTGTAATAAGATTTTATTACATGAATATATTTAACAATAAAATTTATTACCATTTAAATTGTATTATTTAATAAAATTTTATTGAAATACAAGTTTTATATATTTTCTTTTTCAAAATTAAAATATAAGAATTATCATGTTAGAAAAACATATAAAATGCTGATATGAGATAACATGTTACAACCATTTTCAGTTGTTAAGTAAATATACGTTAATATGTAATAAGATTAGATTGTAATAAAATTGTAATAAACTAGTATTTTTGCTGTGATTTTATAAATTAAATCCTAGAACTTAATTAAATTTTTTCACGAATTTACTAATGTATTAAACTAACAAAAGTAATATCCAATTTGTTAAATGTAACGTATAAGATCCATTAAAAATAACATCTAAAAACTCTATGAAGAAAATTGTCCATCCCATCTACTCAAACAAATAAATATTTTCAAATTAAAGTTAAGATTTCTTAACTTTTTTTTTTTTTTATAATGACTTATATAAAATAAGATATATTGTTTTCATTAATTAAAATTAATTTAAAAAATAATTTTTTTATAACAATAATTATAGAAAGGGAAGAAAGTGATAGAAAAGAATCCCACAACTGAACCAAACATCAACATTTCATCACATGAAAAAATCACAGTAAAGAAAAGAGAGAGACCACAATTGAACCAACCGACCAACATTTCTTCACATCAAAGGTGAAGTAAGGAGAGAGATCTCACTAAAAGAACCAAGAAAAACCAATCATAAACATTTTATAATATTCTAAAATCATCGGTAACAACTTTAGAATCCTTCAACATGTTGATTGCTTACCATAATAACAAGGTTTCTTCTACAACGCACTTTAATACAAGAGGAACCTACTCAAATCTTAATCAAGCATAGTCAACTAAAGATATATGTACTTTTTTCTCTGTATTGTATTTTATGGAGAGAATATGATTTCAGCAAATCCTTCAAAAACAAGAAAACTTTCCCTGTCAAATCATATAATCCAAGTACAAAACAGATAAAGTACATCATATTTAGAATAATGTCACAACACTACACAATTCTTAAAAAATTATTATGAATTAAATTTACATGAATCTCACTAAATATAACATTAACACTTTATTAGAGAGAAATTTCATAGGTAATTTGAATAACTATGATGTGTTTGCTAATTATGAACACTAACAATACATTAGACCTGTTAAGTTATATATATACTAGAAACAATAATAGATGTAATCAAAATTGTAAATTTCAAATCAAAGGATTTTCAAACTACAGTTTATGGTAGTGTGATTCTTTTTTTTTTCTTTTTTCTTTTTTCTTTTTTCTATTGTATCCATGAGTTCATTCTGAAAGAGGAGTCATCTTTCAAGAAAAAAAAAATAAAGTGAACAACCTAATGCTCCCTTATATCGTAATGTCAAGCAATTTGGTTTTAAGTCTATTGCGCAAATGCTAGTTGTGAAGATGATTTGTAGTTGGTCTTTTAATTGAATGAATTCACCATTAATCAATGAATGATACTTCCTGCTATTAATTATATACTCTATAAATAATGGTATTATTGTTATAGGTATAATTCGTGTTTTACACTTATTATGTTGCAGTCATTCTTAATATATTGACTAATTGTTTTTTCACATTTATTCCTATGTCTAATTTAACCAAGCTCTTGATCTCAAGGAAGGAGAAATTAAAGCCATATTACGACAATTAGTACATAAAGAAGGTTTGTATGGAGAACAAAACACTCTAGCTATTCAATTTCATATTAAATTTTTGGCCTTGATACTAAATGATCAGTGACATGTGTGAGTTATCCTTTACAACTTTAATTATTTTATAAGTTTAGTCTTTTAGGGATGATTAATTTTTCTATGATATACTTCAATTAAAGTTTCTATATGGGATGACTTTGGTGTAGGCCTCCATCCTTAATTACTAAGAATGAAAATAATTCATGGTTGAAACATTTGAAGGATTTAATTACGGAATCTTATCATATACTAAATGATTTTCCTCTTTGGATTGACTTTAAGAAGGTATCAATGATATGATAATAAGTTTAAATTGTTAGACTTTTCTTTATGAAGGTTTAATTACTGAATAAGTATTTTAAGTCCAGTTAGAAAAAAATATATTTTTTGTGTATTCTTTTATTCAATTATTTTTATCACTTTATCTATCTTTTTATATTGTTTTCTTTTCTTATTCTTGGTGTCCTAATATTGTTTAAAGTGGTTGGAAACTTGTTTAATATGTCTAGGAAACTGAGGAGTTTTATTTAGGATGAAAATTCAAGACATGCAAAAGAAGTGAAAGAAGCAAAAGTCAAGGTTGTTGTGACTAAGTAAAAGGTAATGGAAAACAAGGTGTTATGCTCTGTATGTATATTGTCCTTATTGTTACATTGTATTCATAATTCAGTGTCCATGATATAAGTCTTATGCAGAAGTTGCAAAATGATAAAAGCCTTTGTTTCAAATATGTCTCCATTTGCAATGGAAGAACATAATCCTTCTTACAAAGATAAAAAGTGAAATTGTTGAAGTGCATACCCTAAATGGTACAATTCCTAAAGGTATGTCATGATTAATTGATTATGGATTATGCATCATTCATGTAATCTTGCCTAAAGTTCTTCACTTTCATTCTCTTAGGTCGGAATATTTTGGTATGGTACAAAAATTTATGATTCAAAGTTATCCAAGTTATAAACAAGTAATTGTAAGCCCTAGCTCCTGAAAAAAAAATGTTGATTTTGTTTTATGATAACACAATGATTAAAAAGAACTAATATGCTTCTCATATTAAAAACATTTGTTGGTACATAGATTTAGTCTTAGGTATTATAATAATTTTATTTACACTATATACTGTCGAATGCTATGATAATTTTATTTCTTGTTTCTTTTCTCTTTTCTCGCACAATAGCATTCACTTACAACATCCTGTGTAAGTTATTTAATTTTTTAGTTTAAATTCATCAATTTCTTATTTTTCAAAACATTTCATTTGGATTTGGTTTGGTAAATAAATAAATTCTTCTAATGAGGTCAATATAGAAAATAAAGTCTATGTAGTTAATTTGTATCTTAGAAGAAATTATGTTTCTCCTATGATAAAGGTTGACATCTATTTTTCTAATATTGTAAGGAAACGTAATTCTAATACCTTGAGAACCGAACTTGAGTTTTTGGACAATAATGGTTAGGGGTTTTCGTTAACTCAATTCTAGGAGGAAAAAAAATTTCCTCTTCAGTTTTATCCATCACTGAGTTCATACCAATACTTGTTCTTGTTATTCCCAAGTTGGACTTTGGCATAAACACAACTATTTATCGGTACAATATTGTTCAATTTTCACTATGTATATGTTGCCTATCTTGCTTTGGAACCAAACTCATAGTATCAATAAGATTATTTGTAGGATCTCTAAAAATAAGGTATTGATTTCTATGTCCTTTTATTTGCACTCCAGATAGATTTTCCTTCAACCTCATTTGCTAATAATATTTTATAAGGCAAAAATCATGGTTTCTATCTACTTTTGTTTCCATAGTCATGGTTACAACAAGCTTTGGTACCATCGTTTGCATTTCCTTTTTCCTCATTTGAAACTTCATTCCAAATTTTAGGCCTTTTGTGGCTCCTCTCTTTGCCAGCACTATCAACATTATTCCCATTAGATATTTCCTATAATTCTTCATGCTTTATTTTTTTAGATTTTTTAGCTAAAGTCTTTTAAGTATTTATAGGTCAAGCTTTAAACTACAGTTTCTTTCTAACAAGTTTTCCTTCTCATTTCTCCCAAAAGAAATATTACAAGCTCTTGTAAAAAAAATAAACATTGAACCAAAACTCAAAAGAGCATAATATGCTATGGTGCATGTTGTATGGCGAAAATCAAATGGGAACCATGGTATCTTATGCTCTTGTGAGTTTTGGTTCATGTTTTTATTTTTTGTAAGAGTTTGTAGTATTTCTCTCGGGAGAAATGGGAAGGAAAACCAATAAGAAAGAAACTGTAGTTTAAAGCTTGACCTTGTAAACATTCATAAAGAAGTTGTAGTTTAAAGCTTGACCTTGTAAACACTCAGAAGACTTCAGCCAAAAAAAAAAAAAAAAACAAAGCGTGAAGAATTAAAGAATATATATAATAGGAACAATGTTGATAGTACTAGCAAAGAGAAGAGCCACAAAAGGCTTAAAATTTGGAACGAAGTTCCAAATGAGCAAAAACGAAATGCAAATAATGATACCAAAAGCTTGTTGTAACAATGTTTATGGAAATGAAACAAAAGTATATAACAACAATGATTTTCGCCATACTAAAATATTGTTAACAAATGATACCAAAGGAAAATCTGTCTCAAGTGCAAATAGAAGGACATATATATAATTACCTATTTCTGGAGATCTTACAAATAATCTCATTGATAATGTGAGTTCGTTTCCAAAGCAAGATATGCAACATATACATGGTAAAAATTGGAACAATACAATCTTGATGAATAGTTGTTCTAATGCCAAAGTCCAACTTAGGAATAGCAAGGTTTACAAGTGTTGGTATAAACTTAGTGATGGATAAAATTGAAGAGGATATTCCTTTGCCTCCTAGAATTGAGTTAACAAAAAATATTGGACATTGATCTTCTTTAACCAAACTATCAACCACAAAAAAGTTTGGAAAGGAGATGGACAGAAAAATAACATACTTTTTTTATAGTAGCTTCATCAGATGGTATGACAGCCAAGTCATTGATCTTGTTTAATATTAAAGCTTTGGAAGCCTTATAACAAGCATTTACGCAACAAAACTAAAACTAGATTCCTTGACATTAGGATATAGGGGACCAGTTTGGTTGTTCACCTCATTTTTTCCTAAAATGATAACTCCTCTTTCATAATCAACAAATGGATAAAATACAAACTCAAAGCACATAGAAAAAAGAAAAAGAAACTCACGACCTATTGGAGTTTTAGGATCCGCATGATCAAGCTAATCAATCCAGGATGCAGTGTTCCTTGTGTATGAAGTTAATGTTAATGCAATTTGCTACAATAACGTGTTGAAAAAATTGGGATGAACAAAGGCTTGTTGTATGCACTGAATTATCATTCTTATTGAATTAATTATACAATGAAACAAGTGAAGTATATATATAACAGAAAAAGGTTTTAACCCTAACTCATCCTCATTATGAGGTGAAGTTTACACTCAATTTATATATTTTAATTTAACCATATCACTTGGTGATGTAAGATCTCCGACACAAAGGAAGAGATGAATCAATACCATAAATTTGTACATTCTACTAAATTTTCTTTTAAAAAGGTAAAATATTTTACTAATTTTTCTTTTAAAGGAAAATTAGATAAATTCCATTATTTTCTTTTCCCATATCTTCATATCATTAACTAAATAAAATGAAAAAAAATAGTTCATAATGAGACAAATAATAGCTATTGATGAATTAATGAAAAATTGACAAGCACACTTCCAAATCAATTGTAAAATAGGAGAACACATCACAAATTATAAATAAAGAATTATTAAATCCTACATGCAACAAGTGCATGTAGAGGCAAGTTTATTTTTTAGCTAATAATAACAATACGGTTGAAAATTGTTAGAGTATCTCTAGTAAGAAAAAATATTCACATATATTTGTATAATAGTTTAAGTTTACATTAAACCAACCTAAATGATATGCATGAAACTATGATTAGATTACCTATTTAAAAATTGGGGTTGTTTTGAGCATCCAAATATGTCAAACATGTTGGCATGAGTTTTACACGCTACAAAAAAAAATGATTAAATGACAAAGTAGTAATAATACAAAAAATACTTTGACCCACAAGACCATCTAATCAAAACATCAATACATAAAAATAACATGATATTTTTGCATAATTTTTCTATGATGATTATCTATCTAATAAATAAAATATTTAATATTTTACTAGCTGTCTAAATTAAAATATGAAAAATACAAATTAAAATTGAGAAATATATATTGACAATTTAAACATATAGAAAGATTCATAAAAAAAAATAATACCCTAAAAGAAAACTTATTCAAAGATTCAAGACTAAAATATATATTCATTTAGAGATGAATTAATCAACATTAACAACTTTTACAAATATTAATAACTTAACTCTTTAAGAAATTTTATTTTTAAAAGTAAGATATAGATTAAATTAAAAGGATATAAATAAAAAAATTACATATAAAATATATTTTTATTTTGTAAGAATAAATTATTTTAATTATTTGTATTTTTTACCAATCTTTATATTTTACTTATAAGTATAAATTAAAAGTGACATTTCTTAAAAGAAATTTAAATTATATTTATAATTTTAATTTTTTATTATTATAATGATTTTTTTTATTACGAAGGCAAATATAATATTTTAAAAAATAAAAAAGTATATATATAATATAAAGCGACACACTAAGCTATTTCATAAATAAATAAATAGAACTATTTATTATGAACGATATATATAGATGTTCCTACATAATTCTAATAGTATGATATTGTTAAAAAATAGTAATAATAACTAGTATTAAATGAAAATTTAATAAATAATTAATATTGGGGTTAAAGCAAAAATATAAGATTCTTTCTTAGACTAAAAAGAGTTAATTGAGTTATTTAAAATATTTAGAAGAAGTTATTTTGTAATGGGATGTTTCAATCCACATTCTAATTATATGAAAAAAAAATTACAACTCTTAATAGTAATTACATTAAAACCTAATGTCTCTCTTCTATCTATCATGAAAAAAGTAAGATGCTAAACATTGTATCTGAAAACCTAAATCTCCTTATCTTCCTACTCTATTAAACTAAGATACAAGAAATCTATATTTATTTTTAAGTTTTAAAATGATCAACAACTTCATAATCTTCCTACATGTAGATGGTTGATCACAAGTTCCCATTATACAAAGGACACAAAATAGAGGTACCTACTCAATCCTTAATAAAAAATGGTAAACCAAGGTAATATTCCCACAAAACTTGTAAAAACAAGAAGAACATTTTCATAATGTTAATTATATTCACATCCACAAGTTAAGAGTAAATAAAATGTATATCATATTAGAAATAATGTTAGGATGACATTATTTTTAACACTTACTATATAAATTTATATGTCTCACTAAATACAATACTAATACTATATTAGTTAAAACACCCATATTCAATATACTTCAAACAATGAATGTTTTTGTCAACATTTATGCTACTATGAACACTTAACATTACATTCGACACTTCCAATATTCATTCTATTATACACTACATTGGATGACAATGCTAACCATAAACATCATACAAACTTATTTCACCTAAAAGCAAGTGAGAAATCATGTGGCTTTAAAGTCTTTTACCCTCACAATCAAGGTAAAAAAGAAACATAATTAATTGTCTGCACACTACTGGAGCATCAACTATAGGACAAATAGCAATCGTGCCACTATCATAAATAAATATTTAGCCCCATATTCCCTTATCCTACTTTGTGCTTGCATACCCACACGTGCAATTGATTAGTTGTGCCTCCAAAGTAGCACAGTCAATAAAAGTAAAAGTAACATCCAAATAGGCATTACAAATTATATGTGAAGGTTCTAGAAAATATCATATTATCATTATATTATAAATTTAAATTATCTTAAATGACTTCTTAGAATTCAATTTCATATTTCGTTATATTTCTTAATTTATATATAAAATAATTACCATTAGTAAAGTGCATGTTTCATTATATTTCCCAAATCTATTTGTGTTCCCGTATACAAGGGTGATCACTTTTTTTAACAACAACATATTCAACACAAAACTAGCTTTCCTTAATATTTTCCATCATGTTTGTTGATCAAATATAACAATGCAAAATTTCCAATATCTTGTACAATATTTGAAAATACAAGATCAATCCATTTAATTTAATAAGAATTCACCTTGAGAAAATATACTTATCAACCATAAACAAACCGTTTTTCATCAAGAGTAGTAATAGTTTCCTCCTATAATTTGATATCTGCATAATGTTTTGTTTTAGAAAACTTGTTAGAACCCAAATGACAATGGTCTTATCATTCATAGAAACTAAGCTAATGTAATTTTTGAAAGTTACCATACAAGAGAAAAGCATATTCACCATTAAAACTTTCTAATTTCCAATACTTCTTACCACTGTTGTCCAAAAACTCAAGTTCGACTCTCATAGTATAAGAACTTTGTTTCTCTATGATATTATAAAAAAAGATATCAATCTTAACAAAAGTAGAATATAAATTCTTATAAGATATAAATTAACTACATATACTTTATTTTTTGTATTAACCTCATTTATTTACTTATCAAACCAAGTGTTAGCTAGATGTTTTGAAAAATAAGAAATTGATCAATTTAAACTATGAAATTAAACATCTTACAGTATGTTGTGAAAGTGAATCCTATTGTACGAAAAACGAAACAAGATATATAGTGATAATAAGATTCACTTATATATAATGCAAACAAAATTATTGTAGACCTAAGACTAAATCTATGTACTAACAAATGTTTTTCATGTGAAAAGCATATTAGTTATTTTTCTTCCTAGTGTGCTCATAAAACAAAACCAACATTTTATTTTGTTTTCAGGATCTGATGTTCATAATTTCTTGTTTACAACTTGATAACTTTGAATCATGAATTTCTGTACCAAATCAAAATATTCTGACATAAGAGAATAAAAGTGAAGAACTTTGGACAAGATAACATGAATGATGCATAATCAGTTAATCATAACATACATTTTAGAAATGTACCATTTAGGTCATGTGTTTCAGCAATTTCACTTTCTATCTTTGTAAGAAGGGAATCATGATGGGAGACACATTTGAAACAAAGGCTTTACCTATCTCATTTTGCAACTTCTACATAAGACTTTTCTTCTATGTATAATATGCTCACTGAACTATGAAGATAATGTAAGTGCAAGGACAATACAAATAAAAAGAGCATAACACTTTGTTTTCTATTATCTTTTCCTTAACTACAACAACCTTGATTTTTTCTTCTTTCATTTCTTTATTTGCATGTCTTGACGTTTCATCTTCAATATAACTCATCCGTTTTTTGGAGATATTAAGCATATTTCCAACCACTTTAAACAATATTAACACAACAAAAGTAAGAAAAGAAAACAAAATAAAAAGATGGACAAATAGATGAAAACAATAAAACAAAAGAAGAATACACAAAAAAATATATTTTTTCTAACTGGACTTGAAATAATTACTCAGTGATTAAAGTTTTATCATAAAGAAAAGTTAGTAGTTAAAAAACTTTAGATAAATCCAATTTATAATATTCATTGATGTCCTCTTGAAGTCAATCCAAAGAATCATTTAGTATATGATAAGATTCCGTAAAATCTTCCAAACGTTTCAACCATGAATTATTTCCATTCCTAATAATTAAGAATGCAGACTTGCACCAAAGTCATCCATATGAAAACTTTAATCCAAGTATATCATAGAAAAAATTAATTATCCAAATATAAACTAATAAAATAAACAAAAGTTGTAAGGGATAACTCATTTCCCAGATCATTTAGTATCAAGACCAACAATCTAATATGAAATTGAATCACTAAGGTGTTTTTTTTTTCTTCATGCAAAACTTCTTTATATACTAATTCTCGTAATATGACTTCATGTGGAAAAACACATGATAAATATATTACGAATAACTACAACATCATAAGTGTAAAACACGAATTATACTTGTAACAATAATACCATTATTTCTAGAGTATATAATTTAACGGGAGGGAATATTCATTGTGAAATCATTCAATTAAATGATCAACTATAAATCATATTCACAACAAGCATTTGTGCAATAGACACGAAATCAGATTGTTTGGCATTATGATATAGGGGAGCATTAAGTTGTTCACTTCGTTTTGTTCTTGAAAGATAACTCTTCTTTTAGAATGAACTCATAGATAGAATATAAAAAAACAAAAAGAAACTTACTTCCACAAACTATATTTTCAAAACTCTCGGACATATCCAATTATTCAAATGTCCCACGATACAAGTACCTATCATTTATACTGCTGAGGAACAGATTCACCCTTCTTTCTTCTATCTTTCTTTTATTGAAATATCAAACCTTTATAAATAAAGGAAAAAATAAAATAAATAGAGTTGCAGATATCCCTAGTCAACATGCAAGAGTGCCTTTCTAGGTTTTAGGAAAAATCACCTACCAAGCCCAACCTACGACTTTTGCTAAACCTAAAAAGGGACTCTTCGAGATTGACTGGAGATATCTATGGTTCTATTTATTTATTTATACAGGTTCGATATTTCACTAAAAAGAAAGATAGAAAAAAGAGGATGGTGAATCTAGTTCTCAAGAGTATGACTTATAACTAAAGACTTGTTATTCTCTTTACTCAGATAGGCTCTTATTGCCAACTGATATATCATTAAAAGGATTTCTTTGTGGTGAATACAGAAGAGGTGGGACAATTGAATAATTAGACATGTTTGAGAATTTTGAAACTTCAGTTTATGGCAATCAGTTTCTTTTTTTTTATTGTATCCATGAGTTCAATTGGAAATCAAAGTCATCTTTCTAGGAAAAAACTAAGTGAATAACCTAATGCCAAACAATCTATTTTTATGTCTGTTGCACAAATGCTTGCTATGAAGATGATTTATAGTTGGTCATTTAATTGAGTGATTTCATATTTCTTCCCGTTAAAGATATGGTATTATTGTTACAGGTATAATTCGTGTTTTACACTTATGATGTTGCAGCCATTCATAATATATTTATTAAATGTTTTTTCACATTTATTTTTATTTCTAATTTAACAAGGCTCTTGATCTTAAGGATGGAGAAGCTATAGCCATATTACAAGAATTAGTACATAAAAAAGACTTGCATGAACAAACACCTTAGTAGTTAAATTTCATATTAGACTGTTGGCCTTGATACTAAATGATCCGGGAAATAAGTGAGTTATCCCTTACAACTTTTATTTATTTATTAGTTTAGTATTTTTTGTATGATTAATTTTTCTATGATATACTTAAATTAAGTTTTCATATGGATGACTTTGGTGTAGGTCTCCATCCTTAATGACTAGGAATGGAAATAATTCATGGTTGAAACATTTGAAGGATTTAATTATGAAATATTATCATATACGAAATGATTTTTTTTTATTGACTTCAAGAAAGTATCAGTAGATATTATAAATAAGACTTATCTGATAAGTTTAAACTGCTGACTTTTCTCTATGATGAAAGTTTAATCATTGAATAAGTATTTCAAGTTCGGTTAGATATTTCTTTTGTGTATTCTTCTTTTATTCAATTGTTTTTACACTCTATCCATCTTTTTATTTTCTTTTCTTTTCTTACTTTTGTTGTCTTAATATTATTTAAAGTGGTTGGAAACTTAATATCTCGAAGAAATTAAGCAGTTATATTTAGAATAAAAATTCAAGACATGCTGAAGAAATGAAAGAAACAAAACCAAGGTTACTAGCAAAAAATGTGATCTGCTTTGTATTTATATTGCCCTTGCTATTAAATTGTGTTCATAATTCAATGTCCATGTTATCTACAAGAGAAGAGTCTTATGCAAAAGTTGCAAAATGATAAAGTTAAAGTCTTTGTTTCAAATGTATCTCCATTTGCAATGGAGAAGCATGATACCCTTCTTACAAAGATAAAAATGCAATTGTTGAAGTGCATACCCTAAAGGGTACAATTCGTAAAAATATATCATAATTAAATAATTATGAATTATGCATCATTCATGTAATCTTGCATAAAGTTCTTGACTTTCATTCTCTTAGGTCAAAATATTTTGGTGTGGAATAAAAATTTATAATTTAAAGTTATCCAAGTTGGAAACAAATAATTGTGAACCCCATATCCTAAATGCAAAAGTAAAATGTAGATTTTGTTTTATGATAACACTAGGATGAAAAAGCACTAATATGCTTCTCATATTACAAACATCTGCTGGTACATATACTGTTGAATGCTATGATCATATCTTGATATGATCACTTACAACATTTTGTGTAAGTTGTTTAATTTTTTAATTTAAATTCATCAATTTCCTATTTTTCAAAACATTTAACTAAGACTTGGTTTGCTAAATAAATAAATTCTCTTAATAAGGTCAATATAAAAAATAAAGTCTATGTAGTTTATTTATATTTTGTAAAATTTTATGTTTCTCCTATTGTAAAAGTTGACATATGTTTTTCTAATATCATAGGAAAACGTAGTTCTAATGCCATAATAACCGAATATGAGATTTTAGACCACAATGGTCAGGGGTTTTGGAGAGTAGAAAGTTTATATGATGAATATGTTTTCCTATTATAAAGTAAATTTCAAAAACAAAGTATCATGCAAACATCAAATTGCAAGTTGAAACTACTCCTGCAAGTGCTGAAATATCGTTTACTTATGATTTTGTGACAAAGGATGAGATATAACTATATTTCCTTTAAGTGAGTTTATTTATTAGATTTGAGGAGGATTTTGGTTGGGATTTTGGATATGGTACTTGATATTGGAGAGATTGCATTCTTTATATGTATCAAGGAACATGATGGTAAATAATTAGAAAAGTTAATTAACTTCAGTGATGTTCTTGAATATGTTTTATGAGAAAAATAATATAATAATTAACTATTCAATGTCCAAACGTATAAATATAGATGAGGAAAACTATATATTTTATGATTACATTTTCTTTCTATTAATTAAGAAATATAATTAAATATGAAAACATATTTTAAAAAATCATCAAAGGTACTTTTAAGATATAATAAAAGTTTATTTGGCCAAATTTCTCCGTATGCATTTAGAAGAGAAAAATGAGAAGTAAAAGGGCTACTTCATAAAATTAATCGATGTGTGTTAATTTGTAGAAATTTTATCATATGATTTTTATAAATTCTTAATTTTCGTTTGTGCATAAGTTAATTTTATTTTATGAATATTTTTTTCTCTCTTATATTTTTTCAAATAAACCCTAATTATTATATGTGATACTTTCTGGATATTTAACCATTTTCATATACACATTTTATTACCATATTCATTTACATTAAGTTATGTTCATGTATGCAGTTATTTGTCATTGTGAGTGTAATATTTATTATAGGGGCTTGAAGCACAATAGTAGGTAGAGAGAATATGTGATAGAATATCTATGAATACAATAATCTTGTTAGTTACATTGTTGTTATGTATCCCATCATTGAATCTCAATATGTGCAAGTAACTAAGTATATTTTATCTTTACCTTGATTGTAGGACTAAAAAACTTAAAAGTCGTTATGTTTCTGACAAGTTTATTCAGTGAAGTAAGTATGTTGAATGTTTATGATTAGTATTATCATCTTTGATTTGAAATTTAAATTGTAATCAAAACTATTATTGTTTCTAGTATATATATAACTTAACCAATCTAATATAGTGTTCATAATAATATAATTTTTAGCAAACACATCATAATTATTCAAATTGAATATGTATTTTGTCTCTAATAGTGTGTTGATGTTATATTTAATAAGATTTATGTAAATTTAATTGATAATAGTTTTTTAAAAATTGTGTTGTGACATTATTCGAAACATGATGTGCTTTATTTATTTTGGACCTGCATGATATGATTTGATATGAAAAGTTTTTCTTATATTTGAAAAATTTGATGGAATCATATTCTCTCCACACAATACTTGCAACCATACAAAGAAAAAAGTACATATATATTTGGTTGGCTATATTTGATTGAGATTTGAGTACGTTCCTCCAGAACTAAAATACTTTGTACAAAGGAAGCTTCGTTATTGTTATAAGCAATCAACATGCTAGAAGATTTTGAAGTTGTGATGATTTTAGAACATAATAAGGAATATGATTTTCTTTTTATATTATTTCAGTGAATGACGAAGAAAAGGAGACTATTATTTTTAGATTTGATGTTTATATTCTAAAATTTTAATGAAAGAAGTAAAATATTCTGTTTAACCCTAATTATTATTTATTAGTTATTCGTATTTGATTAATTATTTTATTAAATATACATAAAAATAAATACAATTAGGTATGTTTTAATTTTAATTTAATATAAAATACAAATCACACTAAATTAATATTATATAATTTGATATATATTTATTAAAAGGTTTTTATTATTATAAATTTTTTAAATATTTTTAAAAAATCATAAAATAATTAAAAAATAATATATATTTTATATTGAAAAATGGTTAAATATAAGAAAGTGAGTATATATCTTATTCAACTTTTTCACACTCATAATATATCATTGAAAAATAGTCCAATATCATAAAATAGTAAAAAAAGAGTGGGTCAACTGTAGTCTTGTTGTAGATTAAAATATCATAAAAATAAAATAAAAATTTACGTAGGTGAAAATCATAATGGTTGTCAAATGTGTTAAAGATCAGTTTATGATAATCTTTAAGGACTACTCAGATTTAATGGTATGGTAACCAAATCAAAGATCTAGTTTGGTGAAGTAAGTAACTTCAATAAGTTCATCTAACAATTCATGTATTGTAAGAATCAGAAAATGTTCCTAGGTTGTAATGAAATTGAATCCTTTATAATTGACACAAAAACAAAAATAACCATCTTTCTTTATTATTAAAATCATTATAGAAAATAAGAGGTTTGTGTTAGACTAGATGATGTCCTTCTTTAACATATTAGCAATAAGACTTGTCATGTCATCTTTATATTCACCCTCATACAAGGAGAAGCATGAAAGAAGAAAGTTCTGAACCATTTTGATGGCAGTAAATGCTGAACAATATAGGGGATCATGACAATCAGAGAGGAAAAACATTAATAATGACTAAGGGATCATGACAATCAGAGAGGAAAAACATTAATAATGACTAAGTAAACTGAAACAAATAGAAGGCTTTTATGCAGGAAAAATTCAAAGACTTAAACTACAGCCAATCAAGACAAAAAGAAAATAAAAATTAAAAAAAAAATAGGCAAAGATGAATGAAATAGGACTAACCTTTTGTGGGGGTCAGCTAATTAGCTAAATAAAGTAAGAAGGCTTCAATTGTCATGTTAGGAAAATTTGATTGAAAATATCTTGAAATAACAGCCTTACTTTGAAACTCTAACTTGTGAGGACCATTCTGAAAAGATGCTGGAGGGATAAGGTGCATATACCTTCACCAAAAGTGGTAAGGTGACATTGGTTCAAGATCAAAGTTTTCTCCTTTGTCACATAAGGTGCATATACCTTCACCAAAAGTGGTAAGGTGACATTGGTTCAAGATCAAAGTTTTCTCCTTTGTCACATACTTAAAAGCATTGCCGTCAATTGTAGAGTCATTCTTCAAGGATTCCTTGTTATCCTGACAACTATAGTAACAAAAGATAATGTCAACTGCTAAAGAGTCCATACAATCACACAATAGATTACTTTTTCCTGTATATTAACACTTTATAAGTTGTTTTACTCATGTGCTTGTAGAAATATGTGATTATATATAATGAAATTCCCTAAAACTTAACTTTATTACAAAAGTGTGAAAATAGTGTGAAGTTGATTAGAAAATAGTGTGAAAATTCCCTAAAATTTAACCTTACCATCAAAGTCACTACTATTGTGGAAATCCAAGTCAATTAGGGTAAAAAAAATCACAAAACTCTAAATACACACTTGAAATGTTGTTGACTTCATTCACCACTTACTTAAGAATTGATCTAAACATGTAATATCATCACTATGACCCAACAACAATCATAACTTAACATAAGAATAATTATGAGTTAAAGTACACAAATGAAAGAATAGTTATCTCCGTAATTAATAAGGCAAAATAAATACAATGTTAAAATGCCGAATATTTATGATGGAAAAAATTAGCTTATCTTCAAAGATTTATTTAGATAAATTTTACAAGTTTATCCATAAATTAAAAATAAACTTTTACTAAAAAAATGTCAATAAATTAATTTATACATAAACTAATTTTAGTTTTAGAGAAACTTGTTCATTTTTTCTTTTCAATGATTTATCCTAAACATACTTATTAAACCAAACAAACTTAAGTTAATTTGAGTAAGTTTGAATCTAAAACTAGAAGAGTTTTTCAAAAAAATTTGTTAGAAAAATAACAACTATATTTTCAATAAAAAGATCTCTTAATTTCTTCTAACATGCATTCAAATAAGAAGATCTCTTAATTTCTTCTAACATGCATTCAAATAGCCCCTTGAGGTTTCTTATTAGTTATCTAAAAAACTAATTTTATACTTTAAAAGATTAACTTTCTTTACAAGTTAAATTTAAAATCCATTTTCAATTTTTCATTTTAGGTTGTTTGTACATATTTTTAGGATTTAGAATTTCTACAAAAGAAAAAAAAAAGTTTTTTGCTAGTAAAATTAATTCTTGCAAATTAATTTGAACTTTGATTCAAACATAACATTTATTCTCTTGCTTCTGTTTTAGAAGAAGTATATCTAAACATAACATAAATAAAAAAAGCCATGCATGACTTCTATGAACTTAGTCTAATGCAACTGACTCCACATTTTATAGTAGCATACATGCAGTAGTCATAAGGAAAAGAGCAAGCAACCCAGACAAAAAAGATACAATTTTTTGAAAGAGAAAGTGAAAAAATGTTAAAATAGAAATAGTGAGAACAAAAAGAGGAATGAGGAGTGAAAGGGGCGAAAAGTAACCTAGTGAGGCATGAGAGGGTCACCAAAGAGTAGAGAAGGGAATCGCTAAAGGATTGAAAGAAAATGAGAATCAGGAGATGAGAGAGCCATGGATGAAAAAAAAGGGAATGCGCCAAGGATAAGATTTGTGTGGAGAGAAAGAGCGATATGGAAAAAAGAAAACTAAAATGGTTCACATATAACACTATTTATAAAAAAAAGAGGTTAAAATTTTTTATATAATCAAATTATATTTAAAATTTATAAAAATTAAAATATTACTTTTCTAAAATTTTATAATTAAAATAAAATTTATAAAAAATTTAAATATCATTAAAAATTATAAAACTCTTAAAAAAAATTAGTTATGATCAGATTTAATTAAAGAATTAGAATTAATTATTGACTCTATTTAAAAATTTTATATCTATATTTATTGATTACTTATTTAATATTTAATTTTTTATATTCTAAAAATAATATACTTTTTAATAGTAAATATAATTTAAAAATTTATTATTTATTTATAATTTTATTAAATGAATTAGGTGTAAGAATCTTATTAAACAAATTAAATGAATTAAGTTTAGGTAAAAAATCTTATAATTTTAATATAATTATAAAGATATATAATTTTAAACCATTATCTTAATTTTTATAATTTTATTATTAATCCTATTTCTAACTTGAGTATTTTTTAATTTTTTATATATGATTTTACAATTATCTTTAATATTTTTTTTAAATTTCAGACTTTTACTTTAATTAATTATCTTTTAATTTTAATTATTTTAAATTCAGATACTCTTTAAATTTATACGTCTATTTTTTTTTTTCATATTTTCATTTTTTTTCTAATCACTTTAAAGTTTTTTTTTTTTAATTTTAATAATTTTTCAACTATTTATTTATATTTCGTTATATTTTTGTTTTTCCCTTTTACTATAATTATCTAGATTATAAGTAATTTTCTTCATTTCTTTTTATTTTTCTTTTTATTATATCATATATTTATATTTATTATGTTAAATTGTATTAATATTTAATTTGTTGTTGAGAAGAAAAATAAATAATGAAAACACATCTTTAAAGATAATTCTTCAAAATTTATTTATTTGATTATGTCAATTTTATATTATTATTCTTTTTATTTTAATTCTAATTATTTTCATTTTTATTTATTTTTATATTAAACTCTATTAATTCTTAGCTTATTGCAAAAAGAAATAAATAATAAAGACATGGTTTTTTTTAAAATTATTTTTTTATATAATTACTTTTTTAAAAGCATGTCATATTTTAAAAAAGTTTTAAAATTATTTTAATTATATATATATATACAAATTTTTCTATTTTTTCTCTCTCATAATTAAAATACGCGGATATAATTATTTTTGTTTAAATTAATACGTAAAAAAATGATAATAACATAAATTAGAATTTTAGAAATTAAATTAAATTGATGGATTGGTTGGTTAGAAGCGCTGGTGAGCGGTTCCGCGGAAGAGACGTTTCCCCTGACAACGGTGGGCTTGAGGCGGAGCAGTTCCCGGCAGGCTTTGAAGCGGAAGGTGGAGGCGGAGGCGGCGACGGGGTCCAGGACCCAGGGCGTGCGGAGCTCGTTGCAGATTTGAGCAGCGGCCTTCATGGCGGGGAGCCAGGAGGGGGAGAGCGTGCCAACATTGACACAGAGAGCGGCGGCGCGTGCGGTGAAGTAAGGAGAGAGATCTCACTAAAAGAACCCAGAAAAACCAACCATATATATACATCATATAATATTCTAAAATCATCAACAACAATTTCAGAATCCTTTAGCATGTTTATTGTTTACAATAATAACAAAGTTGCCTTTTACAAAACATTTTAATATAGAGGAACCCACTCAAATCTCAATCAACTATATTAATTATATTAAATCTTTTTTCTTTGTATTATGGAGAGAATATAATTTCACCAAATCCTTCAAAAATAAGAAAATTTTTTATCATATCATCTAAGTATAAAACAAATAAAATATATGATGTTTAAAATAATGTTACAACATAATATTTCTTAAAAAATTATTATCGATTAAATTTACATTAATCTCACTAAATATAAGATCAATACTTTATTAGAGAGAAAATTCATATGTAATTTGAATAACTATGATGTGTTTGTTAATTATGAACACTAATAATATATTAGACCTGTTAAGTTATATATATATTAGAAATAATAATAGATGTAATCAAAATTGTAAATTTCATATCAAAGGATTTTTAAAGTATATTTTATAATAATAAGTTTCTTTTTCTTTTTTCTATTATATCCATGAGATCATTATGAAAGGAGTCATTTTTCTAAAAAAAAAAAAAAACAAAGTGAACAACCTAATTCTCCCTTATATCGTAATGCCAATCAATATGGTTTTAAATCTATTGTGCAAATACTTGTTTTGAAGATGATTTGTAGTTGATCTTTTAATTGAATGATTTTTTGTTAAATTATATACTCTATAAATAATGGTATTATTATAGGTATAATTCATGTTTTACACTTCTTATGTTACCGTCATTCTTAATATATTGACTAAGTGTTTTTTTTTCACATTTATTCCTATATCTAATTTAACCAAACTCTTGATCTCAAGGAAGGAGAAGTTGAAGTCATATTACAACAATTATTACATAAAGAAGGTTTGTATGGAAAACAAAATACTCTAACTATTCAATTTCATATTAGATTTTTGACCTTGATACTAAATGATCAGAGACATGTGTGAGTTATCCCTTACAACTTTTGTTTATTTTATAAGTTTAGTGTTTTAAGGATGATTATTTTTTGTGATATACTTCTATTAAAGTTTCCATATGGATGACTTTGGTGTAGATATTCATCCTTAATTACTAAGTATGAAAATAATTCAGGATTGAAACGTTTGAAAGATTTAATTAAGGAATCTTATCATATACTAAATGATATTTTCCTTCATATTAGCTTTAAGAAGATATCAATGATATGATAAATTGGATTTATCAAATAAGTTTAAACGGTTAGACTTTTCTTTATGATGAAGGTTTAATCACTCAGTAAGTATTTCAAGTCCATTTAGAAAAAAATATATTATTTGTGTATTTTTGTATTCAACCGTTTTTATCACTTTATCTATCTTTTTATATTGTTTTCTTTTCTTACTCTTGTTGTCTTAATATTGCTTAAAGTAGTTTGAAACTTGCTTAATATGTCTAGGAAACTAAGGAGTTATATTTAGGATGAAAATTCCAAACATGTAAAAGAAGTGAAAGAAGCAAAAATCAAGGTTTTTGTGACTAAGTAAAAGGTAATGGAAAATAAGGTGTTATGCTCTGTATCTATATTGCTTGTATTGTTACATTGTGTTCATAATTCAGTGTCCATGATATATATATAGGAGAAGGGTTTTATGTAGAAATTGTAGAATGATAAAAGTCTTTGTTTCAAATATATCTCCATTTGCAATGGAAGAACATGATGTCTTTCTTACAAAGATAAAAAGTGAAATTGTTGAAGTGCATACCCTAAATGGTACAATTCCTAAAGATATGTCATGATTAATTGATTATGGATTATGCAATCTTGCCTTAAGTTCTTCACTTTCATTCTCTTAGGTTAGAATATTTTGGTCTATAATTCAAAGTTATCCAAGTTGGAAACAAGTAATTGTAAGCCCTAGCTCCTGAAAACAAAAATAAAATGTTGGTTTTGTTTTATGATAACACTAGGATGAAAAAAAACTAATATGCTTCTCTTATTAAAAATATTTATTGGTACATAGATTTAATCTTAGGTTTTATAATAATTTTATTTACATATTTTTAGGTGAGGATTTTTTTTAAAAAAAAAAAAAAAGTAAAATGAGTTTTTTACTACTAAAATTAATTCTTGCGAATTAATTTGAACTTTGGTTCAAACATAACATTTATTCTCTTTTCCATCAAGTGCTTATGTTTTAAAAGAAATATATTTAAAGAGAATATAAAAAAAAAACATAAACTTAGTCTAATGCAACTGACTCTATATTTCATACTAGACAGAAACGATGTAATTTTTCGAAAGAAAAAGAGAAAAAACGAAAAAGAGGAATGAAAAGTAAAAGGGACAAAAAGTAATCTAGTGGGAATGTGAGCATAAGTGTCCTAGAGAGTCATGAATGAAAAAAAATATAGAGAAGAAATGTGGAGAAGAGAAAACTAAAATGTTTCACAGGTATGTCTTCATAAAAAAAAAAAAAGAGGTTAAGAATTTTTATATAGTCAAATTATTTTTAAAATTTATAAATTTAAAATATAAACTTTTATTATTAAAATAAAATTTATAAAAGATTTAAATATCATTAAATTAAAAATTAAAAATATTGTTAAAATATTATAATATTGCTTATTTAGTAAAAATTGAAAATATTTTAAATGGATAGGATTAATTTTATAATTAATAGATATTTTTAAAGTTGTACATCTATTTTATATATTTAATAATAAAAATTGTTAAAGAAATAACTGAAATTTAATATTTTGAAATTAATAATTATTATATGTTATTTGAAAATTGGTAATAATTAAATAAATAAAAGTTAAAAATATAATTTTTTAAAAATATTTTAGTATACAAAATCAATTATTATTAAGTCTATAATAAATTATACTCAAAATTTAAACATAACTATTTTATTATTATGGATAGTGATATAATCTATTATGATAAAAAAAAATGTGAATTTGTTCATGCACTTGATTCTCCTTCAAAAATCTATCCTCCTAAGTGAATGACAGAATTGTCAAGTCCAAGCCAAGTAGAAATCAGTTTGTTTCTTATCAAGGGAGAGGAAATTTTTTACCACAAAATAAAGGTTTTGTAGGAATTGTTCAATAAAACAAAGTAAGCTTTTTTATAACACAAATTAAATATAATTTTATTTTACTTTATAAATTTTTTTTTTCCTCAAAAGACTTTGAATAAACCCAAGAGCATTTAAAAAAACTAAAACAGGTATCTGCAAAACAGGTCATTTTGCAGTTTTTACGGTGACTACAGGTGTTACCACATATCACAAAGCCTCCATTAGACCCATTAGTTAGAAACATAGATAGATAGATTATATATATCACAGACCCATTAATTAGAAACATAGATAGATGCATAATATAAATATCACAGGCATAGCTAGTCATTATCCTAAAGAGTTCTTAAGAAAATTAGAAATTCCACAGGTGTTTGATTAAAAGGTTAACCCTCTTAAAGTCAGGAACTTTTGTTGTATCTCAGCTACACGTCGGACATTGTTGGCTTTCTTCAGATTCCATTTTGATTTCTGGGAAAATCCAGACTGAATCTCCTGAGCAAGGGTTGAAATGGAGTTGGCAACGTTTGTTAGTTCAGAGGTGAGTTCAACTTTACCCTTCTGCATGGTTTCAAGGGCACTAGATATCCGGTTCCGTTTTGACTGAAGTTGCCGGATTTGATCATCAATTTCTTTGATAGATAAAGCACATATGTCCATCTCAGCCTCTCTCTGAGCCACTTTCTCCTTCAATTCGTTGTACTCTTTTTTGAGAGTAGGAAGTATGAGTTTCTTTGCCTGTAGGTCAGCCATGAATTTGTTTGCCTGTTCTAAGCTCCCCTTGGCCTCAAGGAAGGCCTCACTTGCTAAGGGAACTTGTTCCACCAATTTTAACTTAAACAGTTGATCAACACTGAGATTGGGATCTTCACGAATTTTCGAAGCAAGTCTTGCAACTTCTGCAACATCATTGCTTGAGACCAGAGCAGGAAAATCTAGAGCAAGAAGGGAAGAAAGCTTCTTCTTGCAACATTCTATGGATTTGATATCCAACACAGTAGCAGAAGTCCCATGATCCAATGGTGTAGTCTCAATATGCATATCAAGCATGTCCTCCAACTTATCAAGATAAGCTTCAAAATTTGCAACTTGATCAGGGGTTAAAAGGGGACCAAAAGGAACTAGGGCAAAGGAATTGTTAGTTGGTGGACTGTCACTTTTCGCTTTCTGTCTGCCACTATCATCTGTGCCATCTTCTTCTCCTGTTGAGTGACTGTCACTTTTCGTTTTCCGTCTTGACTTTCTCTGGGTGCCACTATCATCTGTACCATCTTCTCCTGTCTCCAGTAATTGTAAGGCTAGAAAGCCATATACATCAATACATGAAATGAAGGGAAAAAAAAAGTTGCTAAGATATGATTTAGAAGTCAAGTTACGCTGTAGCAAATAAGAGGATCCCAACTTATTTCACAAACTTCAGACCCAAAAAATTCTTGATTTGTTCAACTAAATAAGATCTCAACTCACTAGCATCCTATTATTCACCCTCATACAATGAGAAGCATGAAAGAAGAAAGTCCAGCAACAAATAATAAAAGTGGTGAACCATTTTGATGGTAGTAAATGTTGAACAATGTAGAGGTTCAACACAATCATGGAGGAAAAGCATCAACAACGACTAATGACTAAGTAAACTGAATTGTGAATGAGAACTACAGCCAATCAAGACAAAAACAAAATAAAAACAAATAAAACAAAAAGGCAAAAATGAATGAGAAAATAACAAACACAGGGTTGAAGAGGAAATTGTGAACCTGTTTTGGGCTAACCTTTTTTGGGGGTCTGTTCAGCTGAGGGAACAAGCCAGCTAAATAAAGCAAAGAAAGCTTCATTTGTCATGTTAGGAAAATTTGATTGAAGATATCTCGTAATAACAGGCTTGCTTCGAAACTCTAGCTTGCGAGGACCATTCTGAAGAGATGCTGGAGGAATAAGGGCTCTATCAGTAAAATATCCAGCCAAGTTCCTCCTTCCTGCCACTTTCCAACCCCATATATCACTAGGATTAGGCCACCCTTCAGGTGCATATGGCAAACCTTCACCAAAAGAGTAAGGTGACACTGGTTGAAGATCAAAAGTTTTCTCCTTTGTCACATACTTAAGAGCATTGCTGTCAATTGGAGAGTCATTCTTTAAGGAATCATTCTTTAAGGATTCATTTTTATCGTGACAACTGCAGTAACAAAAGATAATGTCAATTGCCGAAGAGTCTATACAAACACTCAATAGTTTACTTTTTCATGTATATTAGCATTTTATAAAATATTTTATTCATGTTCTTGTGGAAATATTTGATGATATATAATGAAATTCCCTAAAAGTTAACTTTATTACAGAAGTGTAAAAATAATGTGAAGTTGATCAGAAAATAATATGAAAAATCCCTAAAATTTTGCCATTGTGGAAATATAGCCAACTAGTGTGAAAATAATCACAAACATCTGAATACACAGTTGAAAAAATCACAAACATCTGAATACACAGTTGAAAATAATGCTGACTTCATTCACCTAAACATGTAATATTATTAGCATGGCCTAACAACAATCATAATTTAACATAATCTCTGGAAGATTTAAGATGTGTTATTAATTAGGTATGGGTTATAACACATAAATGAAAGAATAATTATCTCCTTAATTAATAAGGTAAAATAAATACAATGTTGAAATGCTGAATACTATTTATAGTGGAAAAAAATTAGCTTATCTTCATAGGTTTATTTAGATAAATTTAACAAGTTTATCCATAAATTAAGAATAATCTTTTACTAAAAAATTTTAACAAATTAACTAATTCATAAACTAATTTTAATTTATAGAAATTTGATATTTTTTTTAATGATTTATCCTAAACATACTTACTAAAACCAAACAAACTCTATATGTTAATTTGAGTAAGTTTGAATGCAAAGTTAGAAAAGCTTTTCAGAATTTTCTGTTAGAAAAATAATAACTATATTTTCAATAGAAAAGATCCCTTAACTTCTTCTAACATGCATTCAGTTAGAAAAATAATAACTATATTTTCAGTAGAGAAGATCCTTAACTTCTAACATGCATTCAGATAACCTTAAGGTTTCTTATATTATACTTTACAAAAAAAATATTTTAAACTTTCTTTACATGTTAAATTTAAAAATCTTTTTAGATTGTTTTTTCATATTCTTACATGAGGATTTTTACAAAAGAAAAAAAAAATACAAAATCAAACGAGTTTTTCACTACTAAAATTATTTCACGCACACATACTTAGAAAATATGATTTTTTTTCTACAGATTAATTTATGCAAAGTTATTTTAACTTATAAAATATTTTAATTTTTTCTTTTAATTTTTTTTTTAAAATTTTATATGCAAAGTTGTTCCAAACAAATATTTACTCTCTTTTCCATCAAATGCTTCTGGTTCTGAAGAAAATACCCAAACAGAGCATAAACAAAAAAGCCATGCATGGCTTCTATGAACTTAGTCTAGTTAAACAGAGTCCATATTTTATAGTATCACACATGCAGTAACTGTAAGGTAAAGAGCAAGCATCCCAAACAGAAAAGATGTAATTTTTCAAAGAGAAAGTGAAAAAATATGATAAAATAACAACAGTTGGAGCGAAAAAAAGAAATGAGGAGTGAAAGGGACGAAAAATAACCTAATGAGAGTGCGAGCATCAGTGTCTGAAAAAGCCATGGATCAGAGGAAGGGGAGATGAAACGTGAAAGGGAGAAATGCGTCTGATAGGTTGCCGGAGTAGGAGGCTGAGTTTTGAGAGGAGATATGGAAGAGAGAAAACAAAAATGCTTCACAAATCAGTCTTCATACAAAGAGAGAGGTTGAGAATTTCTAGAATTATATAATTAAATTACTTTTAAAATTATAAAAATTAAAATACAACTTTTATAACATTTTATTATTAAAATAAAATTTATAAAAAATTTAAATATTATAAAAAAATTATGAAACTCTTGTAAGCTAACATCTCCATTTGTTTGGTTTAATTTTGTATTAAATATTAATTAAATTAAATATTAATTAAATTAAATATAAAATTTAAGTATAATCTGATTTATAATTGATTTTAATTTAAAATAAAATATAAATGATATCAATTATTTTAATTTAATATTTAGATCCTGGGATAAAAATTGGTCCAAAACTTACACATATCTCAAGTATTATTTATTTATTTTCACTGCGGATAACCCTCTTCACATATAAGATATTTGTGGTGAGTTTTTATTAAATGAATATATTCCACAATAAAACTTTTATATAAATATGAATAAAATTAAAATTCATTTATACTATCTCCAGTGGTGGAATTGTTCATTACAACCTAAATCTGTCTGGTGTAAAACTATTATTTTCAGCTTTTTTTAGTTTATTTTTTAAAAAATTGTTATAATTATAATGTAGAAAATTATAATTATATAAAAAAATAATAATTTTCACTTTATTTGATTAAAAATTCATTTAAAGAATAAATTATATTTCAAACACATTTTTTAATCTTTAAATTTTATTTTGATGAATATGTCAACTTATAATGATATAACATAAATAAATTATCGTTGACATGAGAAAAATATTAAAACTATTAATAATAGTAATAATATGCAGTAATAATAATGTTATGTGTAATTAAAGAGTTATATGATATTAAGGAACAAAGAACATTCAACATTCTTATCTAATATTTTTTACTTAAATAAATAATTGTGAATATTTGACAATATGTTTATTTAGAATAAATATTATATTCAATATTTAGAGTGCATTAGACACTATTAAATATTTAATTATAAAATAGATAAATATAACTAATGTTTTATCATCAATAATTTAAGTTATATAATATTTGTAATAAATACAAACTAAAATCAATGCTTAAGTTTTAATCTAAAATATCTATTATAATAAATATAATTTGATGATTTTTTGTATATAAAAAAAAGGTCATTATGAAAATTGACATATCAATGGTTGGTTGAAGTGCCTAAGTATCTTCACTCTAATTTTGTTTACATTAATAAAATTTAATTTTATAAAATATTATTATTCCTCATCAATTTTATCTATTTTTGCTTGATTTTAATTTTATTTTCATCAACTTTATTTTATAATAAAAAATAACAATAATAAATATCCTACATTTTTTAATATTTAATATTTTTATATTATTAAGTAAAATTTATTAACAGCTAAAATTTTATTATCATTTAAATTACATGATTTAATTAAATTTTAGTAAAATATAATTTTTATATATTTTTTAAAAAAAATTAAATTGCAAAAATTGTCATATTAAAAAAATATATAATTTAAGATAATACGTTAAAGTCATTTTTAGTTATGAAGTAAATACATATTAAATTAGAAATATTTATAATTCAATCTTATTTTATAATTTTAAATAAAAATAGTAAAATTGTAAAAGAATTACCATTTTTATTGTAATTTGAAATCGTTGTAAACTAAATCCGATAACTTAATTAAATTTTTTCAATAATTTACTAATGTATTCAACTAGTAAAAATAATATGGAATTTGTTAAATATAACATATAAAATCCATTAAAAATAACATCTAAAAACCCATGAAGAAAATTGTTCATTTCATATACTTAAACAAATAAATATTTTCAAATTAAATTAATATTTAACAATTATTTTGATAATGACTTATATAAAATAAGATATATTTTTTTATTAACTAAAATTAATTTAAGAATAAATTTTGTTACAATAATAATAATTATTGAATGGGAAGAAAATGATAGAAAAGAAATCAGAGTCGCAAACCAAAATCAAAAAAATTAACCATATACAAAATATAATAAAAAAATATCGAGAAAAAGTGTTTTCATAAGATATTACTACTAACATTAAACCAACCTAGATGATAAGCAAGAATACATTATTAGATTGTGTATTTAAGAATTGGGGTTGCTTTGAGCATCCAAATATATGAATATGTTGGCATGAGTTTTGCATGTTAGGAAAAGATGGTTAAATGAAAAAAATAGTAACAATAAAAAGAGTACTTAACCTACAAGACCATCCAATCAAAATAACAATACACACAAATAAACATGAAGCAACAACATGAATATTAAGAAAGAGACTTAACATGATAATTTTGCATAATTTTTGTCATTATGATTATCTATTTAAGAAATAAAATATTTATTCTATTTTCCATCATGTATTTAATCTAAACATAACATAAATAAAAAAGTCATGCATGACTTCTATCAACTTAATCTAATGCAACTGACTTCATATTTCATAATAACACACATGCAATAGTCATAAGGAAAAAAGCAAACAATCCAAACAAAAAAGATGCAATTTTTTTAAAAAGAAAGTGATAAAATAGTAACGGGAGCGAAAATAATCTAGTGAGACTGCGAGCATAAATGTCCGTGAGAGTCATGAATAAAAGAGAAGGGAATCGCCGAAGAATTGTCAGATAAATTAAAGAAGAGATATAGAAAAGAGAAAATTAAGAACTTTTATATAATCGAATTATTTTTAAAATTTATAAAATTTAAATATAAAATTTTATTAATAAAATTTATAATAAAATTTAAATATCATTAAAAATTATAAAACTCTTTACTAAATGTTATGATAAGTTTAATTTATTTATTTAGATTAAGTTGATATATATTCTAAAAATAATATATTTTTTACAAGAAAATATGATTTGAAAATCTATTTTTATTTTAAAATTTATTATTTATTTATAATCTTATTGAACGAGTCATTATATATTTAAATCAAGAATTTTATTAAATAAGTTAAATCTAGGTTAAGAATATTATTAAATGAGTGATTTATATAGGTTTAGGTCAAAATGAGAGTGATTAATTATTTTAATTTAATCATCTTATTTTATAATTTAAATAATTTTTAATTAAAAAAATTATATTATATTAAAAACTTATCAAGAAAGATATTCGTACATTTAATTTTATTTATAACTTTCTCCATATATAAAATATTTGTAGTAAGTTTTTATTACATGAATATATTCAACAATAAAATTTATTATCATTTTAAATTGCACTATTTAATAAAATTTTATTGAAATACAAGTTTTATATATTTTCTTTTTCAAAATTAAAATACAAGAATTATCATATAAAAAATTATGCTGATATGAGATAACATGTGACAACAATTTTTAGTTGTAAATAAAATATACGTTAATATGTAATAAAATTAGATCTTAAATAAAATTGTAATAAATTAGTATTTTTGCAGTGATTTTATAAACTAAATCCTAGAACTTAATTAAAAATTTTCACCAATTTACTAATGTATTAAACTAACAAAAGTAATATCGAATTGGTTAAATGTAACATATAATATCCATTAAAAACAACATATAAGAACTCTATGAAGAAAATTGTCCATCCCATATACTAAAAAAAAAAAAAAAAAAAATTTCAAATTAAGTTAAAATTTAACTTTTTTTTAATGACTTATATAAAATTAAGTTAAGATTTAACTTTTTTTTTGTAATGACTTATATAAAATAAGATATATTGTTTTCATTAATTAAAATTAATTTAAAAAATAATTTTTTTATAACAATAATTATAGAAAGGGAAGAAAGGGATAGAAAAGAATCCCACAACTGAACCAAACATCAACATTTCATCACATGAAAAAATCACAGTAAAGAAAAGAGAGAGACTACAATTGAACCAACCGACCAACATTTCTTCACATCAAAGGTGAAGTAAGGAGAGAGATCTCACTAAAAGAACCAAGAAAAACCTATCATAAACATCTTAAAATATTCTAAAATCATCTGCAACAACTTCAGAATCTTTGAACATGTTGATTGCTTATAATAATAACAAAGTTTCTTCTACAAAGTAGTATTTTAATACAAGAGGAACCTACTCAAATCTTAATCAAGTATAGTCAACAAAAAATATATGTACTTTTTTCTTTATATTGTATTTTATGGAGAGAATATGATTTTACCAAATTCTTTAAAAACAAGAAAACTTTCCATGTCAAATTATATCATCCAAATACAAAACAAATAAAATACATCATGTTTCCAATAATGTTACAAATACAACACAATTCTTAAAATAATATTGTAAATTAAATTTACATGAATCTCACTAAATAACATCAACACTCTATTAGAGAGAAAATTCATATGTAATTTGAATAACTATTATGTGTTTGCTAATTATGAACACTAACAATACATTAGACCTGTTAAGTTACATATACTAGAAACAATAATAGATGTGATCAAAATTATAAATTTCAAATCAAAGGATTTTCAAACTACAGTTTATGGTAGTGAGATTCTTTTTCTTTTTTCCTTTTTCTTTTTTCTATTGTATCCATGAGTTCATTATGAAAGAGGAGTCATCTTTCAAGAAAAAATAAAAAAATAAAGTGAACAACCTAATGCTCCCTTATATCGTAATGCCAAGTAATCTGGTTTTAAGTCTATTGCGCAAATGCTTGTTGTGAAGATGATTTGTAGTTGGTCTTTTAATTGAATGATTTCACAATTAATCAATGAATGATACTTGCTGCTATTAAATTATATACTCTATAAATAATGGTATTATTGTTATAGGTATAATTCGTGTTTACATTTATTATGTTGCAATCATTCTTAATATATTGACTAATTGTTTTTTCACATTTGTTCCTATATCTAATTTAACCAAGCTCTTGATCTCAAGAAAGGAGAAATTGAAGGCAAATTACGACAATTAGTACATAAAGAAGGTTTGTATGGAGAACAAAACACTCTAACTATTTAATTTCATATTAAATTTTTGGCCTTGATACTAAATGGTCTGGGATATGTGTGAGTTATCCTTTACAACTTTAATTTATTTTATAAGTTTAGTGTTTTAGGGATGATTAATTTTTCTAAAATATACTTTGGTGTAGGCCTCCATCCTTAATTACTAAGAATGAAAATAATTCATGGTTAAGCGTAGGAAGAATTTAATTACATAATCATATCATATACTAAATAATTTTCCTCTTTGGATTGACTTTAAGAAGGTATCAGTGATATGATAATAAGTTTAAATTGTTAGACTTTTCTTTATGACGAAAGTTTAATCACTGATTAAGTATTTCAAGTCCAGTTAGAAAAAAATATATTTTTTTTGTATTCTTTTATTCAATTGTTTTTATCACTTTATCTATCTTTTTATATTGTTTTCTTACTCTTGTTGTCGTAATATCGTTTAAAGTGGTTGGAAACTTGTTTAATATGTCTAGGAAACTAAGGAGTTTTATTTAGGATGAAAACAAGGTGTTATGCTCTGTATCTATATTGTCCTTACTGTTACATTGTATTCACAATTCAGTGTCCATTTGCAAAATGATAAAAGTCTTTGTTTCAAATAGGTCTCCATTTGCAATGGAAGAACATGATGTCCTTCTTACAAAGATAAAAAGTAAAATTATTGAAGTGCATACCCTAAATGGTACAATTCCTAAAGGTATGTCATGATTAATTGATTATGGATTATGTATCATTCATGTAATCTTCCCTAAAGTTCTTCACTTTCATTCTCTTAGGTTAGAATATTTTGGTGTGGTACAAAAATTTATGATTCAAAGTTATCCAAGTTATAAACAAGTAATTGTGAGCCATAGCTACTGAAAAAAAAATGTTGATTTTGTTTTATGATAACACAAGCATGAAAAAGAACTAATATGCTTCTCATATTAAAAACATTTGTTGGTACATAGATTTAGTCTTAGGTTTTATAATAATTTTATTTACACTATATACTGACGAATGCTATGATCATTTTATATCTTGTTTATTTTTATTTTTTCTTTTCTCGCACAATAGAATTCACTTACAATCCTGTGTAAGTTATTTAATTTTTTAGTTTAAATTCATCAATTTCTGATTTTTCAAAACATTTAATTAGATTTGGTTTGGTAAATAAATAAATTCACTTAATGAGGTCAATATAGAAAATAAAGTCTATGTAATTAATTTGTATCTTAGAAGAAATTATGTTTCTCCTATTGTAAAGGTTGACATCTATTTTTCTAATATTGTAAGGAAATGTAATTCTAATACCAATAATGGTTAGGGATTTTCGTTAACTCAATTCTAGGAGGAAAAAAAATTTCCTCTTCAGTTTTATCCATCACTAAGTTCATACCAACACTTGTAAACCTTGTTATTCCCAAGTTGGACTTTGGCATAAGCACAACTATTTATCAGTACAATATTGTTCAATTTTCACTATGTATATGTTGCATATCTTGCTTTGGAGCCAAACTCACAGTATCAATGAGATTATTTGTAGGATCCCTAAAAATAGGGTATTGATTTCTATGTCCTTCTATTTACACTCCAGATAGATTTTCCTTTAACCTCATTTGCTAAAAATATTTTAGTATGGCAAAAATCATGGTTTGTATCTATTTTTGTTTCCATAGACATTGTTACAACAAACTTTGGTACTATCATTTGCATTTCCTTTTTCCTCAGTTGGAACTTCATTCCAAATTTTAAGTCTTTTGTGGCTCCTCTCTTTGCAGCACTATCAACATTATTCCTATTATATATTTCTTATAATTCTTCACGCTTTGTTTTCTAAGATTTTTTGGCTAAAAGTCTTTTAAGTATTTACAAAGTCAAGCTTTAAACTACAGTTTCTTTCTGAACAGTTTTCCTTTTCATTTCTCCCGAAAAAAATATTACAAGCTCCTGTAAAAAAATTAAACATTGAACCAAAACTCATAAGAGCATAAGATGTTATGGTGCAAGTGTAGAAGTCTCACATAATATGACAAATTAAAATGACAAAAAAATATAGATACAACAATATATATTAAATAAAATATAATTATAAATTACTTTTAATTTATTAACATATTTTGTTATATTTATCATT
The DNA here is from genome assembly GCA_016859785.1 of Macrotyloma uniflorum. Classification (NCBI taxonomy): domain Eukaryota; kingdom Viridiplantae; phylum Streptophyta; class Magnoliopsida; order Fabales; family Fabaceae; genus Macrotyloma; species Macrotyloma uniflorum. Next base: position 3,396,861 of record BDMB01000012.1, on the reverse strand, counting down.
TGAATGTTATAGCTAGTTTTTAATTAATTTCTTAAAAGTTTTATTACAAATGTATAATTACAATCAAATTGAAAAAAAATATATATCATATTCAAGTTATGATATTGATCCTTTCATTAAGTAAGGAACAAAATGTATATCATATTCAAGATTTTTGAGTCCGAAGAGTTTAAATCCATCAAAACAAATCTTTCACCTTCAAAACAAATTTACTTATGTTTTCTGGCTTAAAAAAACTCTTTTTTATGAATTCAAATTCATGCTATGTTAATAATGTTGATAGGAGTATAAACATTTTAATAGTTCAAGTTCTGATAAAGTTCTAGTTAGCAAACTTGCTTCTCCCATGGAATCAATTGCACTACATATCATAACCATTATTTTTGGGTTAATTTATATGAATAGTTGAAATTATTTTACTTACACTAATGTTGACATCCATTTTAATTGTATGGTGTTGATTAAACTTTGGTACCTATGATGCATCGATACTTCAAAGTGGGTTATGGATTCATATCATATTTGTTACTGGATATTGATATGCATATTATTTTTGTTGCCTTTGTATCTAAACTTGATTTTCGTCTACAAAACTTTTAATATATATTTTGTTCCTTGTAATGAAAGAATCAAATATCATAACATGAATACGATATATATATATATATTCAATTTGATTGTGATTATATGTTTGTAATAAAACTTTCAATATAAATACAAAAAATTATGTTGATAAAAGTAATTTATAATTACATTTTATTTAATATATATTATTGTATCCATAATTTCTTGTCTTTTTATTTTGTCATATTATGTGAGATTTGTACACATGCACCATGACATCTTATGCTCTTATGAGTTTTGGTTCATGTTTTTATTTTTTGCAAGAGTTTGTAATATTTCTCTCGGGAGAAATGGGAAGGAAAACTAATAATAAAGAAACTGTAGTTTAAAGCTTGACCCTGTAAACATTCATAAAGAAGTTGTAGTTTAAAGCTTGACCTTGTAAACACTCAGAAGACTTCAGCCAAAAAATCAAAGAAAACAAAGCGTGAAGAATTAAAGAAAATATATAATGGGAACAATGTTGATAGTACTAGCAAAGAGAAGAGCTACAAAAGGTTTAAAATTTGGAACGAAGTTCCAAATGAGAAAAAAGGAAATGCAAATGATGATATGATGATACCAAAAGCTTGTTGTAACAATGTTTATCGAAATGAAACAAAAGTATATAACAACAATGATTTTCGCCATACTAAAATATTGTTAACAAATGAGACCGAAGGAAAATCTGTCTCGAGTGCAAATAGAAGGACATATATATCATTACCTATTTCTGTAGATCTTACAAATAATCTCATTGATACTATGAGTTCGTTTCAAAAACAAGATATGCAACATATACACGGTAAAAATTGGAACAATACAATCTTGATGAATAGTTTGTGTTGATGCCAAAGTCTAACTTGGGAATAACAAGGTTTGCAAGTGTTGGTATAAACTTAGTGATGGATAAAATTGAAGAGGAAATTCCTTTGCCTCCTAGAATTGAGTTAACAAAAATATTGGGCATTGATCTTCTTTAACCAAACTATCAACCACAAAAAAGTTTGGAAAGGAGATGAACAGAAAAATAGCATACTTTTTTTACAGTAGCTTTAGCTTCATCAGATGGTATGACAGCCAAGTCATTGACCTTGTTTAATATTAAAGCTTTGGAAGCCTTATTCATAGCAAGTATTTACGTAACAGAACTAAAACTAGATTCCTTGACATTAGGATATAGGGGACCAGTTGGTTGTTCACCCTCATTTTTTCCTAAAATGATAACTCCTCTTTCAGAATCAACTCATGGATAAAATACAAACTCAAAGCACACAGAAAAAAGAAAAAGAAACTCACTACCTATTGGAGTTGTAGGATCCGCATGATCAAGCTGATCAATCTAGGATGTAGTGTTCCTTGTGTATGAAGTTAATGTTAATGCACTTTGCTACAATAACGTGTTGAAGAAATAGGGATGAACAAAGGCTTGGTGTATGCAGTGAATTATCATTCTTATTGAATTAATTATACAATGAAACAAGTGAAGTATACATATAACAGAAATAGGCTTTAACCTAACTCATCCTCATAAAATCGACTTATGAGGTGAAGTTTACACTCAATTTATATACTCTAATTTAACCATAATTTTTCTTTTAAAGTAAAATTAGATAAATTCCATTGTTTTCTTTTCCCATATCTTCATATCATTCAGTAAATAATATGAAAAAAAAAATAATTGATAATGAGACAAATAATACCTATTGATGAATTAATGCAAAATTGACAAGCACACTTCTGAATCAATTGTAAAATAGGAGAACACATACAAATTACAAATAAAGAATTATTAAATCCTACATGCAACAAGTGCATGTAGAGGCAGGCTTATTTTTTAGCTAATAATAACAGTACGGTTGAAGATTGTTAGAGTATCTCTAGTAAGAAAAAATATTCATATATATTTGCATAATAGTTTAAGTTTATGTGATTGTTGGCTCATGACAAATATATCAATATCTATTAAGAAGAATTCCTTTTGTCCATGTTCAAAACCAAAGCACTTCAAATTTAAGCTTGGAAATTGATTTGTAATGGAATCACCCAAATTCTCAATGTGAGGGAGTTTATTAGAAATCTCACATTGATTAGAGATGAAGACAAATTATAATATATAAGTAAAGTACAAACTTTTCCTTACAAACCAGTTTTGTATGATTGAATTAGGCTCTTATATACTTTTTACATGATATTAGAGTCTATCCAAAGAAAGTTTATTGAGTTTATTGTTCTACCTATTATTAGGTTACTATTGAACCACTCATAAGTTACACATTCTCGAGATATCCAATTAAAATTCTACAATTAAGATTAATCAATATTTCATATCTAATTAACATTAAGTATATAGTTTGACTTATGTATATCAACCAATTGAACTATTGAATCTTTTAGACTACACATAAAAATGACCATTTTAGACATTACATTAAACCAACCTAAATAATAAACATGAAACTATGATTAAATTACCTATTTAAGAATTGGGGTTGTTTTGAGCATCCAAATATGTGAAACATGTTGGCATGAGTTTTGCACGCTACAAAACAATGGCTAAATGACAAAATAGTAATAATACATACAACACTTTGACTCACAAGACCATCCACTCAAAACATCAATACACAAAAATAAGCATGAAGCAACAACATGAACATTAGGAAATGGATCTAACATGATATTTTTGCACAATTTTTCCATGATGATTGTCTATCTAATAAATAAAATATTTAATATTTTACTAGCTGTCTAAATTAAAATCTGAAAAATACATATATTGCCAATTTAAACATCTAGAAAGATTCATTAGAAAAAAAAATAACAATACCCTAAAAGAAAACTTATTCAAAAATTCAAGGCTAAAATATATATTCATTTGGAGATGAATTAATAACATTAACAACTTTTACAAATATTAATAACTTAACTCTTTAAGAAATTTTATTTTTGAAAGTAAAATATAGATTAAATTAAAAGGATATAAATAAAAAAATTACATATAAAATATATTTTTATTTTGTAAGAATAAATTATTTTAATTATTTATATTTTTTATCAATCTTTATATTTTACTTATAAGTGTAAATTAAAAGTGATATTTCTTAAAAGAAATTCAAATTATATTTATAAGAACTCACCTTGAAGAAATATACTTATCAACCATAAACAAACCTTTTTTCATCAAGAGTAGTAATAGTTTCATCCTATAATTTGATATCTGCATGATGTTTTGTTTTAGAAAACTTGTTAGAACCCAAATGACAATGGTCTTATCATTTATAGAAACTAAGCTAATGTAATTTTTGAAAATTACCATACAAGAGAAAAGCATATTCACCATTAAAACTTTTTAATTTCAAATACTTTTTACCATTGTTGTCCAAAAATTCAAGTTCGACTCTCATAGTATAAGAACTTTGTTTCTCTATGATATTATAAAAAAATATATCAATCTTAACAAAAGTAGAACATAAATTCTTATAAGATATAAATTAACTACATATACTTTATTTTCTGTATTAACCTCATTTATTTACTTATCAAACCAAGTGCTAGCTAGATGTTTTGAAAAAATAAGAAATTGACTAATTTAAACTATGAAATTAAACATCTTACAGTATGTTGTGAAAGTGAATCCTATTGTACAAAAAACGAAGCAAGATATATAGTGATAGTAAGATTCACCTATATATAATACAAACAAAATTATTGTAAACCTAAGACTAAATCTATGTTACTAACAAATGTTTTTCATGTGAAAAGCATATTAGTTATTTTCCTTCCTAGTGTGGTCATAAAACAAAACCAACATTTTATTTTGTTTTTAGGATCTGATGTTCATAATTTCTTGTTTACAACTTGATAACTTTGAATCATGGATTTCTGTACCACACCAAAATATTTTGACATAAGAGAATAAAAGTGAAGAACTTTGGGCAAGATAACATGAATGATGCATAATCAGTTAATCATGACATACATTTTAGAAATGTACCATTTAGGTAATGTGTTTCAGCAATTTCACTTTCTATCTTTGTAAGAAGGGCATCATGATGGGAGACACATTTGAAACAAAGGCTTTACCTATATCATTTTGCAACTTCTACATAAGACTACAACCTTGATTTTTTCTTCTTTCATTTCTTTATTTGCATGTCTTAGACGTTTCATCTTCAATATAACTCATCGGTTTTCTGGACATATTAAGCATATTTCCAACCACTTTAAACAATATTAACACAACAAAAGTAAGAAAAGAATACAAAATGAAAAGATGGATAAATGGATGATAACAATAAAACAAAAGAAGAATACACAAAAAATTATATTTTTTCTAACTGGACTTGAAATAGTTACTCACTGATTAAAGATTTATCACAAAGATTAAAGATTTATCACAAAGAAAAGTCAGTAGTTAAAAAACTTTAGATAAATCCAATTTATAATATTCATTGATGTCCTCTTGAAGTCAATCCAAAGAATCATTTAGTATATGATAAGATTCCGTAAAATCCTCCAAACGTTTCAACCATGAATTATTTCCATACCTAGTAATTAAGAATGCAGACTTGCACCAAAGTCATCCATATGAAAACTTTAATCCAAGTATATCATAGAAAAAATTAATTATCCAAGTATAAACTAATAAAATAAACAAAAGTTGTAAGGGATAACTCATTTCCTAGATCATTTAGTATCAAGACCAACAATCTAATATGAAATTGAATCACTAAAGTGTTTTTTTTCTTCATGCAAACATTCTTTATATACTAATTCTCGTAATATGACTATAGCCTGATTAAATTAGCCATAGAAATAAATGTGGAAAAACACATGATAAATATATTACGAATAACTACAACATCATAAGTGTAAAACACGAATTATACTTGTAACAATAATACCATTATTTCTAGAATATATAATTTAACGGGAGGAAATATCATTCATTGTGAAATCATTCAATTAAATGATCAACTATAAATCATATTCACAACAAGCATTTGTGCAATAGACATGAAATCAGATTGTTTGACATTATGATATAGGGGAGCATTAAGTTGTTCACTTCGTTTTTTCCTTGAAAGATAACTCTTCTTTTAGAATGAACTCATGGATACAGTATAAAAAAAACAAAAAGAAACTTACTTCCACAAACTATATTTTCAAAACTCTCGGACATATTCAATTATTCAAATGTTTCACGTCTTCTGCATTCACCATAGAAAAATCCTCCTAATGGGATACAAGTACCTATCATTTATACCGTTGAGGAACAGATTCACCTTTCTTTTTTCTATCTTTCTTTTATTGAAATATCAAACCTTTATAAATAAGGAAAAAATAAAATAAATAGAGTTGCAGATATCCCTAGTCAACATGCAAGAGTGCCTTTCTAGGTTTTAGGAAAAATCACCTACCAAGCCCAACCTACGACTTTTGCTAAACCTAAAAAGGGACTCTTCGAGATTGACTGGAGATATCTATGGTTCTATTTATTTATTTATTTATTTATACAGGTTCGATATTTCACTAAAAAGAAAGATAGAAAAAAGAGGAGGGTGAATCTAGTCCTCAAGAGTATGACTTATAACTAAAGACTTGTTATTCTCTTTACTCAGATAGGCTCTTATTGCCTTGCCAACTGATATATCATTAAAAGGATTTCTTTGTGGTGAATACAGAAGAGGTGGGACAATTGAATAATTAGACATGTTTGAGAATTTTGAAACTTCAGTTTATGGCAATCAGTTTCTTTTTTTTTTTATTATTGTATCCATGAGTTCAATTGGAAATCGAAGTCATCTTTCTAGGAAAAGACTAAGTGAATAACCTAATGCTCCCCTATATCATAATGCCAAACAATCTATTTTTATGTCTGTTGCACAAATGCTTGCTATGAAGATGATTTATAGTTGGTCATTTAATTGAGTGGTTTCATATTTCTTCTCGTTAAATATATGGTATTATTGTTACAGGTATAATTCGTGTTTTACACTTATGATGTTGCAGCCATTCATAATATATTTATCAAATGTTTTTTCACATTTATTTTTATTTCAAATTTAACAAGGCTCTTGATCTTAAGGATGGAGAAGCTGTAGCCATATTACAAGAATTAGTATATAAAAAAGATTTGCATGAACAAAACACCTTAGTAATTCAATTTCATATTAGACTGTTGGCCTTGATACTAAATGATCCGGGAAATAAGTGAGTTATCCCTTACAACTTCTGTTTATTTATTATTAGTTTAGTATTTTTTGTATGATTAATTTTTCTATGATATACTTAAATTAAAGTTTTCATATCGATGACTTTGGTGTAGGTCTCCATCCTTAATTACTAGGAATGGAAATAATTCATGGTTTAAACATTTTAAGGATTTAATTACGAAATATTATCATATACGAAATGATTTTTTTTTATTGACTTCAAGAAAGTATAAGTAGATATTATAAATAAGATTTATCTAATAAGTTTAAACTACTGACTTTTCTCTATGATGAAAGTTTAATCATTGAATAAGTATTTTAAGTTTAGTTAGATATTTCTTTTGTGTATTCTTCTTTTATTCAATTGTTTTTACACTCTATCCATCTTTTTATTTTCTTTTCTTTTCTTACTTTTGTTGTCTTAATATTATTTAAAGTGGTTGGAAACTTAATATCTCCAAGAAATTAAGCAGATATATTCAGAATAAAAATTCAAGACATGAACCAAGGTTACTGTGGTTAAGAAAAAGGTAAGAGCAAAAAATGTGATCTGCTCTATATTTATATTGCCCTTGCTGTTACATTGTGTTTATAATTCAATGTCCATGTTATCTACAGGATAAGAGTCTTATGCAGAAGTTGCAAAATGATAAAGTTAAAGTCTTTGTTTCAAATGTATCTCCATTTGCAATGGAGAAGCATGATACCCTTCTTACAAAGATAAAAATGCAATTTTTGAAGTGCATACCCTAAAGGGTATAATTCCTAAAAATATGTCATAATTAAATGATTATGAATTATGCATGATTCATGTAATCTTGCATAAAGTTCTTCACTTTCATTCTCTTAGGTCAGAATATTTTGGTGTGGTATAAAAATTTATAATTTAAAGTTATCCAAAGTTGGAAACAAGTAATTGTGAACCCCATATCCTAAATGCAAAAGTAAAATGTAGATTTTGTTTTATGATAACACTAGGATGAAAAAGCACTAATATGCTTCTCATATTACAAACATGCTGGTACATAGATTTAGTCTTGGGTTGGTTTTACAATAATTTTATTTACATTATATACTGTTGAATGCTATGATCATATTTTGTTTCTTTTCTTGCACAATAGAATTCACTTACAACATTTTGTGTAAGTTATTTAATTTTTTAGTTTAAATTCATCAATTTTCTATTTTTCAAAGCATTTAACTAGGACTTGGTTTGCTAAATAAATAAATTCTCTTAATAAGGTCAATATAGAAAATAAAGTCTATGTAGTTTATTTGTATCTTGTAAAAGTTTATGTTTTTCCTATTGTAAAAGTTGACATGTTTTTCTAATATCATAGGGAAACGTAGTTCTAATGTCATAATAACTGAACCTAGAGTTTAGACAACAATGGTCAGAGGTTTTGGAGAGTAGAAAGTTTATATGATGAATATGTTTTCCTATCATAAAGTAAGTTTCAAAAATGCATTAGCTTAATTTTTACGAAAGATAAAACTGTTGTAATTTAGTATCCAGCAAGTTTTCAAAAACAAAGTATCATGCAAATATCAAATTGCAAGTTGAAACTGCTACTGCAAGTGCTGAAATATGGTTTACTTATGGTTTTGTGAAGAAGGATGAGATTGATAACTATGTTTCCTTTAGGTGAGTTTATTTATTAAATTTGAGGAGGATTTTGGTTGGAATTTTGGATATGGTACTTGATATTGGAGAGATTGCATTCTTTATATGTATCAAGGAACATGATCGATAAATAATTAGAAAAGTTAATTAACCTCAGTAACGCTCTTGAATATGTTTTATGAGAATAATAATATAATAATTAACTATTCAATGTCCAAGTATATAAATATAGATTAGGAAAACTATATATTTTATGATTACATTTTTTTTTATTAATTAAGAAATATAATTAAATATCAAAACATATTTTAGAAAATCATCAAAGGTACATTTAAGATATAATAAAAGTTTATTTGGCCAAATTTCTCCGTATACATTCAGAAGAGAAAAATGAGAAGTAAAAGGGCTACTTCATAAAATTAATTGATGTATGTGTTAATTTGTAGAAATTTTATCATATGATTTTTTTAAATTCTTAATTTTCGTTTGTGCATAAGTTAATTTTATTTTATGAATATTTTTTTTCTTTTTTTCTCTCTTATATTTTTTCAAATAAACCATAATTATTATATGTGATATTTTCTGGATATTTAACAATTTTGATATACACATTTTATTACCATATTCATTTACATTAAGTTATGTTCATGTATGCAGTTATTTGCCATTGTGAGTGTAACATTTATTGTAGGGACCTGAAGCACAATAGTAGGTAGAGAGAATATGTGATTGAACATCTATGAATACAATAATTTTGTTAGCTACATTGTAGTTATGTATCCCATTATTGAATCTCAATATGTGCAAGTAATTAAGTATATTTTATCTTTACCTTGGTTGTAGGACTAAAAAACTTAAAAGTCACTATGTTTCTGACAAGCTTATTCAGTGAAGTAAGTATGTTGAATGTTTATGATTAGTATTGTCATCTTTGATCTGAAATTTAAATTGTAATCAAAACTATTATTGTTTCTAGTATATATATAACTTAACCGATCTAATGTACTGTTAGTGTTCATAATAATACGATTTTTAGCAAACACATCATAATTATTCAAATTGCATATGTATTTTGTCTCTAATAGTGTGTTGATGTTATATTTAATAAGATTTATGTAAATTTAATTGATAATAGTTTTTTAAAAATTGTGTTGTGACATTATTCGAAACATGATGTGCTTTATTAATTTTGGACTTGCATGATATGATTTGATATGAAAAGTTTTCTTGTATTTGAAAAATTTGATGGAATCATATTCTCTCCACAAAATACTTGCAACCATACAAAGAAAAAAGTACATATATATTTGGTTGGTTATATTTGATTGAGATTTGAGTACATTCCTCCAGAACTAAAATACTTTGTACAAAGAAAGCTTCGTTATTGTTATAAGCAATCAACATGCTAGAAGATTCTGAAGTTGTGACGATTTTAGAACATAATAACGAATATGATTTCTTTTTATATTATTTCAGTGAAAGACAAAGAAAAGGAGACTATAATTTTTAGATTTGATGTTTATATTGCAAAATTTTAATGAAAGAAGTAAAATATTATGTTTAACCCTAATTATTATTTATTAGGTATTCGTATTTGATTAATTATTTTATTAAATATACATAAAAATAAATACAATTAGGTATGTTCCAATTTTAATTTAATATAAAATACAAATCATACTAAATTAATATTTTATAATTTGATATATATTTATTAAAAGGTTTTTATTATTATAAAATATTTTTAAAAAATTATAAAATAATTAAAAAATAATATATGTTTTATATTGAAAAATTGTTAAATATAAGAGAGTGAGTATATATCTTATGTAACTTTTCACACTCATAATATATCATAGAAAAATAGTCCAATATCATAAAATAGTAAAAAAAAGAGTGGGTCAACTGTAGTCTTGTTGTAGATTAAAATATCATAAAAATAAAATAAAAAATTTATGTAGGTGAAAAGATGAGATTGCGTTAAATAACCCATACTATTACAAGAAAATCATAATGGTTGTCAAATGTGTTAAAGATCAGTTTATGATAATCTTTAAGGACTACTCAGATTTAATGGTATGGTAACCAAATCAAAGATCTAGTTTGGTGAAGTAACTTCAATAAGTTCATCTAACAATTCATGTATTGTAAGAATCAGAAAATGTTCCTAGATTGTAATGAAATTGAATCCTTTATAATTGACACAAAAACACAAATAACCATCTTTCTTTTTTATTAAAATCATTATAGAAAATAAGAGGTTGGTGTTAGACTAGATGATGCCCTTCTTTAACATATTAGCAATAAGAGTTGTCATGTCATCTTTATATTCACCCCTTAATGTAGGGGATCATGCCAATCATAGAGGAAAAACATTAATAATGACTAAGTAAATTGAAACAAATAGAAGGCTTTTATGCAGGAAAAATTCAAAGACTTAAACTACAGCCAATCAAGACAAAAAAAAAATAAAAATTAAAAAAAAAAAACAGGCAAAAATGAATGAGAAAGGACTAACCTTTTATGCCAAGTTTCTCCTTGTTGCCACTTTCCAGCTACATCACCATGCACTTGTACCTTCACCAAAAGTGGTAAGGTGACATTGGTTGAAGATCAAAAGTTCACATACTTAAAAGCATTGTCGTCAATTGTAGAGTCATTCTTCAAGGATTCCTTGTTATCCTGACAACTACAGTAACAAAAGATAATGTCGACTGCTGAACTTTATTACAAAAGTGTGAAAATATTATGGAAATGCAAGTCAATTAGTGTGAAAATAATTACAAAACTCTTAATACACACTTGAAATGTTGTTGACTTCATTCACCACTTACTTAAGAATTGATCTAAACATGTAATATCATCACTATGACCCAACAAGAATCATAACTTAACATAAGAAAAGTTATGAGTTAAAGTACACAAATGAAAGAATAGTTATCTCCGTAATTAATAAGGCAAAATAAATACAATGTTAAAATGCCGAATATTTATGATGAAAAAAATTAGCTTATCTTCAAAGATTTATTTACATAAATTTTAAAAGTTTATCCATAAATTAAAAATAAACTTTTACTAAAAAATGTCAACAAATTAATTTATACATAAACTAATTTTAGTTTTAGAGAAACTTGTTCATTTTTTCTTTTCAATGATTTATCCTAAACATACTTATTAAACCAAACAAACTCTATAAGTTAATTTGAGTAAGTTTGAATCTAAAACTAGAAGAGTTTTTCAAAAATATTTGTTGGAAAAATAACAACTATATTTTCAGTAAAGAAGATCTCTTAATTTCTTCTAACATGCATTCAAATAGCCCCTAGGTTTCTTATTAGTTATCTAAACAACTAATTTTATAGTTCAAAAAATTAACTTTCTTTACAGGTTAAATTTAAAATCCATTTTCATTTTTTTCATTTTAGGTTGTTTGTACATATTTTTAGGGTTTAGAATTTCTACAAAAGAAAAAAAAAGAGTTTTTGGCTACTAAAATTAATTCTTGCAAATTAATTTGAACTTTGATTCAAATATAACATTTATTCTCTTGCTTCTGTTTTAGAAGAAGTATATCTAAACAGAACATAAATAAAAAAAGACATGCATGACTTCTATATTATAGTAGCATACATGCAGTTGTTATAAGGAAAAGAGCAAGCAACCCAGACAAAATAGATACAATTTTTCGAAAGAGAAAGTGAAAAAATATGTTAAAATAGAAACAGTGGGAGTAAAAAGAGGAATTAGGAGTGAAAGGGGCGAAAAGTAACCTAGTGAGGCATGAGAGTCCCTGGAGAGGGTCACCAAAGAGTAGAGAAGGGAATCGCCAAAGGATTGAAAGAAAATGAGAATCAGGAGATGAGAGAGCCATGGATGAAAGAGAAGGAAATGCCGAATGATAAGATTTGTGTGGAGAGGAGGAGCGATATGGAGAAAAGAAAACTAAAATGATTCACAGATAACACTATTTATAAAAAAAGAGGTTAAGAATTTTTATATAATCAAATTATTTTTAAAATTTATAAAAATTAAAATATAACTTTTCTAAAAATTTATAATTAAAATAAAATTTATAAAAAATTTAAATATCATTGAAAATTATAAAACTCTTAAAAAAAAATAATTATAATAAGATTTAATAAAAAGATTAGAATTGATTATTAACTCTATTCCGAAAGTTTATATTTATATTTATTGATTACCTTTTTAATGTTTAATTTCTTATATTCTAAAAATAATATATTTTTTAATAGTAAATATAATTTAAAATTTATTATTTATTTATAATCTTATTAAATTAATTAGGTGTAAGAATCTTATTAAACAAATTAAATGAATTAAGTTTAGGTAAAAAATCTTATAATTTTAATATAATTATAAAGATATATAATTTTAAACCGTTATCTTAATTTTTATAACTTTATTCTTAATCTTATTTCTAACTTAAGTATTTTTAATTTTTTATATATGATTTTATAATTATCTTTAATTTTTTTTTTAAAATTTCGAACTTTTACTTTAATTAATTATCTTTAAATTTATACGACTTTTTTTTTCATATTTACATTTTTTTTCTAATCACTTTAAAGTATTTTTTTTTAATTTTAATAATTTTTCAACTATTTATTTATATTTCATTATATTTTTGTTTTTCTCTTTTACTATAATCATCTAGATTATAAGTAATTTCCTTTATTTCTTTCTATTTTTCTTTTTATTATATCATATATTTATTATGTTAAATTGTATTAATATTTAATTTGTTGTTGAGAAGAAAAATAAATAATGAAAACACATCTTTAAAGATAATTCTTCAAAATTTATTTATTTGATTATATCATTTTTATATTATTATTTTTTATTTTAATTCTAATTATTTTTATTTTTATTTATTTTTATATTAAAATCTATTAATTTTTAGCTTATTGGAAAAAGAAATAAATAATAAAGACATGGTTTTTTTTTAAATTATTTTTTTATATAATTACTTTTTAAAAGCATGTCATATTTTTAAAAGGTTTTAAAATTATTTTAAATATATATATATATATATTTACAAATTTTTCTATTTTTTCTCTCTCATAATTAAAATACGCGGATATAATTATTTTTGTTTAAATTAATACGTAAAAAAAATATAATAACATATATTAGATTTTTAGAAATTAAATTAAATTGATGGATTGGTTGGTTAGAAGCGCTGGTGAGCGGTTCCGCGGAAGAGACGTTTCCCCTGACAACGGTGGGCTTGAGGCGGAGCAGTTCCCGGCAGGCTTTGAAGCGGAAGGTGGAGGCGGAGGCGGCGACGGGGGCCAGGACCCAGGGCGTGCGGAGCTCGTTGCAGATTTGAGCAGCGGCCTTCATGGCGGGGAGCCAGGAGGGGGAGAGCGTGCCAACATTGACACAGAGAGCGGCGGCGCGTGCGGTGAAGTAAGGAGAGAGATCTCACTAAAAGAACCCAGAAAAACCAACCATATACATCATATAATATTCTAAAATCATCAATAACAATTTCAAAATCCTTTAGCTGGTTGATTGCTTTCAATAATAATAAAGTTTCCTAGTACATAGCACTTTAATACAAGAGGAACCCATTCAAATTTCAATTAAACATAGTCAACCAAACTATACTTTTTTCTTTGTATTGTATTTTATGGATAGAATATAATTTTACTAAATTCTTAAAAAATAAGAAAACTTTTTATCTCAAATCATATTATTTAAATACAAGATAAATAAAGTATCAATAATGTTACAACATAACACAATTTTTAAAAAATTATTATCCATCAAATTTACATTAATTTCACTAAATATAACATCAACATTATATTAGAGAGAAAATCCATATGTAATTTGAATAATTATAATGTGTTTGCAAATTATGAACACTAATAACATATTAAACCTGTTATATATATATTAGAAACAATAATACATATAATCAAAATTGTAAATTTCATATCAAAGGATTTTCAAAGTACAATTTATAATAGTGAGTTTCTTTTTCTTTTTTCTATTATATCCATGGAACGAGGAGTCATCTTTCTAGAAAAAAGAAAAACCCAAAGTGAACAACTTAATGCTCCCTTATATCGTAATACCAAACATTCTGGTTTTAAGTCTATTGGGCAAATACTTGTTGTGAAGATGATTTGTAGTTGATCTTTTAATTGAATGATTTCACGATTAATCAATGAATGATATTTTCTGCTAAAATTATATACTCTATAAATAATGGTATTATTATTATAGGTATAATTCATGTTTTACACTTATTATGTTGCAGTGATTCTTAATATATTGACTAAGTGTTTTTTTCACATTTATTCCCATGTCTAATTTAACCAAACTCTTGATCTCAAGGAAAGAGAAGTTGAAGCCATATTATAACAATTATTACATAAAGAAGATTTGTATGGAGAATAAAATACTCTAGCTATTCAATTTCATATTAAATTTTTGGCCTTAATACTAAATTATCCGGGACATGTGTAAGTTTCTATTACAATTTTTGTTTATTTTATAAGTTTAGTGTTCTAGGGATGATTATTTTTTCTGATATATTTCTATTAAAGTTTCCATATGGATGACTTTAGTGTAGGTCTCCATCATTAATTACTAAGTATGAAAATAATTCAGAATTAAAACATTTGAAGGATTTAATTAAGGAATCTTATCATATACTAAATTATTAAGAAGGTATCAATGATATGATAAATTGGATTTATCTAATAAATTTAAACGGTTAGACTTTTCTTTACGACGAAGGTTTAATAATTGAGTAAGTATTTCAAGTCTAATTAGAAAAAAAATATATTATTTGTGTATTCTTTTTATATTGTTTTCTTTTCTTACTCTTGTTGTCTTAATATTGCTTAAAGTAGTTGGAAATTTGCTTAATATGTCTAGGAAACTAAGGAGTTATATTTAGAATGAAAATTCAAGACATGCAAAAGAAGTGAAAGAAACAAAAATCAAGGTTGTTGTAACTAAGTAAAAGGTAATGGAAAACAAGGTGTTATGCTTTGTATCTATATTGCCCTTACTGTTACATTGTGTTCATAATTTGGTGTCCATAATATCTATAGGAGAAGGGTCTTATGCTACATTGTGTTCATAATTCAATGTCCATGATATCTATAGGAGAAGGGTCTTATGCAAAAGTTGCAGAATGATAAAAGCCTTTGTTTCAAATATGTCTCCATTTGCAATGGAAGAACATAATGTCCTTCTTACAAAGATAAAAAGTGAAATTGTTGAACTGCATACCCTAAATGGTACAATTCCTAAAGGTATGTCATGATTATGAATTATGTATCATTCATGTAATCTTACTTAAAGTTCTTCACTTTCATTTTCTTATATTAGAATATTTTTGTGTGATACAAAAACCTATGATTCAAAGTTATCCAAGTTGTAAACAAGTAATTGTAAACCCTAACTCCTGAAAATAAAAATAAAATATTGATTTTATTTTATGATAACACTAGGATGAAAAAGAACTAATATGCTTCTCATATTAAAAACGTTTGTTGGTACATAGATTTAATCTTAGGTTTTACAATAATTTTATTTACATATTTTTAGGTGAGGATTTCTACAAAATAAAAAATCAAAAGTAAAATGAGTTTTTTGCTACTAAAATTAATTCTTGCCAATTAATTTGAACTTTGGTTCAAACATAACATTTATTCTCTTTTCCATCAAGTGCTTCTTTTTCAGAAGAAATATATCGAAACAGAATATAAAAAAAAAAAAAAAAACTATGCATGACTTCTATGAACTTAGTCTAATGCAACTAACTCCATATTTCATACTAGCACACATGCAATAGTCATAAGAAAAAGAGCAAGCAAGTAGACAAAAAAAGATGGATTATTTCGAAAGAGAAAGTGAAAAAATATGGTAAAATAGAAACAGTGGGAGCAAAAAAGAGGAATGAGGAGTGAAAGGGGCGAAAAGTAACCTAGTGGGATGCGAGCATGAGTGTTCCCGAGAGAGCCATGGATGAAAGAGAAGGGAATTACCAAATGATTGAGAGAAAAGTGAAAATCAGGGGAAGAGAGAGCTATGGATGAAAGAGATGGGAATGGCCGAAGGATTAAGAGAAAAACGAGAATTAGGGAAATCGGAGGAGAGACAAAGAAAAATGAAAGGGGAAATTTCCAACAAAGTGTCGTCTAATAGGTTGCGGGGAGACGGTATCTCTGAGTTTCGAGAGGAGGAGAGATATGAAGAAAAGAAAACTAAAATGCTTCACAAATCACACTCTTCATAAAAAAAGAGGTTAAAAACTTTTATATAATCAAATTATTTTTAAAATTTATAAAAATTAAAATATAACCTTTATAAAAATTTATTATTAAAATAAAATTTATAAAAAAAATTAAATATCATTAAAAATTATAAAATTCTTAAACAAAATGTTAAGATCTGTTTAATTTATTTATATCAAGGAATTAGATCTTACTATTTATTGTACTATGAAAGTTTTCTATCTATATTTATTTATTTATTATATTTTTAATGTTTAATTTTTTATATTCTAAAAATAATATACTTTTTATTGTGAATATGATTTGAATTTTTTTTATTTCAAAATTTATTATTTATTTATAATCTTATTAAATGAATAGGTCTAGCTTAAGAACCTTATGAGTTAGGTTTACATCAAGAATCTTATTAAATGAGTCATTCATATAGATTTAGGTAATAATATTTTATTATCATTTAAATTATATTATTTAATCAAATTTTATTAAAATACAATTTTTATATATTTTCTTTTTCAAAATAAAAATGCAAGAATTATCATACAGAAAAAACATATAAAATAATATGCACACATGAGATAACATGTAAAAGTCATAGTTAATTGTCAAGTAAATATATTGGCACTTGGCATATGGTCGGTGGGTATGAAATTTAGCATAGAAAAGACCTTGGTTTAAATGAGTAGTTAGATTTGGTAAAATAACTCATGAACTTAATTATATTAAAACAATCTACTACTGAAGAAAAAGATAAATGGGTTTAGAAGAGGATGACAAGTGAATGTTTAGTATTAAATCAGTTTATTCCATTATTCAGAATGAGATACAAAGAGATATTGAAAGCTTTTTTTATTGAGCTTTAGAATATTAAAGTCATCCCTAAGGCATTATTTGGTGTGGAGAGAAAATAAAAGAAATAGCTATGAAGGGGGTAGGGGCCCACTTGTTCTTAGAGTGCTGGATAACCAATGTGATGTAGAACAAATATTATGTTTAGTTTGACATAAGTACTTGTAGAATAACGTGTTATTTTGTAATAAGAATGTAGATGTTGATTTAATTGAACATTTAGTTGTGGGTCAAGGTCAGGATTTTCTTGTATAATGATGTATGGATTCTTGGTCCTACTCTTTATGTGTTAGATAAGTTAATCAATCTAATTTTCAGTAATGAAAAAAATAATTATTTAATTAATTTTTATTTTTTTTACACTTTTGCTAATTTTTTTATTATATATTTGTAATTATTTTTAATATTTCTAATATAATTTTTTATTATCATATTAGTTTGTACCAATTAAGAAAAACATGATAATACAGGTATATTTATAATTAAATGTTGTCTTCACAATTTTAAAATTAGATCTGTAATAAAGTGGTAATAAATTATGGTGTGATTGTATAAACTAAATCCTATAACTTAATTAAAACTTTTCACGAATTTACTAATGTATTAAACTAAGAAAAAAGTAATATCGAATTTGTTAAATGTCCAATCCATTAAAAACCCATGAAGAAAATTGAAAATTGTTCATTCCATATACTCAAACAAATAAATATTTTCAAATTAAGTTAAGATTTAACAATTTTTTTTGGTAATGACTTATATAAAATATAATATAAGATGTATTGTTTTCATTACTTAAAATTAATTTAAGAATAATTTATTTTATAACAATAATTATATAGAATGGAAAGAAAGTGATAGAAGAGAAAGTAAAGAGACAAACCAAAACCCAAAGCTGAAGCAAAGATACAAAGAAAACACATAACTAAACCAAATATCGACATTTCATCACATGAAAAAACCTCATTGAAGAAGAGAGAAACCACTACTGAACCAACCAATCAACCAACATTTCATCACACCAAAGGTGAAGCAAGGAGAGAGATCTCGTTAGAACAAAAAAACCAACCATTTTCACACATCACACACACCCACCAGAGCATAAAAATGCAAAACACAACTTCACCACCACCACCACCACCATCATCATTTTCCTCCACTTTCTTCAACCTAAGAGATCCAAAGCCCAAACCCACCCTCATCCTCCTCTACACCTTCCTCTTCCTCTCCCTTCTCTCCCTTGCCCTCATCCTCTCTCTCTCCCATTCCCCCACCCCCATCCATTCTGGACCCGACCCGTTTCTTCACCCGACCCAAACCCACCGCCTTGTCTTCGACCCCCACAAACCCTCTCCCCCTTCCCCGCCCGCCCTTGCCTACCTTATCTCCGGCTCCCGCGGCGACGCCGCTCGGATCCTTCGCCTCCTGCACGCCGCCTACCACCCGCTTAACCTTTACCTCCTCCACCTCGACCCCTCCGCCCCCCATGCGGAACGCGAGCACTTGGCCCTCACCGTCCAGTCTGACCCCGTCTTCAAGGCCGCGCAGAACGTCCACGTCGTGGGGAAGCCCGATTTCGCCTACCCCAAAGGTTCTTCCCCCGTCTCGCTGCGCCTCCACGCTGCTTCCATCTTGCTCCGCCTCTCGCGGGACTGGGACTGGTTCGTTAGCCTCAGCGCCGATGCTTACCCTCTTGTTACGCAAGATGGTATGATTCATGCTATGGTTGTGAATTAAT
The DNA here is from genome assembly GCA_016859785.1 of Macrotyloma uniflorum. Lineage (NCBI taxonomy): Eukaryota > Viridiplantae > Streptophyta > Magnoliopsida > Fabales > Fabaceae > Macrotyloma > Macrotyloma uniflorum. The sequence continues at coordinate 3,377,556 of BDMB01000012.1, read as the reverse complement.
TAGAGTGGAATGTCATTTTGGTAACAAAGATTTGAAAGTGGGGTGGTAGTTTTCCAAGTTGAGAATGTGGGTGGATTTAGTTGTCTTTAGAGACTACTTAGATATTGAGATAAAGGGTTGCATTGTATTGATGGAGTTTTGTATTTTTGAGGGATGAAAATTAGTCTTTTGAAATAATGTGACTGAGAAATGTGCGTATAAAAAGGTTTAAGTGCTTTTGAGAGCTTCTCTACTGGAAATTTAGAGTTAGATTGGTTTAGTTGTTTAAATTGGTGTTTGAATGTAGAGCTATAGGGAATTATGAATTGACTTTTTTACTCTTTAGGGGTGAAAATGGTATTTTCAGATTTTGGAGCTTTTGTACAAAAATGACTAGCATTAAATCTGAGTAAGTAGTGAGTGCACTAATAGTGTAATTCAATCACTAATTATTTATGTGAGAAGTGTGTTCACTTTTATAGTAGAAATCGTACTGACAATGTCTCTGATTGGTTGACTGTGGAATGACGGGCTTAAGAATTAAACTCGAAATATTATAATTTTAGGTACTAAAATGAGGTTTTTCTCTCTTTACGTGATATTAATATGTTACTTTTAGGTACTGAAAGATTCGTAGTCTGTTGTAGTCTTTGAAAGATGGAAATCATGATTTTAATCCCCTAAAGATGAAAATGTGAATCAATTTAATAATTTTAAGTGTTTAAATTGATGTTGAAATAAAGGACTATAATGGTCGAAATTTTCATTTTTCAGGGATGAAAATGGTGATTTTCGTCTTTCAGGTGCTAAAATGATGTTTTCCTCTTCTTATATGTTACCTTTAACTTGGTATCTTGATGGTAAATCTTTTGTGGTGTGTCAGATCTTCTCCACATACTGTCGTTTCTGCCTAAGGATATGAACTTTGTGAATCATTCAAGTTATATTGGATGGAAAGAGTAAGTTTGTGTTCTTGTGTGTTTACTTTTTTGTTGTTATTGTTATTGTTTGTTTTGCATAGAGGATTGTAATGATTAGTGGTTTATGTTATATGGGCTGCAAGAATGATATTTGTTTTCCATGTGTTTCGGTGATGCAGAGCTAGGAAATTGAAACCTATTATTGTTGATCCCGGACTGTATCTCTCTGAAGGGACTGAAATGTTTTATGCTACTCAGAAGAGAGAACTTCCTAGTGCTTACCGCGTGTTCACAGGTATGTGTGGGTTTTAGTGTAATGTATTTGAGTCTCTGCATATTTTTGGATTTTCATTTTATTTAGTTAGTGTGCCAATAACAGCAAGAGTGAAAAGAAGTGTAATGGTAATATACTAATGAATGATTGACATTCATTCAGAAAAAATGAATGTAATAAGATCAAGATCAAATGTTTTTACTTTTTAGGACAAAATTGGATTGTATATATATTAAGGAGAAGATGAGAAAATTGTCTAAGGTGGGTTGGACGTGAGTAAAAACCAGCAAAGACTCTACTTAGAAAATTGATCAAATGGAAGATAATCCAACTAAATTAAGCAGAGGAAGATCGGAAAAATCAAAATTTGGAGAACAAATCACACCATTGGTCCCAATCATGCATGTCATTATTTTTCAATTCCTGCAAAACGCTATAAGTTGTGCCCAACATAAACTTAGTATATAGGTAGGATCATAAACTCAACAAAGAGAAAAGGCAGTTATGAAATAAAAAGGAAATGAAGCCTAGCATCACAATTAGGGTCCCTGAGTGATCTTGCCTACAGTTTGATTCTATGATGTATAACATAGGGGATTAAACTTTCTTTTGGACTTATTATTTTACTGTAATTGTTCTAGAACTATTTTGATATTTTTGTGTCTCTGGATGGAGAACACAAACTACTCTAGCGTAGCATTCTTAGGCCCCTTATATAGGAAATTGTGGATCTTGAACTGGAGTATATTTTGAGGAAAAGGAGAATACAAATAATTTTGATAGGAACTAGGTTGGCTCAACTTGTTCAAGTGTTCCCACTAAGATTTTGTACCCCCAAGTGCATGGATATAAACCTCCCTCTTGTTTAAAAGTCCTGAATAGCTGTCATCTTTCACTGAAAAAGATACTAAAAGAATAAATTGAACTAACTTCCTGTTCATGAAAGATCCACACAAACTCCAGTATCTTCTTTTCCCCACCAAGTATGCTTCTACTGCAGGTTTTGTGGCAAGTTGATACTATGAGATAGAGTACTATAGCATGTCCTTGCAAGAGATTAACTGATATTTTGGTAATGTAAACTAGTATATTTGGTCAGTTGCTTGGGAAATTTGGGTTTACTTGCATTCGCATTTTCAGAGATTTCCTTTTATTCCACGGCAAAGAAAGTTCTCAAACTGTTCGTTATATAGGCATCAGAAACTATCATAAATGTTCAGTTGTTGATTTAGTAGTAGACGCTCAACAAAACTTTTATCAGAAAACAAAAAGTTAGCAAAATCATTGTAAACTAAAGGTCTTCACTTGCAACAATAGCTTGTATTGGTTCTTAAGCATATCACATATGGTTCCTTGTTAGTGTAAAACTTTACTATTAATGGATTGACTTTGAATCTAAATCAGTCCTTACACTGTTTGAAATCCAACTAAATGGAATAGAACTACGAAAACAAAGCCTTATCCCATTCCAATCAAGTGGAGTTTGCTACCTGGAGTAAAATGTGCCCTAGATACTTCTCTGTAGTCTCCATTCTCTAGTATGCTGTTTTTAATTCCAACTTAACATCTTTGTAAAGTCATTGCCTGTATTCTAGCATCTCCTTACCCAGGCATGTGTAGGTTGTTTTATTTGAACAAACTATCTTAAGATTTTCTCTCTATAGGAGCGACTCCAACCTCCTTCCTGAAAGATCTCATTCCTATTCTATCCATGCTGTTCTACAGACTCATGCATTGCAACATCCTTGTGTATGTGTCTATCACTTCGTTTGCTATTGCAATTGAATGCCTAGAATTTTACCCATACAACAATTTATAAGCATTTTATGGTCACACAAAGTACCTATCATACATTGAAGGGTAGATTTGGTATTTTATATATGATTGCTTTAAAGTAGTTTTTATTTTGAACATATGCAGACCTTTGCTGTCTTGTTGCATTATTGATTCAGAGCTTTTCTGCTGGTTACTTTCTATATATATTGTTTTTTACTATAATTGTACTTGCCTCTATTCTCAGTTCTCATCAATAATTTTTCTTATGCTGTCATTAAAAAGAGTTGGGTAAATCTTAGTCCTTTTTTGTGCAGGTTCATCTTTTTCTATCTTAAGTCGCAGTTTCATGGAGTTCTGTATCTTGGGAGAAGACAACCTCCCAAGGATTCTACTAATGTATTTTGCAAACACACCTTCATCCTTGTCCAACTATTTCCCCACAGTTCTCTGCAATTCTCGGAAATTTAACAGGACAGTCATAAATCAAAACTTATTATATGTTGTCCATGACAGCCATAGAAATGATCTTCGACCACTGAATTCCACTGATTTTGATGACATGATTCAGAGTGGAGCTATCTTTGCAGAAAAGTTCCAGAAAGACGATCCTGTGCTTGATCTCATTGACCAAAATCTTCTGGGTCGAAGTCCTAGATCAGTTGTTCCCGGTGGATGGTGCTTAGGTGAGCCTGGGAACAATACGTGTTTAACTTGGGGTGATGCTAAGATCTTGAGACCTGGTACAGGTTCTCAACGACTTGAGAAGGCTATTGTCCAATTGCTAGCAAATGGCACTTTCCGATCACGCCAGTGTATATATGAATGAGCTCGCTCTACTCTCACGACTCAATGTAACAGAATACAAATCCACCTTGAAACAAACTCAAAAGAACTGGCAACAACTATAAAAATGCTTTTTTTGTGCCATATCTACTCAAACTCTTGTATGGGTGGTTCTTTATACAAGATAGGTATGCATTGTACGAGTATGTATTATTTTAGCATAATTAATTTTTTTGCCAGTTCTGAGTGCCTTTTTTATAATTTTACATGGATGCCAATATAGCATGCACCTTCAGATTTGGTTGCTGGATGGTGGCTTAGAGATGTTTTATTTCTCCTTAAATGCTAAAATGTGGACAAATAATCTTTTAGAGTCAATTTGAATGCACTTCTTTCAAAAAAACCTACACTATAGAAAATAAGATTTTTTTTTTTACAAGTTAAAATTAGTTTATGTATAAAATAAAAAATAAAAATTTATAAACTTTAATTTTGTTCATAAAATCAATTTCTTTTAGTTTATCAAATTTCTTATTTGGTAGGCGTGATAGAATCTGATGAATACTTATTCATGTATTGGGAAGAAATTATTTACTAAAATAATTACGTAAAAATTAAACGACTATTATCACACTTATACTTACAATTATTTACAATATATGTTTAATAAAAAATACAAACGTATTCCCAAATACTAAATTTTATTTTAATAATAATTAAAATTTATTTTAATTATTAAATTAGTAATAACTATTTATTACATTTAAAAAACTATTAAAAATTAGGTTTAACGGATTTTTTTAAATTGTAAAAAAAAAAAAAAAGTGAATACTCAGTTGAGAAATCGGTGCTTCACCAACCCATTTCTTAATATACACAGTAAAACGGGTTATTTATAAAAATTATGTGGTAGATAAATTAATTGAGTAAATATTTAAATATTTATTAAAAATAAGATATTTAAAACAAAAAGTCTAGGAAACTGTGAAAAAAAAATTACAATCTTAGGAAACCTATAACGAGTGTGGGCTGGGATACGGCCCAACAAAACGGGTTATATTGTAGTACTATCCATGTACTTGAGAATCCGATCCGAATCCAAAACCCGAAGCCCTTTTGAGTTTACCTTTTACACACACAGAGAAGAGAACAAAGCGAGAGCGTGAGTGAAATCCATTGTCGAGGAGCGGAAGAGAAGAGATCGGAAAAAGATGACGGAGGCGATGATAAGGAACAAGCCAGGGATGGCGAGCGTGAAGGACATGCCGGTTCTCCAGGACGGTCCACCGCCGGGCGGGTTCGCTCCGGTCCGGTTCGCTCGCCGCATCCCCAACAAGGGCCCCAGCGCTGTCGCCATCTTCCTCGCTGCCTTCGGCGCTTTCTCTTGGGGCATGTACCAGGTTGGCCAGGGCAACAAGATCCGAAGGTTCTTCTCTTCTCTTTTCCATCGCTCTTTTCCTTTCGATTTATTTGTCAGGATATTGAAGAATTGTTTACATTCTGTATGAGGAGTGAATTCCATTCCGTATTCAACGGTTTACTTATGTAATCAAGGAGTCAATCTTAGGTTTCCTCATTCTGATTTCGTTATATTTTTTATTTTGAGCTCCTTATTTTTTTATCTATTAATCTGTTAATATAGAAATGTTTTTATTTCAAGTGTTGTTGACAAATTTTGGGATTGAACAATAGCTCCTAATTGTTAATTTGTGAATCATATAGGGAGAGATTATTGGTTGCAGTGAATTGTGATAACTCCCTCTTTGCCAACCTTCTCCATAGCTTTTGCAATCAGCTTACCAAGTTCTCGCTCTCCATTAGCAGATATTGTCCCAACCTATCAAACATAGCTTTGAAATGTGTACAAAACCAATTTTTAGCACTTCCAAAATTTCCCGAATAATAACAGCTACAGAAGCAAAGGTGCTACGCCCTGGCACGTTTTTATAAACAACTCCCTTCAGAGATATTAAGATATACACATTCAATAATTTTAAAATTATCCTTATTCTTCTTTCAGACTCGTTTTCCCCTACGCCGATTTTTGGTTGCTGCGCAATTTGAACAGTACCACATTTTCCTTTTCTTCTTTCAGACCAACACAACCAAAATGAAAGCGCTCTATTTTGCACCGTCAACTTGAATAGATCAGGAAAATATGTAAGTAATGTAGGTAAAATGGACAAAAATATATGTCGGGGGAAAAAAAACACATACTGTGGGGTTATCACGTGCAACCATCGCTCCATAGTTAAATTGATTATAAAAGCAGTATGTGGGTTTATTTCGATCAACAGTTAAATCTAAATTCATGCCAGTTGGCTTTGCTGTGGTTTGTGATTCTGTTGCTGCCGCTGTGACCAATGTGGTTTGGCGTGTTCTGGAGTGTTAATTCAAAATAGGCATCAGATTGTAACATTTTTGTCAGCTCTTGCTTTCAAATGTTTCAAGGACGATGCTATTTTAAGAGGTAAAATGAAATCTTTTGCTACTATGAAGGTAGTCATAAGGAATTATATAACGAAATTCTGATATTTTATTACATCATTAGGATTTTTCATTACGGTAAATATTTATTGAGAATAAATTTGGCTTCCAATTTTTTCACTTCTAGTGTTTTTTTATCAGAATAAGTAGTACTTGAGGATCTAGGACTTTCATATACTAAAACAAATTAGGATCAATTGAGGTGTAACTACACATAGAGATGCTTTGACTGATGACTGTAAGGTATCCGGACAGCAATGTATAATGTTGAATGTTGGTCTCCATCCACGGAAGTATTAACTGAAGAAAAAGTGAGCATATAAACATGGGATAGCGGAAGAATATCATACATTTCTTCCTGCAAAATTGATATCTGTCTATTCATTCACTTGTCTGAGTTACTGAAATGCGTTCTCTATCTGAAGATAGTGGAAAAGAATTTCCCTATCTTCAGAACACTACATCTGACTGCTCACTGTTTTTAGGTATCACACAATGAATTCAGGTAACAATATTCTATTCTTCACACAGTGTAAAAGTAGGGGAAAATACTGTGGGAGCAGGTTCAACCTCTGTAGTTAATAATTCACAAAAATTGTTGTTTAGTAATCATGGCAGTAGGCATTTACCTTATCGAAAGTATGTTAAAAAAAGGGAAGAAGGTTGTTGTTTCAATGTGGCCATTGGCAAGCCACTGGGCTACTTTGAAAGTGTCCTAAAAGGAGTTAAGAGTGCTTAATTTGGGGGGGGACGATAACAGGAGAAGATGAGAATCCAAAAATATTGAATTGATGGAACCAAATTGAAATGCTGATCTGCAAGGAATAGTTTCCTTATTCTAGCCTTGATGACAAGGAAGCTTACCTGGAGTCTCTGATAGGACCAAATCTGATTCAGGTAGTTATATTTTGTTAGTGGAAGTTATTTTTGCATTAATTTTGGATTAGGCAGCTATATGTTATTATGATGTGACAGTTAAAAGTTATTTTATATAATTAGGGTACAGACTTTAAAGGAAACTAAAGTATCATATTGTTAGGGGGAAACCCTGCATTTGTACTCAAATCTAGCCTTAAAACCTGATTATTTCTATATTAATTCAGAAGTCAGTGTGTTTATTTCTTGAGTCCTGCACATAACAAATTACCATAAAGGCAGGAATCCGTTTTTAGGAAATGCAAGTATGTGACGGTCGAAAAACATAAAGGATAAGTTATAAGCTAGTTGAAAATCGATTAAAATGATTTCTAGAAGAGTTACATACTATTTTTGCCTTCCTCTACCGGGACCAGTTTAATTACCCCTTCCAGATTTTGTATTACCCTCAGGACCTGAAGCAGGCACTCCAGTTATTGCAGCATTCTCTCTTTCTGTCATTAATCATATAAAATTAGATTTTATTCACAAATTGGATTAGTTTGATATCAAATAAAATACATTTCATTAGTTTGTTAACATTTACACTACAGATTGAGTTGCACAAATAAAGGTAGGAAGTGCATTACCACGTCGAAGCTCCTTATCAAACTTTTTCAGATATTGATCAAGTTGTTGTATGTGTATCTACCTGTAACAAAACTATGAATATCTAAGTACTAAATTCATGAAAATAAAGCAAGAAACCAGTTTTCATTAACTTCACTGAAAATTTATTCAAATATATTCAATTCCTAAACTGAATTTTTCTTGCCAAACAATAATAGTTACCCAACTTCCAATATGTTAAGCCAAATGACGTGTTGAATAAAATTAAAATAATATACATGAACCGATTATGAGGCAGAAGTGATGAAGGATGTGCCTGGTTGGAAAGTTGGTGAAAGTGTCTATAATTCTGGGAGATGGTGCCCCCAGCAAGTGTTTATATACATGAACCGTGTTTATATAACTATTTCACAGGCAATGAACACTTGAGTAGAAATAAAGCAGCCAGTATTTTCCTGTGTAAGTTAATTTGTTATTGGAAAATTGTTTGCCTCTTGTGCGCTTGTGGGAACAGGATGTAGACAAAAGACAAAACTTAGGTGCAATATTTGTGGTGCTTTTGGTGTTACTTTTCTAATAAAATTGGGAGTTTCTATTTGATAACAAGAGCTGACCTTTAATGCTAACCTGTATTGTGTGGGTTATCACTTATCACTTTGATTTTGATTTGAAAAAAGTATCACAGCGCCTAATGTACTACACCTTTTGTCCATAAAAGAAATGGATATCAGTGCATATTCTTGGATATTTAGTTCTCACTATGACTTTGAGTCTACTGCTTTTTATTCTTCCTTTATGATTAGTTTTGGGGATTGGTGGGATGTTACATTGAAAAATAGAAGTAGCTGTTCAAGGAAGAACCAGACCGCAAAGGTTTGTTTTCAGTTCCCACTCAAAAACTAAAACTGATGTATCATGTTCATTTCCTATAGGGCACTGAAGGAAGAAAAATATGCTGCCCGCCGATCCATACTGCCTGTGCTACAGGCTGAAGAGGATGAGAGGTATATGAGATGCTTTCACCAATTCTGTATTGTCACATAGACAAGTACTACGTTCTAACCATTTAACATTTCCGTTATTTTGTTTGTTTCCTTCTATAGATTTGTTAGAGAGTGGCATAAATATCTCGAGTATGAGGCAGAAGTGATGAAGGATGTGCCTGGTTGGAAAGTTGGTGAAAGTGTCTATCATTCTGGGAGATGGGTGCCCCCAGCAAGTGGCGAGTTGCGTCCTGATGTCTGGTGATGTTATTTCAGCCATATCTATAAAAAATTGTTCTGCTTCTTGCTTGTTCTTTACATTCTGGTACTTTTGTCCAGTCTCTAAAATAAATTTGTATCACGAACAATTGTGACTGCTTCAAAATTTTAAAACAAGAATGTAGTTTGAATTTCTCCTTCATGTGGACAATCGCACTTATCTCCGATGTATATCAGTATGACTGCACTTTTTTCTTAAGTTGAGTAAAGAACAAATCTCAAACTCAAAAAGAGACGAGGTGAAATTTTTAACAGTCTTTAAACAGCATTACTGGTGTTGTAGGGCACTAGAGAGTAGTGCATCTTAGCTCTGATTTTTAGAACGATAAGCCAGAAACTTAATTGGGGTAAAGAAAGGTCAATTCCAACATTTCTCACACCCTCTTGGCCATTAACTATTTGGAAAATCTGTCTTGTTCCTTGTTTCATATTTCCTAAGTCACTAGTTTTAAGTGATTAAGAGAGCATGAAATGCCAAACGAACTGGTATCTGACTCTCGAGACACTCAAATATGTGTGATTAGAAGTTTTAGGCTGATTGTTTACTGCCTTGGTGAACGTGGTAATAAATTTTCTTATGCTAACAAGTTTTCAAAAGAAAAGGTGAAAAGAGTAGAGGAAACATCACATTTGATTCTTTTGGATTTACTTGTGGGTATTCCCTAGAGATAAGAATTTTTAAAACAGAAACTAAATTTAAATGAAGAAGCTTCATATATTTTCAGTCTTTTGTGATGACATTTCATAATTTTTCAGATTTTAAAAAACTATTTTTTAATCTAAAATCTTATATTCATGTTCGTGTAAAAGTGCAAATCACTTGATTTAAAATCAAGTTGCACTTTAGGAAATTAGATGACATCATTTAAATGATGAATCTTTCCCTTCACAATTTTTTTACCTATTTCATATGTTGAAATTTTTTCTTTGGTTTCACTTTTCAACACCGTTTCAATATTTTGATTTTGAATATTTTATTTTTTTATAAATTTATCCAATAATATATTCAGTTTTATAGTTATTTTATTTTATTATTCACGGGCTTAGTTATATTTTTCAAAATAATAAAAAATTATCATAAAAGATTAGGAAAGATTTATTGAACCTTTTGAACTTATTAAGTTTTTTTAATTATAATTACCTTATACTAAAAGATATATTAGAAACTATTTTAACGTCAATATTATTATAATTATCGACAAATTAACTTGGGACTTTATTTTTCCATAATTGTTATATGAAATTTTTATCTATTATTTTATATAACGAAGCTGTTTTTACCCTATATATTCCATGGGTTATTTAAGTTGCACATGTTATTTAACTTAGTTGATTGGAAAAATAAAGTTAGTTAAAGAATGATAACAAACAATTAAAAGATTATACATAATATTTGTTTATTATATTTTGTTTAATTTGTTTCATTTTATATTTTAATTTGAAAATAGTATTTATAAACTTTAAATATTATAAAAATATCAATTTATAAGTCAGCATATAATTGTAAGATTATAAAATTATTTAGTGATTTCAATTTCAAAATTAAAAATATTTAATTTCAATTGTAATTTAAAATTTAATATATTATATTTAATAAGTTAACATCTAATACTAATAATTATTCATATAAGATGAAATATAATAGATGTCTCTTCTGAGATATTCGATTTTGTTTTCTTTTGCCACCAAATGAAATATGTAAAAAAAAAAACTTGACAAATCATTAATTTGACGTCGATAGATATAATGTATTAAAAATGTATAAATATTATGTTCTTGAAAATGATAATAAAATAGATAAATATGAGATTAGTATAATAAATTATTTAATAAATATTTTAATCACTAAAATGATATTTTGAAAGAGAAATGGAAATAATTAAGTATTAATTATTGTTAAATTCATATTTGAAAATTGAGACTTTATTGAAAGAGTGTGATTCATGTATGATGATAAATGTATTAATGTTAACATGTATAATTAAATATCAACAATTAACTCTCAATTATTATATTCATATGAGATAATTAAAATAACATTAACTATATTATTCAGAATTTACTCTCAATTATTATGTATGATTAACTGTTAATAATTTTTTAAACACTAATCACTAGTAGAGGAGACACTAGTGAAATGCTCAAAAGAAGAGTGTTAACAAAATGATTTTATACAAAAAAAATACAGTCACATAACTTCCTAATAAATTATCTCTTCTCATATATATATATATATATATATATATATATATACATTTACTTTCTTCGTTTTCAATTATTAAACAACCATAAACCTAATATTCATAAAATAATATTAGAAGGAAAAAAAAAAGTGTTAAGGAGGAGACAACGATTTTACTTCATCAAGAGTTTTAAAGTAGGATTGAAAATCTAGATGTATTTCAAATTATAATCCATTAGGTAACAATATTTTATTAATTTATTAAAAAATTAATAAAAAATTTGAGTAATCTTGATACAAATCTAATCTAATTCATCTTTAAATATAATATATTTTAAAAAATTGATTGAAGTAATTTTAATTTATATATATATATATATATATAATATTTGAAAAATTAATTGAATTAATTTAAATCGATTAAGTATTGATGTTGAGTTTTGGTATCCAAAATTTTTGAATCAATATTTGTAAGCACTTTTAACTTTGTGTAAAGTAAAAAGTAAATCATTGAAAAACGATAAAAGTTTGTTCGAATAAGTTTTTTTATAACAATTTATAGAAAATAATAATAAAAAAGTTCTTACATAATAAATCAATATTATCTCATTTTTTTTAAACTTTGCAATAGAATTTTATACATTTATTTATTTATAAACTAATGTGAATTTTTTGAAATCTTAGAAAATTTTGTAAGAAGGTGGTGTAAAAACAGTCACAAAATAGTGAGCAGTTTCTTACGTTAGAAATGCTTTGAAGGGAAATGGCATTGACAAATGTCCTCTCTGGTCATTTCACGTGACGCACCCAAAATTAGTTCAAAAACTCCATCACCTGCATCCATCTTCTCAAATGAAAAAACGTTGCAAACGAGAGCCAAAAAAAAAAAAATATAAACAAAATAAAAAGCCAAAAATACAAAGAAAACCCCAAATCCAAATCCAAATCTCTCTCTCCCTCTCTCTCCGATCAGATCGGACACCCTTTGTCTGAAACCCAACAACACACCGCACGCAATTTCGATTCCTCTCTTCCTCTGTTTCCTCTCAACATTTCATTTCTCAAATTTTCAAATTATTCCTCCATTGTTATGAATTCCTTTTTCTACACCGTTTTTGTTCCCGATTTCCGCGATCTGGGAAATTCCTTCTCATGCTAGGGTTTGGGGCTGTTTGATTCGGATCCATTGCGATGGTGATGGCGATTTGCGCGTCGAGGTTTTGAATTTGTGTTTATTTTTTCGTTCTAGATCGTTCGTTCGTGGTTATCTAATGGCGTCGGCTCAGGTGCTGCCTAACTCCGCCGCGTCGTCGCGGAAGCAAGAGCATCTTGAAGCTGGAAAGCGCCGGGTATGGATTCTTTGTTTGATTGATTTGGTTTTGTTGTTTCGTTTTCTGTCCTGATTATGGACTTGTTGGAGATTGGGATTGGGAAATGCGTTGTTGATTTGCTTAATGCTGTGTTTTGTTTTTTTATAATGTTGCGCATTTGTGCACGTGAGAGCAATGTGGGTTGTTCGGTATAGGGTTTAATTTTTGTGGTTGGACTTCGATGGAATTTATTTATTTTTGCTAGTCAAGAACATTTTGTAGCTCTTGGATTGTTTTACTGGTTGTGTTTGGGATGGTAAAGGGAAGGAAATAGTGAAATGATTGGGGCGGGGGGAGGGAGCTGAAAGGAAGTGGAATTTATGATCTTCTATGACGCGTTGCATGTTAGTCTTTTAAGGCATTTGGATGGCAGGCAATAATGATGGTGGTCCTGTTTCTGAGTATATGCAAGAGGGAGGTCTATTCGACTGTAGGATGGACCTTGGTTATCTAGTAGCTGCTTGCATGAGGATCCATTCTTTGGGTTTACAAGCTTATGATTTTTTTTAGGCTGCTACCAAGGTTTTTAATTGTTGTCATGGTTCAGTCATGTAACTTGATATTGTTAGTTCCAGACAAATGCGGCTGCTATTGCGGTGGCGGACATCCAAACCTAAATACTTGACATTACACCCAAAGTTGTGGTGGCAGACCATTTTTTAAAACCTAAGCTGCTGTCTTTTGTTTTGGGGATTATAAAAATAACTTTGGGAGATTAATTTTTCCCGCCTTTTAGGGATTTAGTTATCCTTTTTTGTATGTTACTCATCCATTATTGCTTTAATCTGGAGCGCACTTATGCTTTTGTTTAACACTTGACTATCTAATATTTACTAGCTGGTTTCATTAGTAGCCTGGTCTGTTCATTTGCCCACCAACTTATTTCGTATGGAATCTTGGGTTTGATTTGCATCATACAACCAGGGAAGCTGTTTGCCGGATAGTAATAATATATTATTGTAATACATTTTTCCTAGTTCCGTTTTTTCATGAATAAAATCCTATACCTGGGAAAGTACTATTTCCTACATGCTAAACCCTTAATGAAAGCATGTTCTTCAAAATAAGGTTCAGTTAACCTAAGTAATTTGAGCATATAATAATATACTATACCCATTTGTGGATTGATAAATTTACAAAATTATACCATGGAAAACAATAAACTAATTAGTGTATCGTACAACCAAGGAAGCCATTTACTGAATAGTAATGTTGTATATTGATCATTGTTTCCATGAAAGATGCCTTTTACTTCCAGAGTAGTCAATAGCAGACTTAGGCGGCAGTGCTGCGTGTTGTGGCTGTGGTCATGGCAACCACTATATTGACTCAGAGACAATACTCCTTTTTATTTGCCCCTTGAATGATTATGTTTGGTGCTGCGTAAGGCATGAATTCTTGGGGTTTTGTTCTTTTTTGTTTTGTCTTACCCTATTTCCCCATTTAGTCTTTATTTGAAAGCTAAATATTGCTGGCCAACCCATGGTCTGGTGGATTTTCAGGCCAACACAGTGGAGTTTATGGCCTGCCCATGGCACTCTGTTAGAGTTTCCAATCATGGCACTATGGACCTCTGGAACATTGTTCTTTGGTCTCTTCTGTTTACATCATTTGGGTCTGTTCTCTTCATGTCAAAGAGGGGTCCATGCTTTTGTTTTAAATTCTTTCTTTCATTGTTGTATTTAGATTGTTCACCTTGTGTAAATTCTGTTGCCCTTTTCTGCTGTTCTCCTTTTTACTTTTATATTACTTAACTCTTGTTGTTATTAACTTCTATGTCTGTCTTAAAATTATGAGTTTATATGAGTTATGAATATGCCTTTATTTATAAATATTTTATTTTTGAGCAACTATATACCTATATATATGTTATATAAATTATTTAATATATATCTGGAATTTCATAATAGTGGTCATCCCGTTATAACAGTTCTGGGGGTTGGCCAATTTGCTATCTGGGATTAATAACTTTGTTTTTTTCTCTGCTATGCCTGAAGTTGTGTTTTTGATGTTTTGTTTTAAATCTTGGACTTTATATGTTTTGTAACTATAACACGTACTCCTCCAGTCTTTAATATAAGGCATAGTTTAGAAGAAATTTGTGGTCCTTTTTATAAGGCATTTTATAGTTTCTATGAAGCATTAATTTTTTTTCCTAGTTTTCCCTATTAAATATTACCAATATGTGTTTTTTTATTTATTAATAAGTAATGAGAAGAAAATTTTAAAAGTTATTAATAACAAAGGTAATTTGGTATACTGGTAACATTTTCTTTTTGAAAATTCAACGAAATAAACTGAATTCATTACTTTTATTGGTCTGTGTAAGTGTCTTATATTAAGGAACAGAGGGAGTTGAATATTTTAGTTAATATTAATTCTAGTCCCTTTGTGTAGTTATTCTGGAGTTATTCAGTCGTTCATTAGTTTTAGAATATTATTTCCTTTTGGAATGTTATTGAAAGGGGAGGAGCTGTCATGTTTTCATTAATTAGACCCGAAGTTTCTAAACCTTTTTATTCTCTTGTTTGTAAAAATGTTCATTACTTCTCTTAATCTCAGAACTCTTTGTTAACTTCATTGGGACATTTCTCTTTGAATAAAAAAATGGCGTATTTTGTTTCTAATTATTTAGAGGCTCTATATTGGTGTGTCACTGTCAATGTGATAGTTCTGCATGATGCGGCCTTTCTGTCAAGAACCAGCTATATCTAAAGCTTAAGTTGTTGGGTGAAGACTCATGAATGTACTTTTTTTATGTTTGACACCCTCTTAAGCAATAACCTTTGGGCTTGAAGTGTGGGCAATTCATAGATCTACCTTAACCTGTGTTGAAATTTAACTTTTAATTAAAAGAATAGGGCCAGGTAACAACGATCAAATGGTAGATCTTATGATCATAGAGGCTTTGATATCTTGTCAAGAACTACATCAAAAGCCTAAGCTCAACATGATGGCACACATGAATGGTTTTTATATCTAATAGATTCCTTATATTTTCAATGCAATTTGACTACACATTTCATTATTAATTTATTTTGTATTTATATCTAAATAATTTTTTTATTATATCTAATTTAGTTTGTGTACTACTTATAAAATGCTATTCTCTTTTCTGCCTTTTTATTTTCTGTGAATATTTGGTTTTTGGCTTGCAGCTAGAGGAGTTTCGTAAAAAGAAAGCTGCAGAGCGGGCCAAGAAGACTTCAACCTCTAGCCAAGTTCACAATTCTGATGATAACTTGAATAAAAAGCAATCTTCTGAAGTTGAAAATGTACGCATTAACAAGTCAGATGGAGTTACCACTTCTGATGGTGTGGGAGGAACTGTTACCGACACTTCAACTTTGGGGATTAGTAATGACAAGACTTTGTTTAGCCAAAGTAGTAATCAAGGGTCTTTGGCTGGTAGAACTTCTGTTGTGAGGAATGATCTTAATACACCATCTACAAGTTTGGTGGAGACACATTCCAATATTGATGAAGATAAGAGATATAATGCTTCTTTAGTTACCGCATCTGCAGATTTTAGTCAAAACAATGATACAAATAAGGTGAATGATATATATGGAATTCCATATGGGGCAACAAACCACCAAAGTGTTCCTCTACGCCTGCAAGAAAGTCAAGAATTTGATAGTAATGCTAGTCAATTTAGTTTCCATGGGATGAATGACAACCAGTCAAACAAGAGTAACAGCTCTGTGAAGGATTATGCAGTTACTGATAATCTTGCTTCAAATTTTCCTTCAAAAATCACACCTCCGAACTCTTTTGATACTCTACAGCAAATCAAGCCAACAAATTCTAGCATTTTAGATAGTGGCTACTCACATAGTTCATTTTCTGGAGGTAACTGTTTATTTTTCATTTCTTTGCTTCTAGTGTTGAAATTTTTGTAATTTGTTTCTTGTTTTATACCTTTTTCATACAACCTGACAATTGCATAGTGGTATTTGCTGATATAGTTGTGCATAATATATGTTGTATTTCAGGTTTCAGTGATTCTTTCAGTTCCAAGTTTCGAGAAACTTTTACTAGCTCGGATAATAATCAGCCTAGTCTTCATGGTGCAACTATGCCAAAATATGATTCCACAGGTTTTGAAGCAAGAAGCTCCTCTTATAATACACCACTACATTCATTGCCAATGGAATCTAGTTCTAGGAGGTCACGTCCATCTTTTCTTGATTCTCTGAATGTCACCAGAACTTCTTTGGGCTCTCCATTCCATCAATCTGAGCAAAGTTCCTCTATGTCCAATCATTTAGAATCAAACAGCAATGATATATCAGGCTCCACTTATTTCCATAAGCCATCTGAAGAGACTAAAAGTGTGCCACTTTTCCCTAATTTTACAACGGAGAATGTTCACAGTCCACTTGAGCACTTGACAACTGCATCTGTTGTGGATAATGATAATCAAGGTGCTCTGGTAAGTGCCAAGGAAAATGGCATGGAGAAGAAAAATGCATATTACTCACCTTCAAAAAATGAAGATTTTGCTGCTTTAGAACAGGTGATTTCTGCTGGAGCCTATTATATGATGCGATAGTTCTTTACTCTGCGGATGCATTCTTGATGAATTAGCATAAAAGAATGAATTCGTTCTGAATGTTGAGTTCTGTGCTTAATTTATTAGCTACAGAAATGTTTCTGACTGTACAAGCATTTGGTTGCTGGGTATATCTATGATATGCCAAATATGAACTGAAATGTACCCACTTTTTTATTAGAGTTGGGGTAATTTCGATGATTTTGTTCTTTGGTTGTGAAAGGAATGTTTATAGTTTAGAACTAAGATATTTCCTTACATGATTGTATGTTTATGCTTCTCTAGTTAGAACCAATGGAATGTGGATATAAATTGTCCATTATATTGGTTCATTCGTTCTTGAAGTAGAATACATGTAATTACGAGTATATGTCAGAGAAAATAAATGACATGTAGAAAATTTATTATAAAACTGTTCTGTATTAGAAACTTCAGGATGACAGTTAGGTGTTGAAAATAACTTTTAGAAAACAGTTTTGTACTAGAAATTGCAGGATGACAGTCATATGTTGAAAATGCCTGTTGGTAGTTTATGTATAAGGAGTTTCTATCTGATAGTAGGCTGTGTAATTACCCAGTGTGAAGTTATTTGCAGTTTGTGGACAGAGAATACTCTCTGTAGGAGACTTTTGTCTGAGACTGCAAAGTCAATTGCTGTCTTGTGTCTGATTTCAGTGTTCAATATTATATTGTTACTTTATTAATTGGTGTTCGATCAGTCTTACACGTGGGATGTAATCTCACTATTTACTAGTGTGGGGTTGTTCTTTGATATGTCAATTATGAGTTGATTCTCTCTTTGGTTTGTGGAAGTATGAGTGGTGAACTTACGACAGTGGAAATTCTACATATTGGTTGTATAAACAGCTATAGAAACTGAATATATTTGTATCTTTTCTTTTGTACTTTCAGTTTACGTTTTCTTCTATGGGTAGTCGTACATTATGTTTTGCCTATTTGTTTGCTGGAATGTCTTTTATATGTCTCTCAACTTGCAAAAGTTTGTAATTGTTATGGATTAAATGAAATTGTAATTTTTTTGGTTGGTATTGAAATTATTCTTATGAAAATGCACTCTTGTAATACACATCTTAGTTTTCCATGCCTTCATTATGATATGGGAAAAATAAATGTTATATATGTTTATATTTTTGTCCTCATTTTGTTTTGCAGTATATTGAAGATCTAACAAAAGAGAAGTTTTCTTTACAACGTGCTCTTGAGGCATCTCAAGCATTAGCAGAGTCACTAGCTACTGAAAATTCAACTCTAACTGATAATTATAATCAACAGGTTTGCCTATGGATTTGGCGTATATAATTTTGAAGAATATTCAACTTTGACACAGTTTCAGTTTTTAATTTTTATCACATTGTTTTGTTATCTATTTTTCTTTTAAAACCTTTTACTACTGGTAAGTCACAACTTTATTAGTTATTATAGCTATAAAACATCCTTCTTTGTTTCAGAACATAAGTTGTTTATCTATTGAGGTTATTATGATATTTCTTGTTGAACTATTTAATTTTAATAATTTAATATGAAGAACAGTAGGTTTCCAGTAATAGGAGGCAGTCATTGTTATGATTTTATTGAAGTTATGACTTTTGAGTTACTTGTACCGAACTCTTGTATTCCTTTCATATGAGATCAAACATCTGAACATATTGGCCTGTGTGATTGTGGGTGTATAAAGGAACTTAATTAGTTTTGGGTTATAGAAATAGTGTAAATGTCTCTTACTTTGATCTTTTAATTGTGGGTGGATAAAGGAACTTAATTAGGCTGGTGTATTTCTTTTGGTCAGTTGGTTAGTTTCTTAGTAATTGTGTTAGTACCTTGATCTTTGTTATCTTGGTGTCACTTAAAACCTTATTTTGTATTTAATTTGGCGCATTGTGTTTACTTTTGTTGTAAAATAGTTGTTTGTAAGGATATGAAGCAGTCACAATTTTTTGCTTCCTTGTTTTGTAGAGAAGTGTTGTGAACCAATTAAAATCAGATATGGAGAAGTTACAAGAAGATATCAAAGCCCAACTGGTTTGTATCAACATTCCCTAATCCTATCTAGTTGCATAATTATTTGGCTGTGCTGGTAGCTGGTATTCCATTATACAATCACGCATAGTCTAGCTTTGCAAGTTCATTTTTGCACTTGCTTCTATTTATATTACTAGATCATATATTGAAAATATTTTTATAAAACTATTATTGCAATTTTGTAGTTATTATAAATTAAAAAATATTTTATTTATCAATCAAGTCTGCTCACAATCTTTTGAACTGAATATTAGGGGGTTTAAGCTCGATAGAAATAATATACTTAGCCTCATATAAAACTTGATGCAGAGATAATCAAGCATCGAATTAAGCGATGCCTACTGAGCTTGTTGAATTGAGCTTCTTATTGAGCTCATTGTGACTCCTTCCCATGTCTTCAGTAAGTAGAAAGTTTATGGTTGAATTAATTGGACGCCTCTTTGTATCACTTTGTCTGGAACATTAATAATATATTTTGTTATACACAATAGCTGTTTTCTCTCTTTTAAAACCCATCTATTTCAAATGATATCCTTGGTTTCATGAAATTGTGCACCACTGAGGATTATTTGGGTCACCACAATTTCTAGGAAAGGTGCTAAAACAAAAGTTGTTCATGATCATCAGTTACCTTTTATTTATAGAATCTTTCCACAGTTGCTTTCCATAGTCTTTTTTCTCGTGTATTAAGTATCTGTGATTATCAGTGTGTTGTTAATGGCAGATGGCATAGCTGCTTATGGTGGAAGCCATGGCGGACAAAATAAAATTAATGTATATGCGTGTGTATAGTATATATATATATATATTAAGTATTAAAATGAATAAAGAAAATTTAAATAATATCCAAACGAAATAAAATTGAAAAATTTGGCTGTTTGAATATTAAAATAGAATAATTATAAAGCAGTATAAATATTAAAAAGAATTAAATAAAACATAATTGAGAGGGAAAAGTTAAAAAGCAGTATAAATATTTAAAAAACAGAATTGAAAATAATTATTAAAAAAATAAATAAATGAAGATAAATAATTAATAGAATTCATGAAAAAATAAAAAAAATCTTAAAAAGTAATAAAAGAACCAAAATGGGCCGTAAAAGTTGTTGCTGAAAGATTTCTGAGACAGGTTGCTTGCCACGGGTTGGACATTGCTGGAGATTTTAAGAGAATGTGACTGAATAATTGGATTCTTGGGGGTGATGCAGGTATTAGTGACTCATGAGGGAGAAGGAGTATGTGACTATTCCCTGGTGTTTTAGAGTTTTAAACCTTATTTTAGACCAAGTACAGGTCAGAACAAATGGCCTCTTTTATTGGTCCTTTTAGAGCCTTTACTACATTTTTTCTCCATGGACGTCACTCATATTGTTGCCACACATGGTGGCTACCATTTAAAACCTGCCACGTTATGGAGATATGTTGAAAAACCACCATTGGTACCCGTTATGGCTGCTATTTAACAATGTTGGAGATCTCACATTGATTAGAGATAAAGTCAAATTATAGTATATAAAGTGAGTGCAAATCTCACCTCATGAGCCGATTTTGTAAGGATGAGTTACGTTTAAAGTTCATTTTTAATATAGCATCAAAGTCTATCCTAGTAAGGTTGTTGGGCTTATTGGGCCATTTGCTATCGGGTCACTATCGGACTACCCACAAATATCTAGTCCCATGTTTGAGTTGGGAGGTCTCGATGTTAGGAGTATGTGTTGGAAATCTCTCATCAACTATAGATAAGACCAAATTAGAGTATATAAAGGGGTGTAAACCTCACTTCATGAGCTGATTTTGTGAGGATGAATTAGGCTTAAAGTTCACTTCTAATAAACAACATCCTGTGTAGTATATCTGGTTGGGTTCCCATTTGCTGTGTAACTTTCGTCACATTTATTGTTGATTATCTTTGGTTGAAAATAGACTGGTTTCATGTCAACAGGTTGAGCTTGAGGCTTTCAAGAGTGAATATACAAATGCACAACTAGAATGTAATGCAGCTGATGAGCGTGCAAAGTTATTAGCATCTGAAGTTATTGGTTTAGAGGAGAAGGTACTGATTTTTATTGGTATGTTTTGCCAATTGTTCTTTTGAGGATAGAATTTACTTTTTCCCATCTTTTATCTGAAATCAAGTTTTTAACTGAATTTATTCTGAAATTTTTTCATCTTCATCTTGTTAGTAGCATTTTCTGATATTTAATTAACTACTCTACTATCATCTGAAATTAATTTATGACTAAAAATATTATTTAAAATAGATGGAAATGACAAATTAAGAAACGGTCTGTAATTAATATTTTCTAACGATTTGGTGAAGGAATCATCATGAAATCGATCCAACCAATGAAACTGTCAAGTTAACTATTTTGACTCTTTCATTATGCTTCAATCTTCAGATACAACATATAATACATTGTTGTCAAAATTCTGTCAACACGCAGAATCATACTCATAATGTGGCTAGAATGTACCTGATTAAAAGCTTGTTCTTGTTGGCATACATCCCCACCTTGTAAAATCCGTAGAATCTAGAGATCCAAACTATCCTAGGGACCAGATGAAATACATTGGAAGTTCCACAATTCCAAGAAGAGGCTAACTGACCTGAAACTGACATTTGAATCACTAGAAACACACCAAAACCACAACTTATTAGTTTACTGAAAATGTTTGTCATGGAAGTGATTGGGTGCACAGTCTTGGTTGTGCATGCTGGTGGATTCTGTTTTAGGAATTGGGTGTTTGGCCCCTTGCCCTTGCATCTGTAATATATTGACACTATTGTGATATAGCCGTGAAGAGTTGCATTGTAGCCTTTGGGCCCTGTTTTCCATTTGCTTCCGGTTGTGGCCTCAGTTCTAGAAATGATGTCCATTTGTAGAAGTTGCAATCTCAATTTGTAACAGTGGGTTAAGAATTCTTTTTACCAATCTGCCATGTTATCAAATGTGCAGTTTGTTGGCAGTAATCACATGACACTGTCCCCCTTTCATTTTGCGTTTTGCTATCTACATATGTTCTTCCTATATTTATTCTTTGAATATAATTTTATATTATAGGTTGGATCTTGTGTTATGTTATGAACTCATGATCAGTGTCAACCTTTCATCTTATCCATGGTAGGATCTGAGTTTGATGACCTAACAATGTATTTATGAAGACTTCAAAAGATAAAAATATAATAGCTTGGATTATTTGTAGCACATATCAGAAAAAAAAATGATTTTGTACTGTGGACAAAATTTGCATGTAACAATTTACCAATATGTGAATCTTAGAGAACAGAGATGTAAAATCATTCACGAACTTTGTGCGAAAAATTGAAAGCTTTTAGGAGAACTGGTATTTGATTTGTTAATAGCCATTTATAATTAAATTAAATATCAATACAAAGTATGTCCAGGCTTCAAGCCTAAAGGGTTTACTTGTTTAAAAAAATATTTTCACATCCATATTTTAGCCTGTGCAGAGTGGTTATGTGATGTCTATCCCCCTAATCATGTGGCTGTGAATGTCAGTATTCCAATCTAAACCCATATAGGTAGATTTTTGCATGTAGATTTAGGAAATATATTAGATTATAGCTTTAATTTGTGTGTTCAACAAACATGTCAGGCACTCAGACTAAGATCTAGTGAGTTAAAGCTCGAGAAACAGTTGGAAAATGCACAAGCTGAAATTTCTTCATACAGGTATTTTTGAGCTTTCTGCTTCAAATGATTTCTGGAATATTCAATCATTTTTTTTGGCCAAAAAGATCGCATTAATATGAATGGTATCTGTGTGTTCAGAAGTTTGGTCTTATATTTAATCTTGCTGGTGGGACTTGCAATGAAACTTCTTTTGTTAATGTAATTTTTCTATTGATGATATTGTGGTCGTTAATATCCAAAGTTGATAGTATTTTTGTCTTATCTCTGAATATTTGAAAAGTTATTGTACAAGCTCAAAGCGTAGAATTAGGGAAAAAACTTTGAGGTCATTGGTGAAGAGTTGAAGAGGTGCTAGGATGTTAGAGGCAAAAAATGAAAAGAAAAAGCAAGCAATGTCATCCCGTATCCTTCATTGTCTGCCTTAGCCTCTAAGAAACCTGTTCATACCTTCATTGAAAAGAAAATTGGTGCAGAGTTGCTCGAGTGGAATTTATTTCTGAAGAATTAATTTTGAAAATAATTGCTCATAGTTGGTTTTTCCTTCCATGCTTTTGTTTCTTGTATGAAGATTTCTTTTCCTTGAATTTCTTTCTGCTTACTTTTCCTTGTAAATATTAAAATAAAATTTCCTGTGTTTTGAAAGATTTTTTTTAAACTATTTTGGAGAGAATGCCCACCCACATTCCAATTTTGGTGATTGAGAGAGTAACACTTGAATTACGATTCACTTAAATTTATTTTGTTTTTAGCAGAATGGCCATAGAACATTGGGTTGGCAGCCAGACATGTCAGCTTTTATTCTATAATTACTTCTGTTTCTGCACCAATTACTTTTGATTAATATCCAATCTGGTTAAAAATTCTTCATTTTTTTTAGTTTAAATATAGTTTTACCTCATTCTTTTGGAATTTGATTTGATGGCAGCTTTTCATTTCCTTCCTTTTCTGTTGATTCTTGGGCATTTTAAAATATTTTCCTTATTTTCTTCTTTGGCGTATCAAAATAACTATTTATAATAAATATTGCAGAAAGAAAATGTCTAGCCTAGATAAAGACCGCCTTGATTTGCAGTCCACTATCGATGCTCTTCAAGAAGGTAATCAGATATTAACTGTATTTTCTTTCTGCATTTTGATTCAAACAAATTTTAGTGTTTCATTCTAAATCGTAGTTTTTATTTATTATTGGTCTTCTTACTAGCCAATGTGTATTGCAGTGGTAAGGTTGGTGCCTATAATTATTTGAAGCTTATAAACTAGCAGTGGGAATAGAAAATAGAAAGCAAATGTTTTTGGATTATAGACATGATACTTCTCTCTCTCTCTCTCTCTAGCTTGTGAGCACACGCACACACATAATATTGATTTTTCAAATTCCAATCGTTTGAGTACTTTGCTTCTAGTCCTTAAGTTGTATATTATTGCAAATAATACTGATCTATAGTTTTTGTAGAGACAAAAGTTACACATAGTTACTATTGTAAATAATGCTGATCTTTAGTGTTTTAAGTTGAGTAAAATATTATTAACTCAATACCCATGTTCTTTCTTTGCCATTTCGCTGTACAGAAAAGAAGGTGTTGCTTTCTAAGCTGCGAAAGACTTCAGGGACTGTCGAAAGTCAAACAAGTAAAAGGGATGTTTCTACATCTACAGGGGATTTAGGTTTGTTTGCCTCAGTTAGCACTATTACTTTGTCTGTTCTTGGTATTCTTCATGGTTTTTCAATTTACATATGCTGTGTATTTGGCATCAATTGAGCAATTTTTCATACTAATCTTCAACTAAAGCCTGTTTTCTTTGTTCCATTATTCTCAAGTGGGAATAAGAGAATGAAATGCTTCTATTGAGTATCCACTAACAAAATATGCTTAAAACAAAAAAAAAAATGTCAAGTCTATAAAGTTCTTATCTAGATGAAGCATATGAATATATGATGTAATATACCTAGCTTAGGGTCATCTTATTTTATTATATTATTATACTTATAGATTTAGAGTTGCTGAAAAAGCTTGATTGTCTTCACTCGGCAGCAATATGAGCACATGCACCCCACACATACACTCAGACTAGGAGAACTGTTCAGACTACTTAAAAAATTAGCTTTTATAAAGCTTTACAAGATTATTTTTCTGACAGCCATGACAATACTCTTTTCTGAACATTGTTTCACTAAAACTAGATACAACTAGTCTTTTCTTATCAATTTTAGAACATTCTTTTATGTAACTTGTGTTCTTAACAATTTTAAAGATTCTTTTATATAACTTACTGCGAGAATGCCTTATACTCGATTAATGTAGCCAATATCTGGTATCCGAACTTTCCAGCATATATGAACTGGTATTCTTTCTTATATATTTACCATTAATATACACTTGTTGGTATTTGCCCTTATTGATTAAAGTCACGGGACGTAAATAAGTTTTTCTTTTGGATCATATGTTTTCATTCAAGGATTTTTATTTAACTCATGAATTATGACAGGCAATTACACTTTATTAAAGTACTCACAATTACTTTTAGTATTTTACTGGCTTAGTATCTAGTTATGTTTATATATCTATATTTAATGCAGCAAGTGAAGATCCTACTTCTAACTCTTCCAACCCAGAAATCAATGATAATGCTGTTGAGGCTCCTAGTTCGTCCTTAGTTCCTGAAACTAGACACTCATCTGTTGGCGTTTCTCCTGTAAATATTCCTCATGATCAGATGAGAATGATTGAGAACATTAATGCACTAATTTCTGAGGTAGGATTCGGTCTGTTGAGATTTCCGTGGGTGCTATATACTCCTCCTCCTATTTCTTATTACTATTTGGAGAATTTCTTTGGTCACACATCTTGCTTCCCATGCTTTATCAGAGTAGTGTGAAATTGTTATCAAACAAGCCCACATAGTCACTTGTCTACCTTTTTATATGTAGCTGGCATTGGAGAAAGAAGAATTGATAAAAGCCTTGACATCAGAATCATCTGAGTGTTCCAGGATGAAGGTAATTCAATTAGAATGCATTATATTAAATGTAGAAAATATATTTTAAAAGAATAGGAGATGTAATATGTGGAAAAGCTTATTTCACTTTTATTCAAATACTCTTAATCTTGTAATCAAACTGCTAGCATCCTAAGTCTAAATGATAAGAATAATATCCTTATCTTTATCAAACAATATCCTAAGAATTTGAAATTTAACAAAAATTCCTGAAAACTAAGTTATTTGAATTCCAATTACAGATATTTACTATTTAGGCATATATTTGGAACACTAATAAAAATGTGGGAGCTGCCTCTCAAAATTCAGCTTTATGTTAGAAAATTTTCGTGCTTTAGTTTGTCACATTCTGGTCTGTTTTGGCTTTTTGGTTGTAACATAGTCTGACCTTGTAATATTTCTTTTCCTGATGAAAGGGAATAAACAAGGAGTTGTCCCGAAAACTTGAGGTCCAGACACAAAGATTAGAGCTTTTGACTGCTCAAAGCATGGTCAGTGGAAATGTTTCTACAAAGCAACCAGATTCCCGCGCTATGTATGAGAACACCCCATATGCAGATGAAGGTGACGAGGTAATCAATGTTCATTTTACTTTAGTTTGGTTTTGTGAATTTATTATCGTCTGCATGTCTAGTGCACATCGTTTATACATCCCCATGTTTATTTTAAAGTCTAGATGATGAATCCCAGCGTACTATTTTGTAATGGAAAGCTTCACTACTCGTGAGTAGTGCAAGTATCTAGATGAACATTAGAGACCTTGGGCTATATTGTTAGGTGGAAGTAGTGGGTGTGTGCCGAAAACATATTAAGTAGTTAGGATGATAAAGATTAGAAAACTTGAAAAAAAAAAAAAGGGAATTGATATCTCTTTTTCTGGTACTAGGTTGTGGAAAGGGTGTTGGGATGGATTATGAAGCTCTTTCCTGGTGGACCTTCAAGACGGAGAACCAGCAAACTTCTTTGATTGGGTTTACATTGGACTTGTATTTGTTGTCACCAAATTCTTACTCAACTGTTAGGATGGATGATGAAGCTGTTTCCCTGTTGCCACCAAGGTAAGGAATCAGCACATTTCAACCCCAGATCCTTGAGTAACATGTCGACAAAAGTCTACGCAGTTACTTTTTGTTCTTTGTAACCTCCTCAACAGAGTGGAGGTCGTGATCTGTAAATTTTGAGTGAATTATACAACAAATTCTTGAAAAGAAATGACTTTCTCTTCTGAGCTGCTGCTTATTGATCGATCGTGAATCGGGCTGCAATTATTTTGGAAGATGGCAATAAAATCTGTTGTGCGGTTTTATCTCTTTGATTGAATTCCGAATTTTGTGGGTATAATTGTTGGCTATGAAAGAGACTGTACCAAGAAGCATAGTGAGAGGGACAGATCAGTTGTTAGAGAAAAGTATGAGATGTAAGAACATTTGTTGAATGTATATGCTAGATAGAAGTGCAAACGGAAGATGATATTGACATATAATTGGAGTCTGTATTTTTTTTCAGTGCTTCACATCACTTATGAACATTATATTTCCTTAGTATATATAGTGAAAACAGCATTTACTAGTTATTTGAAAGGGAAGAGTTTCGCACGTTTCTGTTGTGCGATATACGGCGTGTGCTTCAATAGTTTCGGTTGACATTACCTTCACAACTCCAGCATTTCCTATAAGTGAAAATTGTTAAAACACTCCAATTTTAGTGGATTTTTCTTTTCATATTACTTGTTTAATAGTGAGACTAATTAAAATTGGGGTTTTTCAATAAATTTTTTAGAAATAGTATCTATGGAATGGTACTGAGCATTTCCAATATCCAATTAACCTTGACAAAAGCCACACCGAGTCAGACAACCCTAAATCCTTTGTAGTTATTGAATTGTCTGATTAATGTTTGGACTCTCAATAATTGTTTTTCAAACTCCATAATTTCTTCCTATAACTCTCCAATAGTGGAATGATGATAATTTCTTTTTCTAAAATCATTATACATATGCTTTAAAAGGTTTTATATTATATATTAAGGCACTTGAAAAATATATTTGGAAACGAGAATTCGCTGAAAATATATATTCCAAAACCAGAATTTTAGAATAATTTTAATATTTTCAGTTATTCGTTTCAAAATTATGATTACGGTATGAATTTTCTGGATAAATTTAGAGTTTATTCCGGAAAGTTCGAAATGTGAAACTAAAACTTATAAAAACGAAACAAATTATTTTAACATCTGCACCTTCACAACAAACCACCACGAGTTCTAATGCATTGGCGGGGACATGACTCCCCATGCGATCTCTCCGTCGTCAAAGCCAGGTACCGTTTTCCCCTTCCCCTTATCATTATCATTCGCTTTATTTCATAGTTCTGGAAAGCTTTCAGAATTCGGTTTCAGGAACATCAGAGCAGATCTTCGCCCAGAAACTGAGGTCAACGCCTGTTCAAAAAATTCATCCATACTATACAAAACTCATTAAAGAATTATTCAGTTAATTAAAAAAAATTGTAAGATATTAAAGTTTCTATAGACTTTGAGAAATCCTGTGACTGTGTGAACTGGGAATTTCTGAAAGTTACCTTAGTTGAGTTTGGCTTCCCTACACCATTTTTATTTTGGAATATTTCTTACCTCATGGAGGAAGTCGACAAAGAGGTATTCTGTTTTTTATGTGCATGGAGAAATTGGCAATTCTTATTCAAGAGTAGGTTGACTCTGGTGTGTGGCAGCCTGCTAAAATTTCTAGGAACGACTCAACCATACCTCATATTTTTTGGTGAATGGTTGTCTGCTTTTTGTTAAAGCCACTTCTAAGCAGGTGAGATTGGTTAAAGAAGTATTGAAATTATTTTTTGCAAAGATTCGGGGTTGAAGGTTAATAGTACGAAGTCTATGTACATGGCCTCTAAAAATATTCCTAGAAGGAAGCTGGAAATATTCTCCTCTATTGTTGTGTTCCACAACAGTACCAACATGGGGATACTTATCAGGGAGTCTAGTTTCTCGTCATTGTAGACATGGTAACATGCAAGCTAGCAGGGTGAAAGAGCAATGTGTTAAGTAGGGCAAGCAAGGTCACCTTGGCCAAGTTTGTTCTGAATGTTGTCCCAACTTACATAATGCAAAATTTATGGCTTCCAGAAGGAGTTTGCAATATTATTGGTTACATTCTAATTCATTCTTCCATCGGGCCTTATCTTTGCTTGAGCTGTTTGGCATCTCTGGAAAGTTAGGCATGAAACTATTTTTGAAAGCCAATTTCAACCTCCTAGTTTGTTCTAAACCTGATAACCAACCTATATGATAGTCTCCAATCAGTCTCTGTCAAAGAACATATGTCCCAACCACCAAAAAATGCTGCTTGGTCACCCCCTCCAACAAATTTGTGAAGGTAAATGTTGATGGCCGTTCTCTGGGTAATCGAGGTCCATTTGGTTTCGGTGGTCTTATATCCAAGACTCCAATGGTGCATGGTGTGCTGGTTTTTGATGATATTGTGGCCATACTTCTAATGTCCATGCTCATGCTATCCCCAAAGGTCTTCATTTTGCTCGGAGTTTGTGAATTTGATTCTTTGATTGCACTAAAGCTCATAGAACATGATGCAATCGAGCTCCATTCTATGGCTGCTATAGTAACCTCATTCAGTCTCTCCGAAACAAGCATTGACAACACTTTTTCAACATGTTTATAGAGAGGGCAATGAATGTGGTGCTTTTATCCTCCTTTCTTATGGCCTTTGCTAATAACTCTTTCAGTATTTTATCATTCCCAACGATAAACAAATATTAAATTTTTTCTAAGATTGTTATCATAATGGTAATGGTAACTTGTATACAAGCACCATTCTTATTTGAATAACCAGCATTAGCATTGTTTCTTGGTCATCACACGAACAACTTTTCTCTGATTGCAACACCGAAGCTGAGTAAGGGAGATATATATGCAGGTGTTCGTGGCAAAATTTGTTTGACTAACGTCATTTTCTGATTTTAAAAACTGTTTAAAATTATTTTTGTTTAAAAACTATTCTTTTTTAAATTTATTTCTAAAAAATGTTTTTGAAAAACAAAATAAAAAATATAAATAATTTTTCTTCTATTTTCTTCAAGTGTTTTGTTTAAGTATTTAATAACAATTTTATACAAATAAGAGGTTAAATTTTAGTTTTTATTCAATTTCTGGTATACTATTATTTTTCAGCTATTTTAAGCCTTTAGATGTTAAAAAAGTTACCATTTTGGTTTAATTTTCAATTTTCACACACATACATATATATATATATATATATATATATATAAATTTTAAGTAGTTAAATTATTTATTACCTCAAATGAATGTGTTAAGTAAAATCTTCAATTGAATGAAAAGAAAAAGTAATTAAAAATTAGACTCGAATTACATTTTTTTTTTAATTTAGAAACTAAAATTAGAAAAAAATAATAAAAGACAAAGTCACAAATAATTAAAATATATTTAAAAGATTCTGATATAGTAAAAAATGAAAAAAAAATCCTATTTTCAAAATAAGCCACCCGAAGAAATCTTTACGTACACGTAATTTTGCCATCTTCATCATATGTAATCACTATCAGGAGACGAATATTTGTAACTAAATATTTTTATAGCTTCGATTGAAAAAATAAATTGAAAAATATATAACAATAAATACAACACTCATTCTCTGGAGATTATTTAAGATTTTGAAATAATTAAAATATATTTCATAAATATTTCAATTTTTTTTATAGTACCCATTTTAAAATAATTGAAATTTCAAGTTTTGAAAAGAATTTTAAATTTATTTTTAGATAATATTTATATTTGTAATAAATAAAAATAATCCATTTATTGAAAAAGGTAAAATTACATTAATAAAATTATTTCAATAAATAATATTTATTTTAATTTTATAAAAATATTTCAATACAATCATCTTAAAATAGAAAATTATTAAATATTTTTTAATTAATTTTAGAAAGAAAAAAAAACTTCATAATTAGAACTAGACTGAAAATAAAATATTAGAAAATATTAGATATTTGTTCGTACGTGGCATTTTGGGGCCACATCATTATGAAGAAGTGGAGCAGAAGCTACAACAATGCACAATCTAAGTCACCTCAGTCACTAACCAAATCTCACTTCTTCTACTTCAACTCAACTATGTCTTCCTTATCTCTCTGTGCCAACCTCCCCTCTCTACCAATTTCCCTCACCATTCGTTCTTCTTCATCCAAAGGTAACACCCTCCATAACAACCCTTCAATTTCTCTTGCTTTGCATGAATATATATTTACTTTGTTTCTCTTCTCTTCTCATCCGTATTTTGTTTCCTTCCATTTTGGGAAGCAGATACAGATACTTCTTTGAAAAAGGATTGGAGGAAAAAGTCCAAGCCTATCCCTCCAGGTGGCACCTACCCAGCAAAAGACCATTGCAGGTATATATATTATACTTTGTGTTTGTGGGTATGTGTTAGACCCCATTTTATTCAGAAAAAAAGTAGGCTATGTATTTCAAAGAGTAAAGAAGTTTACACTTCAATTTAATAATCAATCATTATGTATAATGCTAAATTAATTGACTTTTGCAATGATTATGTTAAAAGTGATATTAACTATGATTCTGATTAACAGATTATTACATTGAGAATGCATAACCATTAACTCTTTTATGTTTTTTTTTTGTACATATTATAGTTGCTACATAATTTTCCATGTTATTAGTTCTCATGGTTTGGTTTTGCTATTTTTCTTTTGGGACAGTCGTTGTGGGTTGTGTGATACATATTACATTGCCCATGTCAAGGATGCATGTGCTTTCTTGGGAGATGGAATGTCTAGGATTGAAGTAAGTCTCTTTATTTCCTCTATTGCTTATACATCTGCGATGCATAAGCTTGGTGGCACCCTCTGTTTTATTTTTAAATATAAGATTTATAAAGTGTTTCAAATGATGATACCACTGATAAAGTTTTTTCATATCATTTTGCTTGGACTCTGTAAGTTCCTTCCAAGAGCGAAAAACAAGAAGAAAAATAAAATAAAATAAAATAAACTTATCTATAAGTTAAAATCAGTTTATTCACAACTTAAAAATAAAAATTTATAAAAGATATGAGAGAGTTTCTATAAATTAACTTGTTTAACTTACGGAGAATCTAATTCAATTTTTCTCTTATTTCTTTTTTCTCCTAGAAAGAGCTTATGAACAAGTTCGTCTAAACAGGCCCACATGTCAAATTGGAATTTCAATGTGCACTAGTTATTTGTTGTCATTTTGGCTTTGGTAGTTGAACTTTAAATCATGTATGCCTAATTTGAATGCTACCTAATTACTTTTATTGGCATGCTTTGCTTCTGATTGGAAATTTTTGAGCTGGTATAACTAAATGCAGAATTTTAGTCTTGGAAAATATTTTTCGTAACTAAAGTTGCTTCTGTGCTCCCAATTGTTTTCCCTTTCAGAGACTAGAACCTGTTGTTCATGGTAGAGGAAGGAAAACTGAAAACTTGGATGAGACCTACTTAGGGGTATATGAGGAACTTTTATATGCTCGGAAACTTCTGCCTGTTGAAGGTACTTCTTCTTAGTCGAAAGCAGAAGATTCTTATGTTTGTATGTCTTTGTTAATTATGCTTTCTTCTGAGTTTGGTACTGTATCAGTTTTGAGGGTCCTTGTATACTGTTTAAAATGATGAAAAGAGTACTGTTTAACATATTGATATGGACATAAAAGAAATTCCTTATTTGGCATTTGATATTAACAAAAGTTTCATTTGTTTCCAAGTAATTTAGATCAGGTTTCTGGACTAGTTTTACGTATCAAATTCATTTTGTTTGTAGGGGCTCAATGGACTGGTATAGTAACAACCATTGCAATAGAAATGCTTAAATCAGGCATGGTGGAGGCTGTCGTTTGTGTACAAAGGTAATAGATGCAATTCTAGATGGTAAATAAGATACCAATTTTTTTATTACTGACACTTTTTCATTGTTAATGGCTATGATGTAACTTTGTTTATCGTAGTGATCCTGACGACAGATTCACTCCAAGACCTGTTTTAGCAAGGTTTGCATTTTCTTAATGTCAAATGGATCTAAATTAATTTCCCATCATTATATTAATTTTTTCTTATTAAAATACACTGTTTATTTCTTCAAATTTCTTGTAGGACACCTGAAGAAGTGTTGGCTGCTAAAGGTGTCAAGCCAACATTGTCACCTAACCTCAATACTCTCGCTCTTGTTGAGGTGTGCAAAATATCTTTTTATTGGAGAATTTGTCACGATCTAGGATAAATCTTGTCTAATATTTAGTTGCGTATTGTACCAAATTATTTATGTAAATCAACTTATCTATAAATTTGAAAAATTTTCTGAAGAAATTGTTATTCAAACCTATCAAGGCTAGTAAATGAATGATGATGCAGTACTAGGGGTTGAAATATGTTGATATAATAATGATAAACAATATATGGAATGAGAACCATGGGCATTTTGACCTTTATTCTTCAAAATATGAGATATTGAGGGTTACAAGGAAAGTATTAAGGATCTTCTCTGCGATTCAGCTGTTTTGGCATTCTGTATGAGCTGTGGTAACAAAATTATTACATCCAGTATATTGTCCTCATTCTGTGAACCTTGGCTTTGGAGAGAAATGAATCCGTTCTATTGTTTTGAAACCATTATATTTAATTTCAAGACTGGTCTTTTAGAATTCTATTTCTCCTTTGTAGTTTTACTGTTCTTCCTGTTTTTGTTCATTTGGCATATTGCCCAAGAGCATCTGGTTCTTCAAAAATTGATTCTTTGCTTTGAACTGGATATACCTGATGGCTTATATTTCTGTCTCTTAGATGAGAGAGATCTGTAAACTAGTTGTTGATTCAAGAGTGTTTTAGATGTATAAATTCTAGAAAGTTCAATGAAACATAGATATTAAGTTTTAGTGTGATACAAATAGAAGACAACCTGTCAACTTTCCTTGATATGTTTGCATATAGTTTATGTGGTTCCTTAACTTCAGCTGTCATAAGATTTATTGGATGTGTTCTTCATAGGAAACCTTTTATATTCATAGTTTGTCTTTCTGAATTTTCATTATGGATAGGCTGCTGGTGTGAAGCGTCTTCTTTTCTGTGGTGTGGGTTGCCAGGTGCAAGGTATCACTACTAAAAAGATGTATTTTTTGAAAATTTTCATCATTTTCTCCATTGTGACTTGTAATGTTGTAATGCAGAATAATTTCTTCGATTGCAGCATTAAGATCTGTGGAGCATCACTTGAATTTGGATAAGCTCTATGTTTTAGGCACAAATTGTGGTATGGAAAAGGTCTAGTGTTTTGCTATAGGCCTTTAAATCATTTGTTGAATGTTTATAAAATCTGTAATATCTGTAATTTCTTAATGGATCTGTTTAATTTTGTAAATTTTTCATTGAAAAAAATGGACTTGTACTAAAATTCTCTTTCCACAGTTGACAATGGTACTAGGGAAGGGCTGGATAAGTTTCTAAAAGCTGCAAGTGAATCACCAGAAACAGTTCTACATTATGAGTTTATGCAGGATTACAAGGTTTTCAGCTGAAAATTCTTTTTAGAGAAGTTATGGACAAATAAATGTTTTGGTTGGGCAGTGAAAAATAATTTGACAATTTATTATAGTAGAATCACCAATTGATTTATTTAGAATAGTGCTTTATCATAACATCTTTCTGTATTACCAAGTGTATTTTATGTTACTAAGTTGCTTTTTCAAACATTCTGGCAGGTTCACCTAAAGCATTTGGATGGTCATATAGAAGAGGTATACAATATCCTGTTATTTTACTTTGTCCATGGGTTTCACAAGCATGTAACTATGTTCAGTTTCAAATTTTTCCTTATACAGGTTCCTTATTTCTGTCTGCCAGCTAATGATTTGGTTGATGTTATTGCCCCATCTTGTTACAGGTAATTGTTATTTTGCTTTGTGTAATGTGATGGCTTCAAATTTATATATAGAAATCATGAGTTTGTTTTTACTTCAATTTTTTATTTGTTCTTTCATTATATATTGCACTAAGTTGTCATAATTTCTTTTCTTTTTTTCCCTGCAGCTGTTTTGACTATACAAATGCTTTAGCTGTAAGTCCTTATCTGCTTCAATTTTCTGAGTGTATGTGTGTGTAAGTGTCTGTACTTGAGTGAAATATGAAGAACTAGTTAATTTCCTATTTTCCAAGTGATGTCCTTATTAGGCTTGTTTTGCTTGATGTTTACACTGTTTGCATCTTTTTGTCATATTAAGAAACTTTTATTATACAGTAGAAAAATAATTTGCAGGACATGGTGGTTGGATATATGGGTGTGCCAAAATATTCTGGGATCAGCATGCCACAACATCCACAATATATTACAGTCAGGTAACACCATGGACTAAAAAATGCAAGTGTCTCTTTTTCTGCACAATATCATTTGGTCTATATATGCTCTTTCGATATCATAAATGTTTATTGGCCAAATCATGCATTACTCCTTCTTGAAGGGTTACTTTTTTATAAGAAGGGTTGAACCTTGTATATTTTGCTCTTGTGACAGGAATGAACGTGGAAGGGAAATGTTGAGTCTAGTAGAGAACTTACTTGAGATTAGTCCAACAATTAGTGCTGTAAAAATTATCTACTCTTTTCCATTTAAGCATGTTATTTTTATTTTAAAATAAAGAAGAGCATAGTTTTTTTCCTTTTGATTCAGGGGAATAGAAGACCATTTGTCATGGAGACTGTTAAGGCTGATGATGAAGCTAAATTTGGTATATAAAATTCATCATGTAATATATTTATTTTACAGGGTTT
The DNA here is from genome assembly GCA_016859785.1 of Macrotyloma uniflorum. Classification (NCBI taxonomy): domain Eukaryota; kingdom Viridiplantae; phylum Streptophyta; class Magnoliopsida; order Fabales; family Fabaceae; genus Macrotyloma; species Macrotyloma uniflorum. Next base: position 3,341,945 of record BDMB01000012.1, on the reverse strand, counting down.
TCCATGTCTTGCCTTGGCTCTGGGCATAGACTCATGTTTTTAGTGCTTTGTGATAAAATTGGATCTTATGGATTCATGTTCATCTATTCATAATAGAATATGACAGTTATTATATTGTTATCTTAGGCTTAGGGTGTCTCTTCTCTGTTAGTTCTGATCAGTACAACCGAATATGCTTTCAGAGTTGATAACTTTTTTCTTTGAAATTCTTGATCAGGAAGAGGTCCTTCTCAACCTGCCCCAAAATTTGTTGGAAATCTGCTGGCTTTTATACTAAATTTGGTAAAAGATTCATATCAGTTTATCCATTTATACATGTATATTATGCTCAACATAATATTTTTTATTCTGGCTTTCATGTTCAGATCGGTCCAAAGGGTCTTGAGTTTGCACGTTATTCACTTGATTATCATACCATTCGCAACTATCTTCACGTGAATCGATTGTGGGGAAAGGAAAGGTAAGTAGTGTATTGTGAGACCTAATTAACATAGTGTGATTTGATCTGATTGTTCAGATTTCTTTCTGAATACCCTATAATTAGGACAGATATGATAATTTCTACAGATTCGGTTAGATTTTATTTCCTTAATTAGCTTAGGACAGATAATAGATATAGCCTATTCATAACATATTCTTTTTGTACTGCAAAGTTATCAAATAATATCCAGAAATTGTACTAAAATTCTTTATACCATGTTGGTACTAGAGTTCCTGGTCTAGGAGACTCTGCTTCTGCTAACCCCCTCACTTTCGTTATGGCCTGACCTTAGGTTGCCTTCATTGCAACTAGAGCAGCCTTCATTGCTGCTGGATCTCTTGTTCCTTAATTTAGTGCTTTCATTGTGCTTAGGACACTGCCAGCAGCCTTGGCATCCAATTCTTCACCTTTGCCATCATCCCCCACCTAGTTTTTAATGGTTCACCCATAAAGAGGTTAATTGGCCACTGTTTGGCCAAAACCCTGGAGTGCACATTCCATATCTTACAAAATATTTTGCTGCCTGGTGCCCAGATTTCCTTCTGCTGCCCAACCTGCATGAGGAGGCACAGTGAGCCACCAATCAGCTTTCTGGAGATCCCTTTTCCCTCACCTGTGCTGTAGATATATCTGTCAATTGGTTCAGTCACTGCTTGGGTATAGAAGTTCTGTCCAAACCCTAACCCTAAGTGAATTCTTTGATACTGTTTAATCCAATATCTGACAAAGAACCCAAGTCTATCCCACAGCCTCATGGTAGTCAATAGGCACCCCTAAACCCCCAAGATATTCCAGTGTTGCCTTCCTCTAACTGGCATGATGGTTGGAACTGTCTCAAAAGGGCTCTATCTGTCCATGTAGAATCTTGAGGGGAAGAAACAAGGCTATGCATTGAAGATAGGCTCAAACCAAGATTGACACACAGTCTGAAGCATGGGATGATGGAGACTTGCTCATTCACATGGCTGAAGCTTGATTATGACTGCATTTGGGCCAAACCGTAGGAAAGGGGAAGCTCTCTTCACTCTAAAGGATACTCTTTATTGTTTGGGGAGAAGAAAGTCTCTAGATGGTAATGTATAGAGACATTATGTGTGGGTATGTTAGTGGTAGGGAAGTGAATACCAACGTCATATGAGGAAGAGGAGCTAGAATGGAAATCTGAAGTGACTCAAGCTTCATTCAATCTTCATCCGCAAGAAACTAAGTGAACCAAAATTCCAACGTACATAGAAGAGGGATTGAAGGCTATTAGTGAACTTTAGATGTACGAGAGAAAATAGGGTCTCCCAATGAAAAGAGGTTGAGACGGAGAAAGGAGAATAACAAAAAGGGGAGTCCTTCACTCTACATCAAATAGAGAAGTTGAAAACGCAACAAAGATGATAAGCTTCAAGGGTCATTTTTTGGGTCACCATGAGAACCTGAAGAGAATTTCTCTCTACAAACATATAGCTTCATACGAAGATGAGTCAAAACTAATTACAAAAGTCTACAAATCAAATGGCTACTTATACTATGAACCTAAGACTTCCAAGTCCATCCAACATTCTATCTAATAAGCCTAATAGCCAATAATTTCCTAAGAAAAATCCTACATACAAAAACATAGAAACAAATACAAGAAACTCAATAAATGCCCAATAAAAGAATTACACAATTCCTAATCTACAATGTATCCTCAAGCCCCAATTCCTATAGTGGCAAGGAAGTGAAGTGAGGTCATTAAAGTGGCAGGTGGCAAGGGGAGAGAAGGATAAAAGAGATAAGGATTATATAATGTGTGGTAATTGAATAGGGGAAAGAAAAAAAATGGTATTAGTATTGGCTAAGCTGAGCAAAGAAGTGGTTCTTATTTGTAAAAGGGACTTTCTAATTTTTGTTATTTGTTTGTTAGCTATTATTCATCTTGTAACAAAGGTTTATACCTTTGATTTCCTTAGAGTTCAGTATCAATACTACTTTAATTTTGATAAGCATCCAAGTACTAGGGGAACCCACCCTCAAAAGTTAGCTATTAAGGAGGAGAATGAAAACTTAAATAGTCAACCGAGCATCTTGTACTTGATGTGGAAGTTAGGCACCTCATAACCCAAGTCCTAGTATAGCGCTGCCTCTAAGAGCCATCATCTTAGAAGCTTTCACTTTACGATATTTCACTCAGGGCAACTTCCTCATTGGTTAGAACCTTCCACTGAACTAAACCATTTGTAGGTAAGTTTTTCTAAGGAACCAACAACTAAGCTTTGATAACAATCGAGGAGCACCCAAGCACTTGGGGAACTCACCCCTCCAAAGCTAGCTATTAAGTTTAAATAGGAAGTGAGCGAGGCTAATCAAATAGACTTAGAGATTGTGAGTGAGGATTTGGATGTGCTTTAAATAGGAAGTTCCTACCCTTAGCAAAGATACGTTGGAATTTCTGAAGGCTCTTTTGCACTCCTTTAGTAAGCCATCTAGCATTTGTTTCTAGGCTATATATTTTAGTACTTCTAATCATATGACCCTCACCTCTCAACTTTTCATCCTAGTCTACTCTGTTATAAACATCATGTTGTAATTACTAAAGGATCTTGTAACCCTATAGCCAAATGTGATAAAATTCAACTCCAATTTTCCCTTCACTTAAATAACATGATTCATATATCTAAATTCTTCAATAGTCTTTTTCATTCACAAACTTAATCTAGATTTAAAATTAAGGTGACATTCTTTCACTCCCATTGAGTTTTTCAAGATTTTGCTCTAGGGAAGATAATTGGAATCACTAAGGAACAAAATGGGTTATATTGGACAAAAGTTGTTATTAGAAAAGTTTTCCTTCACCACAAGCATCTTGGGCATCTTCATTTTCGTAGTCTTAAGTTAGTATTTCCTTTTATTACTAGAAATTCTATTGAGTCTTTTCAATGTAATGTTTTCCTACCTACTAAACACCATCATAAAAATTGGATCCTTGATCTGTCAAAACTCTACCTAGTCTAGAATGATCCAATCGTCCAAATTATAGAGGCAAGTGTTCATAAGCATTTGAAAGTTCCATTTGTTAGTGATTCCACATCAATTAAAAGAAATATGAACAAGTGAGGTGTAAATTTCACTTTACAAGTCGGTTTATAAGGTTGAGTTAAACATTTATCTAATTTTTAATATAATATGAGAGTCTATCCCAGTGAGATTTGTTAATTATATAAGCTATATGTGCATGAAGAGGGTAAACAAGTAAATAAGTTCTTATACTATATTAAAAAGTGAATATGAACTTAATTCAATTTTATATAACTAATTTGTAAGATAAAGTTTATACTTCACTTCTTTCCTAATTTACATAGAATAGACATAGCCTGCATTGAGTATCACGCTCTCTACTGTAAAATCGTCAAATAATACTTATTATTTAGAAATTGGTTTTTCCTTCTTTCTTTCAAATTAGGATAATTTATGGCAAACCCTGACCTTGATGGATATGAAGTTTGTTTATATTGTTGAATTGTAAATGCGTGCAGGGCTGATAGGCATATGCCTACGTATGCTAAGAAAATTGTGGATTTGTACAACAAAAATGGTCAAATTGAGAAGATGCTTTCTGACAAGTGATTCTGACAGACTATAAGCCTCCAATCAGTGGCATAGATGACTTCAAAGAATGCATGGAGATGAAGTCTCTATTTTTCATTTACACTCAAGTCATGAAAATGATCATGAGGTCATAACAGCCTTATATTTCTATAAAGAATCTTTTAAGAAGCTTCTGATATTGATTCCAGATTCAAAGAGAAGTGGTTAGCAGTTTGGCCTTCAATGGGTTCAAACCAAGATTTAGGAAATTCGAACTTACTGATTACATGAAATTGTAATTTACGAATTCTTCTACCAATTTCTCCATTTGAATTTTTTAGTCTAAAGCAGATATTTATCATTGTAAATAATCTTGCTTGAGAACGATAATTATGAAGGGGTTGATTTACACGGGTTGGTTTCTTTCAGTTAAATTTGGAGCTTGTGTAGAAATAATTAAACTTTTTAATAGTAATACTCATGTTTTTTTAACCTATAGTTTTTAGGTAAAGTTTGTATGTAGAAATTAAGAAATATAATCAATTTTTTAAATTTTAATAAAATAGTTGAGTAATATATATATATATATATATATATATATATATATATTAAAATCTTATTGAAAAGTAAGGATATTGTTCATAAAAAAAAAAGTAATATATATATTATCTTAAATTTTGAAAATAATATATAATTAGAAGCATAAAATTATTTAAAATTTTGAAATTAAAAAGGAATTAAAGAAGTAGTTTGCATTTCACCTTTTTATGAAATAAAAAAGTAAGTGATTATTTTCTAAAATCAATAGAGAATCTCAATGGGGCATTTGTTTAAACTTGTTTTAGCAAATAGAATATGCTTAAGAATACCATGACTTGATAAGATCATTGAATGAAGTTTTTATTAATCTAGAGAGAATATGGAGTATAATTCCTCTAATTATCAAAGTTGGGTTTATTATTTTATTAACGTGTGAAATATTTTTATTATACTGTAATCAATAAACTTTTTTTAGTAAATATTTTTCAAAAGATATTATAATTTATTAAAAAATTTAATTTAAAATTTAATATATTAATAAATGATTAATTTAAATCTAATAATCTTGTTATCTAAACTATGATATTATATAAATATTATAATATTTAATTTGTCTTTAAATTGATTAAAAATTTATTTAAAAAATAAAATTTATTTTGTATAATTAAATCTATTTTTAATCAATTACTAATGATCTTTGAAAAGTGTTTGGTTTGGAGTTATAGAGAAGAGATGGTGTAATGCATGGAGATGGAGGCATAACACGTGGAAGTGAATAAGTGTGGTTGCATCATGATACCAAAATTGGTAACAATGTACGTCCACTCAACCCACAAAACCATCCATTCCTTTAAAGAATAATATATTATTTAGTCAATATTTATACATAAGTCGAAATCTTAGTTTATTATTATAATGAAGTTCTTTTTAGAATTTTGCATTGAATTTTTTTAGATAAATTAGAGCAACATATGTACTTTGATGTATCAAATGATAAGGCATCGTGTGGCTAACCTCTCACTGCATCTTAACAATATCTTTCTCTTCTTTCTTTTCTTTTTAATCAAACTCACTCAAATTCATAGTTATTGTCGGCTATACCTCACAAATATTATTAGTGGTATTATTCGTTTAAATTTACAATTAAGGTTATAAAATCAAGATTTTAATTTTTACAATAGAAATAATCAAGATTTAAATTGTGAATACCTACCAGTTGTAAGTTATTCAAACTTAATTAACTTAATATTCCAACTTAATTAACTTAATATTCCAACTTAATTAACTTAATATTCAAACTTATAATGGTGTTGGTGGTTTTTTTTTAATATAGAAATTTTTTGTAAGTTGTAGTACGTTAATATTATAATTAAATATCTTATAATACATTTATGGTGTAGCTTACTAAAATTAAAAAAAAAAAAGTATGTCTACACTAACAAATCTCAATATGATAAGAAAATAATTATAGTAATATGTATAATTTATATCTATATAATAATATGTATTATTAGATTTGTTATATAACATATTATATATAATATATATATATATATATATATATTAAGAAAAACTATGAAATACAAAATTAAGAAAACATATTAATTAAAAATTGAAAAAATAATAAAATTTATATTATATTAGTATATTCTTCCATTTCTATATGAGAATTGGTGTAAAAAAGAAAATAGTTGAATCATGCGATTTGCTATGAAAGATACAAAATCACATTGGGTAATCATAAATGCATCATAAGATTCAAAATAATAATTTAAGATTGATCAAATGAGATGAATCACAATGAAAATAATTTAAGCTTGATGATTGGGTGAAGAAGGTATTGGAAGCAATAACCATAAAATTGTAATAATAATTGTGTTAAGAAAGAAGACATGGTTCATAGCAGTACGTAGCAGAAAAGAGCAGTGAAATAATATATATGATTGGTAAAAGTATGAATTGAGAAGAAAACATGGAGGAATGGGCAAATGATAGAAGGGAAGGGGGTAAGGGTGGTGCCACCCATGTGCTTTTCTCCATGGATGACTGTCATGTGTTGCATAGCTTTTATGAGAAACCTTGGAAGTTCTAACGTGAGTGAGACAAAAAGTACAGTAGTGCAGTGCATATTGTATGCTGTAATTAATGTTGATGGATTCAAATTCTAATAGTAAATCTTTGTTCTATGAGATGGAAGATGGAACAGTGAAGAAAACGGTGCTTTGCTTATAAATAGATGGGGGTGTTTTCTGCTCCCACAGATTCGGATATCCCACTTGCAATTCTGTGTGAGAAGCATCCAAATGGGGCCATTCAGACTTAATGGAATTTTTGCAATTCTAAATAATCGATATCTCTCTGTTCATATCAACTCTCTATCATGGGTTGTCTTCCTTTTCAGGACTTGTTATTTATTTCCTTTGAAATCTGTGGACCAACTCATTCTGCACAAATTATTTACTCTCACACTTCTCTCTGACTCTCATCATAATCTCTATTTGGAAATGTAAACCGACATAGAACTCATTAAGCATGCCACATTTTCAGTAAATCACTTGTATAATGAAGGCTCGTATTAAATAAAAATAAGGTTAAACTATAATATATAGTTAAATATAAATCTTATCTTCTAAACTAGTTTTTAGAGTGAATTAGACATTATAATCACTTTTTACATGATATTAGAGTTTGATTAACAAGATTATTGAGTTTATGTTGGATCACTTGTTAATATACTAAACCAGATAGCAGGTTATTGGACATGAGACCATCCGATCTCTTCTACATGGTTTGAGTTGTAGGTTATTTTCTAAATAGTTTGAGTTGCAGACTATTATAGCCTTAACAAGATTGTTGGGTTTAAGTTGGGTCACTTAATCCTGAATAGCAGGTTATTGGGTAGGTTATTGGACACAAGATCATCTGTTAATAGATTATGATCAATTTTACATGGTTTGAGTTACAGGTTATTTTCTACATGGTTTGAGTTGCATGTTATTGTGGCACGATACCACATGTTAATAGATTATAATCACTTTTTATATGGTTTGAGGAGTTCTAGTGATCACTTTTACATGATTTGAGTTACAGGATTATTTAAGTTGCAGGTTATTGTGACACAAGGTCACCTATTAATAACGAGTCACATTCAAATCTTACCTTCTAAATCAGTTTTGAAAGTAAATTAGATACAATAATATTTTTTACATAATCTTTCTAATTTTCATTTTATAATACCCTTTTTGCAAAGTTAAATTTGGTTTTAATACAAGTTAATAAAACAGTATCAAAATTTACTTTTGCAATTATTATTAGGTTTGTCCAATCATCTGTTATATGATCATATATAAAGGTTAAGTCTTACAGTCTTCATCTTGAGATGTTTGATCCTTAGAATAAGAGAATAAGGAGTTAGAAATTTCATGTTCATATCATTTCATCTTCTTTGACATCCTGCCCTGATCAAATATTTTGTCAGTTTGGGAGGCAAAGTTACTTTATGAAGTTAGCAACTTGTTCATATCCTTGTGGCCCAAAATGTGGAGTCTTCTGCATGATTTGTGTGCCCCAGCTACATACTATAACAGCATAGGAGATCTACCAGAATCAATATGAAAAACCAAAACAAAAGTTGCCATTGAATATAGTTTTTTGCAACACTAACTCCCCTATATAGATTTTCTATGTCTTTTTAATGTATAGATGATTGAAGTAAGTCAATTCGATTTATATAGAATAATTTATCACAGATTAAATTAAAAATAAGTCGTATTCTCATATTTAATTCTATTTACCATGAAATTCTGAACAATAATACATTAAAAATGATGGGTTGCACTAATATTTATTATTGACATTACATACTCAAACTCTTACATTTAGTTTAATGGAATCAACAGGCATGTTTTTTCTCCATAAAATATATGTCCCAACTTTTGTGAACCCCTTGTTCTAGAAAATTAACAGAATCTGCATGCTCTCAATGATCATTTCAAGCATAAAGATAATTCACAATGCATTAGAGTTGTTGGCAAAAATGTTCATGTGTAGCAGGGACATCTGCATGTTTTGTTGAAGTCAGAATTTGTTTTTCTGGACACTGTCATTGTCTTTGAGAAAAATAGGTTTATCTCAACCACAACCTAAGTCACTATACGAGAATCACAACTATTTGCTAGCAACATTGTATAAATATATATTTGTATTTGATAATAATTTCAATAACTGTGTGTATGACACTATACATTAATTGAGCACTCTTCAATTTAAATTCATTGTTCACACAATATACTAGAGTTATATTCATGTTTAGGACATTACAGTTTACAGATTAAAAGGATGGCCTTATAGAATAGTGTAGAAAATGATCATAATGTCTAATTCATCTCCAAAATCGATTCAGGAGATGAGATTTACACTTCACTTATGAACTATAGTTCAATCTCATTTTTAGTCAATATGATATTTTCCCAACACCCTTCTCTTACATTGAGGAAGTTTTCTTAATTCGAATGTGACTCATTAATAGGTGACACAATTTAGGTTCAACAACCTTATTAATAATCAAAAGCTCTACATAGAGACTCGTTAACAACCTTATAAACAACTAAGACCCTTCAAATCATTTAAAAGAAATAATAATTTATTAATAGGTGATGTGGTGCCCAATAACTTGCTATTTAGGGTTCAATATATTAACAAGTGACTCAATTTAGATCTAATAATTTTATTAACCAGACTCTGATATCATGTAAAAATTAAATCCAGAAATGAGAGTTACATTTGAGTCATATCCCACTTATAACTATAATTTGACATCAGATTTAATTAATGGGAAATTCTCTACACAAATATCATAGGTTATTGTATTAATATATGTGAATAAAGAAATATGGAAATACTAAAGTCCAAAAGCATAGGACATGGAAGGATGAAAGAAGGAAAATGATGACAGATAGATGAATTGATTGGGTGATTTGTTTTTATTGATAGAAAGTAAGGCCATGAAAGTATGAAAGTACGATGGAAGAAGTTGACATGATGATTATGGTGCCTCTCAGTACGCACTTCATCACCAACTTCACATCACACTAAGCTTCCCAGATTATACTTTCAGATCTTCTGTCTCCTTAACACTTTTTAACTTTCAGATCAAAACTTTTCCAAAACATTTTACTCCTTCCTTTCTCCACCCACACAAGATTACAAAACATATATTAATTAAAGAACAATTAATGTGATTTTTATCTTCTTTTCACTTGTTCCAAACATCGTTAGTGTGGAAGATAAGAAATATAAAAAAAAAAATCATTTTTTATGATTAAAAAAAATAAAAAATGAATGATGAATAGAGAAAAATAAAGAAATATAATTTTAATTAAAACATGAAAATAATATAATTTAAAATAATGGGTTTAGATAACTGTGGGCTCATGGTTTTTTTTTCAAAAAAGAAAAAAATAGGCAATTTTGTTGGAGTGATATGATAAGTAGGCATTGAAAGCCATAGAAATTGTCTTTCTGTACTCAATAGTTGACAGAGTTGTACGTGACACAAAACATGCCAAGTTATATATGCAGAAATGTTAAATGTCTATTCCAAATTTAAGATCCAGTGACCTAGGAAAGATTTTAAAAAGAGAGCGAAATCAAAACATGTTACTGTCATAAGAAAACAAGGAATAAAAACAAAACAAAACAAAAGACAGTGTGTTCCATTATATATATTCACTGAAATCTCATGTTTCTCGAACACAGTTTAGGGCAATTAACTGGTTTCAGATAGGTTTAGATGAACACCCTGTGCCATATTTCTTAAGACAACTACCCTTTCAAAGACATAAAGGGGTATCTTGTACAAATAAAAGTATATATACTCATAGCTTAATCTTTATCATTCAAAAATAATCTAATATATAACTATTATTCTTATTTTTTTATTAGTATAGATCTCTTTCTTATACATTTGATACTCTCTATGTATGTGTATATGTGAGTAGGTTTATAAAAAAATCAAATAAATTTTTAACATTAATTTAATTAAAATATTTTAATCTATAAAATGAAAAAATAATTTCGTCTTAATATATATATATATATATATATATATTTCATTATTTTTGAAGAAGGAATCTATTGTTTGAAGAGACCATTTGAATGGACATATAAACATTTGATGGAATTTAAATAAAAAATAAAAAAATTGAGTAAAATATAAATAAATAAACTTATAAATATAATATATCTTAATATTTTAAGTTAAAAGTAATATTCTTTTTATATAATTTATATAATTGGTTTGCGAAAATATTTTCTATTAGTTATATAACTTATCTCATTAGAGAATTTTGATATTGTTGTTCTTATATATCTTGTTGGGTGTACTTTATAGTATTTATAGTTATATTTATGATAATAAAATCTTGTTAGTTAATATTAGAATCAATCCAATAAAAATTTAGTTATTAACAAAGTCAAAAAGATACTGTATACTAAGAAATACTCATTTCTCTTATTTTGTACCTCTTTACACAAGTTTGAAAGTGAATTCTATGCAAAGAACTTGATATAATAATGTTCTAGTGTGTTTCATAAAACATTCAATTATGGCACATTGTGAATCTCTCCACCTAGTCAATGAGGTGTTTCTCTCTCTTTTGCCATTGACCACATGAATCTCCCTTAAATATAGTACCATTAACAATTCAAAATCTTAGTCAAATTGTTTCTGTGCTTCTTCTTTTCCAATTTCATTCCTATCTCAAAGCATCTCAAATTAATTTTCTTTTGACATTACAATATCTCTGCATGTGCTTTGCAAGATGGCAAGACATCATAGTCCCAAACATGTTCCTCTTTCTCAATGTCAACATTTATTGGGCCTATGTTGGAGGACAAAAGCCCATCAACATGTCTTGTGAATGAGTTTGACCTAAAAAATAAGAGAGATAGAGAGAGAGAGCATTGACATGATTAATTAAACATAAATCTTGTAATTCATTATTAATCAAGTACCAACTAATATTCCTTACAACTAAAATACAATAAACAATTGCATTAAGCAAAAAAGAAGCAAACAAGCCTCATCTTCCTTTCTACAAAAATAGCCAAATTAACATAGTGGGTTTCCTAAAGGAGAGGGCTAACTTTTTTGTTCTAAAGAGGGACTTTTATTACACACTTACAATTCAAATCCCACAACTTACTAAGTAGAGGCTCAGTGCTATATATATTGAGTTTCTAAAATTTAAAATAAATTCGGTTTTGGTATCTCAAATTATTTGAGCCATTAATTTTTAGAAAAAAAATACATATATACTTCCTATACCTTAAATCAAGAAATTATTTTGTTTTAATTTAAAAAATCATAACCGAATTGATATTAAATTTTGAGAAGTGAAAACATAATTACACTGTCACTCTACTATTTTGTAAGTTATCAGCATCATCTCTTTGTGTTTTGGATTGATCAGAAGGAAACAAAACAATCCCAAAATGTTTCTGATGTGAGCGTGTTGATTAGAAGTGTGATATGCATCTTCTGTGGCGTGCAGCCACAGTTTTCCTCTTCTGTTTGCTTTCCTCTTTCCAACTCTTGGCAATGTCATGAGCCACATTAATTGCATCCAAAGAAGCTCCAGAGAGGCCTCTTCTTGTGAATCCAACAGCATAAAGACCACCTTTTCCTTTCCACCCATTTGGAAAGGGATTTCTTGGAGTCCCATCATTGGAAAAGAACTCATTCTCCTGATCAACCACCACATAGAACATTGCATTTTAATCAGCTTAAACCAAAGTCAAAATCTCATGCAAGTTACTGCATTATTATTATTATTATTATTATCATCTCTCCATTTAAATTCTTTGTCCCTATAAGAGAAACATGATAATGTCTACAAATGTACTAAGCAACCAGGTACCTATGTAGATGCCTACAAATTTGGAGCATTTTCAGAATACATTGAATTTTTCTTCCCAACACACAGACACACACCTTCCCTGGTCTTTCAATAGGGCCAGAAGGCTTTGTGGGGGGTCTCAGTTACAAGGCTACTACAAAACAACTGGGATAAAGGACCAAGAAAAAAAGTTTGCAGAAAATAGTTTTACACTTTTGAAAATCATATTATTAATAATATGAAACTGTTTTACATTGTAATACAAGATAACTGGATTAAAAAAAGAGAGCACAAGTGAATAGTGGAAGAGACATATGTGGTATGCTTTGTATAAAGAAAAGAAAAACAAAACCACCTGCCAAAACTAACAATCTAACATGGTTTTGGTTTTATTGAGAAAGAGAGAGAAAGTACAGGGTTAAACCCAATTCATTTCCATAACTGTCAGTAAGAATCCAATGCAAGAGAAAGTATATAAAAAAATGTGTCAATAAATGAATGAGTTATGAAGAAGGACTAACCTTCAACCATGATGGTACATTGCTGTGATAACCAGTGGCAAGAACCACAGAATCAATCTGAAGAACTTGGCCATCAACAAGTTCCACTTTCCCTGGCAAGAACCTTCTGATTCCAGGAACCACTTTGATTTTGCCAGATCTAATTTTCTCAAGGGCCCCAATGTCCAACACAGGGGTCTTCCCTGCAGTGTGCTTGAATTCCAAAGGACCCACTGAAGGCCTTTTGAGACCATACTTTTCAACATTCCCCAAAATCAAACGTGCCAGAATCAGCAATATCTTATCAACCATCCAAAGCGGTAGCTTCTTCATCAACATCACAGCAACTTCAAAAGTAGATTTCCCAAAAATCTCTCTTGGCAAAACATGAACCTGATCGTGAAAAAAACATAAAAATGTCAGATAAAATAAACAATGAAATTACATATAGAAAGAACAAAACTTAAATACATGCCACTTTTGACACTGTTTTCTAATTAAAATTAGAGTTTCACTTCGAGAACGCGTATAACAAAAGTTTTTATCAAACATAAACTATTAAAGTGGAACTTTAATTCTGATTGAAAAACAATAAAACATTTACTGAACTACTGTATCTAAGTTTTGTTCATATAAAACTGCGAAGAGATTTTAGCACTCACTGAGCTTCTAACCACCATCGATGGTTTTGCATTGTGGTTACATAGATCAAGTGAGACTTCCATGCCTGAATTTCCACACCCAACAACAAGAACTTTCTGTCCACCAAAACCCTCCCCAGATTTATACTCACAAGCATGCATGACATGGCCACCAAACTCTCCCAAGCCTTCAAACTCAGGCACCACTTTCTCCGAGTTTTCACCAGTGGCAACCACAAGCCACCGGCAAATGTACTCAACCTCACACTCAGCACCTGAGGACTGTCCTTTCCTCCTGATAGTCTTGACCCTCCAAAGGCCAAAGGTCTCATCATACTTTGCAGACTGCACTGTTTCATTGAACTGTGGGGCTATGTTGAAGTGCTTAGCATAGGATTCAAGGTAGCTTATGAACTGAAACTTTGTGGGGTACTCAGGGAAGTCCTCAGGGAAAGGGAAGTTTGGAAGCTGGCAGAACTGTTTGGGGAGGTGAAGTTTGAGGCGATCATAGGTGCGGTTTTGCCAAAGAGAGGCAATGCAGTTTGCTCTCTCAAGGATTATGAATGGAACACCTTGGTCTTTGAGGCCTGCAGCCACTGCAAGACCTGAAGGACCAGCACCTACTATCACAGGTCCATTCACCCAAATGCAACGCCTTGTAAAGAGGTCCTCAGGGTCGAAATTCTGAACCATTGGTGGCATGTTGAGACATATGTCATGCATTTTTGGTTTGTTTGAGACAAACTTTGGTGTGTGTATGTGAGAGAGAGAGAGAGAGTGTGTCTTAGAGGGTTGTGTTGTGGTAATAGACACCAAGACTATGTTGAGTGGATTGAAGGTGAAAGAGGGTGATGGAATTGACTTTTGATGAAGGATATGGAGAGTGATAGAGAGGAAAAGAGAGAGATTTAGTTGAATTGAGGAGTGGAGAGGATGAGGGAAGTATGAGGGGTATAAATAGTGAAGGGGTAGTGTTCAGAGGAGCATGTGATGTCATTTGAAAATAACACTTAGCAGATGTGTATGGAGATATCTAATCATTGAGGAATGAGATTAGACTCAATACGATAAAATACTTGTATAATAATCTATAATTGCATGAATATTTTATTTTCAATAAAAAGATCAATTTTGTTTTGAGTTCAATGACTTTATTTATTTTTATTTAACGTGTATCCTTGGTTGTATATTAATTTTTTAAAAATAAATTTGGATGTATGAAAATATCTTATGAAAATTAGATGTTATAAAATTATCTATTATTTACAGTATATTAAATATTATAATAAAAATTTAAATATAATATTCATGAGAACTAACTTCATATTTATGATAAAATTAAACAATTTTAAATCCATTCACACAATATGGTTATTTTTTAAAAAATAACATCTAATAAATTTTTTTAAAAATTATCACTATATTTAAGATTTTTATTAATTAATTATTTTCTTCTCTAAAAATATAAAAATTATTCAAAGACAATGAAAAATGTAATAATTAATTTTTTTTCTCTATCTAACATAATAATAGAGCTTTTAAAAAATATAATGAATAAAAAAATTATATTCCAACTAAATATTATTTTAATAATTTTTTTAATATGTGATAATTATTCTAACAATAAGTTATATCTAAAGAACATTTAGAATATCAATATATTTAAAAAATTTATTGAAATAATTTTTAGAGTAAAAAGATGTTAAAAAATATTCTTTCAAAATGATGATGACTTTAATTTTACTTGTTGAAATCCATCATCATCATAACTTAACTTGAAATAATTCGTTTGGTATGAAATAAAAGAAGGTTAAAATGTTTTTGCAAATGATAAATTAATATTATTTTGCATTTAAGTCAAAAATTAGAAAGATATTTAGATGTAAGGAAAACATAAGTGTTTTTAGTTAAATTTATGTTAAAAAAATAACATAGTAAGTATAATTTTGTCTACATGTTATATTTTTATTGAAAAGACAGTATATCTTCATAAAACAACATTAAAAATTTGTCTCTTGGGGAAAATATAATGAATTTGATTAAAATTTTCATGATAATTTAAATAATTTGAACAATAATAGTTAACACTACTTTATGTCATTTCATTGTATCGGTTATGATGAATATAAAGGTTCACTTAGATGGGATTCTCAAATGATATGCTAGTGGGCCTCATTCTTTGTTTATTACAACTAATATTTTATTTTTAAAAGTTAATCCTATTCATAAATTTCAATAATATATTATTGATTCTTTAAAAGGGTAAATAAATATACATGCAAAATATAAATTTATTATATTCATTATATTAATTTATTATTATTGATTATTGGAAGAGGAAACTCATAAATTACGAAAAGAACAAAAGAACTATAGAGTAATAGCATTTATAAGTTTTTTATTGGTTTTAATTTCTCTAAAAAATTATTTTATAATTTTAGTTCTTTTTATTATTTAGTGACTATGAGATAATCATTTGTTGATTTTTATATTTTTAAATAATACTAACTAAAACAAATACATTCCCATAAGAAAAATTGGTATAAAAATCATTTATTTATAAGAACCGAAACAAATAAATATGATTGAGAATGAAAATCATATTAAACCTTATTATTAAGATTTTTAATAAAAAATAATTATTGATAAAGTCGATAATACTTCATATTTATAAACTTATAACATAGTGATTAGTTATTTTTAAAATTTTTTCTTTTAAATAAATAGAAGTATAATAAAACCTTACACAGAACCATTAACAAAAGTGACCAGATTAAAAGGAACATTATAGCCATCCATGCCAAATGCTAATCAAACACAAGATTTCAACATAATTCATATCTAAGTCACTACAAAATAATATTATTTAGTCATTAAATATTTTATATAAATTTATTTTTATAAATTTATTTGTAAAGAATTTTTTATAAATTTATTTATGAAAAAATAATTTATTATTTATTTATAAAAAAATTTCATAAATTTATTTATAAAAATTTTTTCAATAAAAAATAATTTTTATTAATATTTTATTAAAAAAATTTATAGTGATAAAAAATTTATGATATATTTATAAAAAAATTACATATTTTTACTAATTTTAGTATTATTTACATAATAAATATAAATTTAGTAAATATGAATTTTTTTAGTGAAAAATCGATTTTGAAGATTTTAACAATTAGACCATCATTTAAAAAACTGCCACATGTTTATGCTTGGTGAAAGTAGGGCCAATTAATAGTTGATTTAAGGGCTACCCTTCATAAACTTTCATGTTGAAAGGGATTGTTCATGGTGGCTTTTTCTTATTTTTGGGAATTATTATACACACATGTTATATATATATATATATATATATATATATATATATATATAACTCTAGCAAGTTCTTGTTGAAGTACTACTTTAGCTACCATGTCTTTAGGGTTTGAGTGGTCCAACATATTTGATTTAGTGGAAGGAATGAAGAGAAATTTGGAAGGTTCACTTGGGATATATGTTACATAAATGGTGAAGTAACATAATTATCATGTTGTTGATGACACAAAAGGTACCAACAGGTTTGGTTTTGTCACTAGCAATGCCAATGATGGTGTTCTAATTAGTGATATTAATGAAGTTTTTAGTAACATGAGAAAAGACCTATCTTTGGAGCAAAATTTCTTCATCTTCTGTAATTAATTCCAATTTTTGTTTTGCCCATTTTTCTAGAGACTTCAGAATGATTATCTAATAACTTTCCAAGTTCCAACATGGAATGTATAGTGAGAGTCATTAAAGCGACAATGTTTGTAATCAAAATGGAATGAAGAAACCCTAGTTCTCACTGTCCCCAAAAAACTTCAGATAGTTTCCCTACTTTTACTTTATTTATTTCATACACAAGAATTCTAATTATTTAAAAATCATTTATGCATCTTTTCGAAAAGGATAAGATTTCTTTTCTTTTCTTTATTTAGTACTGTTCTGCTCAGAAAAGAGGATAAAATAATATGTAAGACACACATGTCTTAGAATCTTCTAAATTTAGAGGAAAAAAAAGGAAAAATTGCTTTATGGATAAAAATAAAAATAATATTATTATAGTATATTTTTATTATAATTTTTTTAAAAATATTTCTGTCATTTATAAAATTAAAGACTATATTAATAATTTTTTAGTATTTATATTTTTATCAATTGATATTTAATTATAAAAAGAATAAATTATTATGAGAAAGAATATAAAAAATAAAGATATTATTAAACATATAACAAATTTATTATAAATTATGAAATTCAATGTTTTTCTAGATTTATATATTTAAAATTTAAACGTCAAATGTTATATATTCTTCCTATTTTTTAATATCTAATATTTAAAATTTTGTTATATAAATCAAGAAAAGCATTACCTTTTATACCTCATAATATATTTATTATTCTTTATTTGTTTCTTTTGAATAACTCTTTTTTCAGTCTATTTTTTTATATTTATTTGTTATTTGAAAATTTCAAGTTTATAATAATTAATGTTTACCTATTTTATTCTTATTTTTGAAAATTTTAAACAAAATTAAAATGCTCTTTTTATTGGAGCTTTGTTAAACTGAAATTATAGAGAGAGAAAAATCTATAATGTTGACCCTTTATCATAAAGAGTGTTGAAGATTGATTTAATAGCACACAAGATGATGATATGTTTGTAAGAAGATAAATTAACAAAGTTGGAGATTTTGATTTTGGTGAAATGCCAGATTGTTTTTGGAAACCTGAGGTTTTTTAGGAATTATTTAAATTAATTTTTTATGGTAAAAATTTTAAGATTGTTTTCACTAAATGAAGAAAAAAATGTTTCAAATACTTTTAGACTTCTTTCTAACGAAGAGAGAAAAAAATTATATTTTATTAGAAAGAGAAGAAATTAATATAATAGTTTATTATGGAAATATTTTCTAATATTAAAAGACAAGGATATTATTAGAAAAAAAATAGTAAATTTATTATAAATTATAAAATTTATTATTTTCTTTTATTTGTGTAGTTTAATTTTAAATGATTATTAAAAAGAAATAAAAATAATAATTTACATTGAAAATTATTAAAAAAAAATTACTTTTTTTTATATATATGTAAAAACCTTCGCTTTTAATTCCTTAACCGATTATTTATCTAAATAAAAAGTTGTCCATTGTATAATATTTTCAAAAGTCATATTATGAATAAAAAATTTTAATTATAATAAAAAAATATATATTTATTAAAAATATGTTAAACCGTAATATATAAATAAGATGTAAATATTATATTTTAAACTGATATTGAGAATAAGTTAGATATAATAATTATGTTTTTACATAATATAAATCTCTTAATTTTATAATATTTTCTACCTGTTATATTATATTTCAAAATATTGAGTAATTATAAAAGAGAAGAAAATATTGAGTTTCTGTTATTAATAACAAATGAAGTAACATTTATCTTTTCTGCACAAAGTCCGAACAGAAGAGGGTAGCGATGGTGTATACATGTGGTGAACATGGAGTCCTAGATTCACACACCACCATTGAAATTGAAACTCTCTCCTCGAGCAATACAAAGTTATGGGAATTTGGAACCATACCACCACCATTGTACCTTGTTCTTTCTACACATTGGAACCAGAACTCTTGCATACTCTATTTCTCCAACTACTAATTCCAAATCCAATTGTTCTTCTCTACACTCTCAAACACACCTCGTTTTCATACCAAGATTCACAAATTACTGCTTCGTATTGAGAATAGAGATAGATAGGATCATCCATAACAAGGAACCGCCCTCACGTGCATGCATCCTTGATCTTATCAACTTTTCTTTTAATTATAATAAATAACTTGTTATCATATAATTTTTCCTTTTAAAATTAGTTAGTAATAGAAAAAGTTATCTATCGTATATATATATATATAAATCATATTTTATTTATTATATATATATATATAATTTTTTTTTATTTTACATCAAATAGAGATCAGATAAAAATAAAGATAAATTAAAATATATTAATTAATATAAATTTTATCTTATTAAATTAGTTTTATAAAAATAAATTAATAAATAAATTTTATCTTATTGAATCATAAATTTCTAATATCAAATAAATGTAAATTTTATTTTATTAAATCAATTTTACAAAAATAAATTAGACTAAAGTCAAATTTTCTTAATAATTATTATAAATAATTTTTTTATGAATTAATATACTATGATCTATATTTTTAATAAAATCATAATTATAAATACAAACATTTTATTTAGATAGTAACATTAATTTTTAATTTTTCTATAGTTGTAACTTTTTTTCAAAATTTTCCTCACAAGCTAATTAATGTATGAGAAAAAAAATTGCAATAGAGGTTTTAACTTTTAAAATCAAGGTCTTTATTTTCAATTTTGATAAGAAGGATAAAGAGATAATTTCAAAATATTTATCATTTACAAACTAAAATAATTAAAGACATTTTAATTAAAAATAATTATTATATAGATCTTAAAAGAAAATTAATTACTAAAAAAATATTTTATATTCAGTAAAGAGGGAGTAAATTTTTTTATTTTTTTATTTTTAATTTTGTGTGAAATAGAGTTACTAAAGTTATTGTTGAGAGGTGTTTCTCCACCTTTGAATTGAAGAATAGTATCTTCTATGATGACAAATTATAAAATTGCATTGAAAGTATCAAACAATGAATTGATTGAAGCAAATCATTGTTTCAATAAGTGAATAACTACAAATTTTGCTAAAGTCAATTCTAATAATTGTGAAAGAAATAGTGCAACTAATTTATAAAATTCATTCCAAACTATTCTTCTCACGTTACACTTTATATATATATGTGTGACTTTTCTTTTTAATTTGTAGATGCTAACCCTAATCATTGAATCACATTCTCACCATGATTGCTTCTGCTATGAAATTCATGAAACCTGTTTTTTAGCTAAAAGAATAAGTGCTTTCTTCGATTTTCAAAAGATTGGCCAAAATTAAAAAGTGTTTTACGTGAAATTGAATTGAAACCTAAATCTTTTGTTCATGAAGAATGGAAAGATATTGATTCTTCTTTCAAAGCCATGAAAAAGTTTCCATAAGTAATCGTTAATTAGTATCTTTATAATTATTTTTTTTGCCAGTGTTCTTTTTAATGAGCAATAATTGAATGAAATTAAAGAAAAGCAATTTTAGGGTTTGCTTCCTCTAACTTCATCAATTCAAGTAGGAGCTTTTAATTACTCTTCACTAATTCATAAGTTAATTTTAGTTTATAATAAATTAATTTTATTTTTTCTTCACATTTTTTTCTCCGATAATTTTTTTACAGAAAAAATAATCCAAAAAATCTCTTTATAAAAAAACTCTCACAAATAGTAAATTTTATAATATTCATTTAGAATGTTAATTTAGCATTTGTTGAAATTATTTGTGGGTTGTGTTACTTCTAGAAACTAATAAGCATATTTCTTTTCACATACTCTAAATTTTTTTGAGTATTCATTTGGTAAATATAGAGAACAATTGAAATTCGTAAGAGAAGAAAGAAACTAATCACATTATTTATTACTCTTAATCATCTCTCATCACAAGTATAGTGATTAGGTATATATTTTTTTCACCTAAATCATTATTAGGTTTCCAAAACCAAAATTAGTCATACTTTTAATTAAAATTATATATCATAAATGGATCGCGATATTAAACTGTTTTGACAAAACGAAATATCATAATTTATTAATATCCACAAGAATTTAAAAAAAAAATTCTAATAATGATTTCATTTTAGAATAATTTTAAAAAAAATCACTAATATTATATTTCTAAAACTAATTCTATAATTTAAGAAAAAAAAATTACTTTACACGTTATAAAATTTTAATATATAAAATTTGTATACATAGTAACTTTCAAACATTTTATAATATTTTTTTAATTAAATTATTTATATTTTAATATATACTTCACGTTATATAAGTATTTACATTATCATAATTACATTTTTTTCATAAAATTATATATAATAATATTTACTCACATATCAAAATACGATTATAACAGTTCAATCAAATTATAAAATAAAAAAAATAAGAATAAGTTAATATAAACAAAACTTATCTTATCTATAGATAATAACATAATATTTAATTATATTCAAAAATTTAATCCAACACCAATCTTCTTTACTTACATCATTTATTTTAATATATATAGACTCCACAGGATAAACATATGAAATCTTTGATCTCAAAGGTTAACATTTATTATGTTTAATGGTAACCGAGCAACAAACATTGTCCCTTACCAAGTTTTTTTCACTTCAAGACACTCGTTCATCTCTTTAATGGCACTATATACAGGATAGTTCCCAAGCACCTATCTGGTAGTCACACCGTCGCTGAATAGTACAAGTAAAATCTCTATCGACCTCACACCACATGATAACCCGGTCTATGTGACTAGGAAAATCATTAGAAGTTTGGATACCTTCTTACAACAATAGATCTCGATAATCCCATATATACATTAAAGTTATGCCAAGTAGCATCCCGTGATGACTGTTTGACTTGACCCATTAAGCATAGAAAATTTCACTTCATATCACTTATAATATTAAATCTCAATGCCTCTACTAATCACAATCTCAAAAATAGTTCTCACACTTTCAAACACATTATAATAGGAACATTCTCACTACTACAAAAATGCAAATTTACATCGGTTAAAATAGGTTATTTATATCGGTTCTGGAACCGATGTAAATATGGGCAGCAAATTTACATCGGTTATTTAAACAACCGATGTAAATTTGAAATTCAAATTACACAAAAGGATCAAAATTCAAACAGACAAAATCAGTGGAATGCAACTGAACAAGATCACCCATAGCCTTCATCCTCTTGTGCAACTCCAAATCTCCCGGATAAAAAGCTTTCCCCAAGTCCACATTCTCTGCAACTTACAATAAATTTGCTTAAGGTACAAAATCAAACGTACAAAATCAAACAAATGCTTAAATATGTACTCACTCATAACCCTTTTTGGAATCCTCGAGTAGTCATGTGGAAGAAACAAACGAAAAGAAAGGAGAAAGGCTTGCTGTTGCCAAGGCCTATTCCTCGACCTGCCATGTAAACCCATATCCCATGGAAGATATCAACATATTAACCTAAAAGAACAGAAATAATTCATAATATTATTTACCTTCAATTTTGAGGGAAAGTAAATGTATTGAAGGTGGAAGATAGGGTTTAATGGGGGCGGAAGAGGAAGAGACTCACTTTGTTCGCCGCGGCCTGACAGACAACAGAGAGGCGCCCTGAGAGACAACAGAGAGGACGAATGTGAAATAAGAGGGCGAGAGGCGCCCTGAGAGACAACAAAGAGGAGCCCTGAGAGACAATAGAGAGGACGAATGTGAAATAAGAGGGTTCAGTGCAGGTTTTGAGTTAAGGATATGAAACACATTTACATCGGTTATTTGAAGAACCGATGTAAATATGTGCATATTTACATCGGTTATTTTATAACCGATGTAAATGTGTTCAAATTTACATCGGTTCTTTTAAGAACCGATGTAAATGTGCTTTCACTTTGTTTTTTATTTACAAAAATGCCACCGCGTTTATATTTAGGGTTTAGGGTAACCGATGTAAATTTGACGATGTAAAATGATCATTTTGTAGTAATGTCTATAACTCTCTTTTTATCTTATCATTGTAACAACATATCAACTCATCAAATTTTACACAATCACAACATCTTTACAACTAGTACTCTATCCAACCATCAACATGTAATTTCTTAAAATTTACACTAATTCAACATTTATTCTATTAATAACAATTCTATTTCACTTAAGTCAAAACCATACATTTATACATTAAAATAATTCTCAATATTGGTAACAACATCATTTTTAATTATTAAATTATGAAAGTTCTTACAATCATACCAAGGATTAATACATGCTTTTATCTAATCCCATAACATCATAATTACATTCTTAGTTCTAGAAATCATTTTGAAGTCAGGATATTTTTCGCTCGAGTGAACTAGTCTCACTTAAGTGAAAAAACTCCCGAGAACAACTCTAGGTTTAAGACATTTTCGCTCAAGCGACTCCTCTCCTCGCGCAAGCGAAAATCTCGCCCAAGTGAAAAGTGATTCGCTCAGACGAAAGCGCACCTGAGAGCATACCCAACTCTGAAATATTTTCGATCAAGCGAAACCATCCTTGTTCAAGCAAAAATGAATCAAAGAGTAGTACTAGAGTTGAAATCTGTTTGCTCAAGTGACCAAAGTTACGTACAGCGTAAGAAATCTCCTAACCAAGCTTAATCCATCACTCCAACTCAATCAAATTCATTCCAAATACATATAGTTCAATCCAAACGAACATTACTAATCATAAATCACCAATTCAATCAACATATATAATAATGTCATTATCAATTTACACAAAATCATTCCATACTTCAATTTCTCCCTAATTTAGAAGATTTAAAACCTAATTAGCTTCCTTATCTTAATTCCCAGCAATTTCTTGATGATCCACAGGTTTCCCAAAGGTTGCAAGCTAGTTCAATGATCTAATCATAAAAAAATCCCCTAAATTACCAAGAATCTAATCAAAATATCCCAAAATCCTTAATTTCCCTCAATTTTCATCTCCTGATAAAGAAATCCCTAAGTTAGAATTAAGAGAACTCACCTATAAAAGAAATCAATAGATGAAAAGGATTCTTCTATTAAAGACCTTCTTCCATTGCATCAAATCTTCAATTTGCTATGAAGTTGGGAGAGAGAAATCTAGGAGAACTATTTAAAAAGTTTAGGGTTTAGGGTTTAGGGTTCAGAGAGTGAGAGAGCATATGAGGGGTGAAGGAAGGTTGGATACTGAAAAATGAAACAAATGAGAAGGTTAAATATCTTACTCCCTTCTAAAATAATGAGAGCAATGCCCACCCAACTCCTAACTCAATTTCTTATACATTACACATAAATTAAAAGAACTTATTAGAATAGATAACAAATATGAGATATAAGTTCTAATATTATATTAGATTTCAACATATTAATTGATATTAAGTAAATAAATTAAAAATATATATATATATATTATAAATATATTTTTTTCTGAGCGATTTTATTTTAATAAATATTATAAAATTAAAATAAATAATATAAAATTTTTATAAGATTTATGGTTTATGTTGATATTGTATTTTAGAACGTATATAAAATTATAAAAATATAAAAGCTGAACTAATTTTTAGATGCTTATTTTGTATCTGAGTCTTAAAAGATTTTTGTTCAGGGATTAGGGTTTATTTTGAATCAATGTAAATATATAATGGTTACAAAGTATGCTTGGAAATAATCCACGCCTATTCTTATAAATCATTCATCAAATTGCATTGACAGAAGAGATATTGTTGAACTATTTAAAAAGGTAAAATTAATAATAAGACAAAAAGGTTATTTTATTTAACTAAAAAAAAGCAATTAACTAAAAAAATCTAAAATCATATTAATTCATTGATTAAATCCAGAATGCACTGTACTCAAATTTCTCACTCCCCTTCTAAGTGGGTCCAACTTTATTTTTTTCTAAAACATGCCTTAGTGGCTCGTCATTTCACCAAAATATTCACACAAAATAAAAATCTATTTCTCTTATGAAACTAGGACATTTTATAATTCCAATCTATCGATGTTAATAATTCAAAAATCAAAAATTCATTGTTTCGTAACCACACGCATGCGGTTGTTGAGTACGCGTTTCATGCCTTAATGGTGGGACATTGCTCAAACCAAGTTACATGTTAATCAAAAAGTAAATCATATTTTCTTTTTTCTCAAATATTTTAGTATTTTAAATTTTGGATTCAAATAGTGCATGTAAATTTAGTTTTTTTCTTTATAATTTTTAAAAAAAAAAAAACCATTTTAATCTCTCTATTCAAAATGAATGGAAACTCTACAAGTACTTTGAATTGTGATAGTATACAAATTTAAACACAAGAATATTTTTAAAATAATAATGTTAAATTAGTTCTTTTTTTTTATATATATATTTAAGTTCATCACACATTATTTTAAAGGAAGTATTATATAAGATATAACATATGTAAAAACATTACTTCAAACATGTTTGCTTATTGTTTAAAAAAAATCATTTTTTAGTTTAAAAAAAAACTATTTGATAACAGTTTTGTTAAAAAAATTTAAAAAATTATTTTTAATTTTTAAAACCCAAAAGTCGAAAATTATTTATTTATTTTTTATTTAGTTTTTTTATTAATGGTATTCAAGCTTTCTATGTAGAGTTTCTCTTTATCATCACGAAATTATTAAAATCTTTATATAATTTTCACTATTCATTATCATCAACACACTCTTTTGTCTAAACTAAAATTATCTAAAAATATTTCTACTAACTTATTTAAAAAAAATAATTATGAAACCAAATTCGATCAAACAAATTCTAAATAACCTATATTACATTTTATCTTAAAATAAATTAAAACTAATTAATAATAAATAAAATTATTTAATAAATATATAAATCATATTTTATAAATTAAGATATATGAATTTTTCTCATTATATTTTTTCTTTTTACAAATATTTAATTTTTCGAATTAAATGATTTTATTTTAATAAATATTATAATTAAGACGGATTGAGGTAAAACTTTCTTAATCATTTCCTAATAAAAAGTCAAAAACTTTGACTCAACCAAACACCACGTTGCAACATAAGTTTTCATCCCATTTGCACATTCTCTTTGTGCTTTTGCATATGCAATGCATCAATGGGTGCTTTTAATCAACATTGTCAGAAATAAACTAATTCCCAAAGAACCAAGTTTCCCTTTTAAAATATATATCTTAAGACCTCCATCAAAACCTGCATGTGACCACTCACTCTAAGCCTGTGACCAAATTTTGGTGGTTGCAAACAAAACTATATAATCATTTCACCTTTATCTTTTCAACGAAATTATTCATATATAATTATTTTTTTTCTCATAATTATTCCCTTTACATTTATTATACCTACTTTTAAGATAATTATCTTCACCAATATTCATTGAAAAAAAAATGAAGCTAATGATTATGATGTGGGTGAAGAAGATCAAGGATTATATCATATTATGAGTGGAACATTTGTAGGTAGGGTTCATTAATTCTTCCTTCTGCTTCATCATTTGGACACAATGATAACAATTTTGTATGATTTGATAGGGTTTTTGAGGTGGTTAAGAGAATTAATTTAAAATAAATGGGGGTGCCAAGTTCTTTTAATTTGGGTCATCTTAATAATTAATTAATTAATAGTATAATAAAGCATGGTAAAGATCACATTATTGAGCTAAATCAACATCTAGAATGAGGAACTATAGCATTTTGTTTGGTTCAATTTATTTACTAATTTTGAAGCTTGCATTCGAATCTTTGTACATGTTTTTGGTGCCTTTGACCACTATATATCCAAAGTAGAGTAGATATCGGATTCTGAAAAACATAACTAAATATGGTCATGTGATGATTGATCTCGAGATACACTCTATATACTTCTATATTATTTTATTAGCTTTGGTGGTTATTTAGATTTTGACCTAAAATTGTTTTCTAGTGAGGTTGGATGCATACACAAGCAAGTCATGTATATTTAATGGGTCCAAACTTTAGTCATTTTTTTTCCCACAAGACACCATTTAAAAGATATAGATTGTCTTTTTCTATATTTATGTTGATTTCTTTATGTTTGTTTGGTTAATAAGTTCAACTAATCATTTTTATTTTTAATGTACATAACAAGATATAGATTAGATTGTCTTTTTCTATATTTATGTTGATTTTTTTAAGTTTGTTTATTGAGCTAATAAGTTCAATTTACCATCTTTATTTTTAATTTTTAATGTACATAATAATTAAGATTTTTTTTGAAGTGTCATATCGTTTAAAAATATTATTAAATTAGTATATATAAAATGAGAACAAATCTCATTTTATAAATTAATTTTATGATATTGAATTAGATTCAAAATTCACTTCTATTATAATATTAGAACTTATTTTAACAAAGTTGTTAGATCTATTCCACTATCCCTCATCTATATAGGTCGTTCTACAATTATCTTATCACAATTGTTTAGTCCCACGTTTTTTTGTTGGAGATATTTTATATTGATGAAATCTCGATGGAGGAAGTGTATTAAAGATATTTTGTATTGATGAAATTTTAACGTGATTTTTAAATTCTTTTGCAAGTCAATAGTTAGAGTTTGTAAGATTTATATTTGTAACTTTTATTTAAATTCAAATTTTTTATAACTTAAAAAAATAATTTAATTATATAATTAAATCATTTTTTATTTTTCAGATTTATGATTCTATACAAGATACATATCTTAAATTCAAGATCTTATCATATTACATCAGCAACTTTTCAATAAAAAATATTTATAAGATTTAAATGTTAAATTTAAGATATATGTATAGAAGAAATTTTATATAATATAGAAGTAGAAAAAAAATCAAGAATTTCATGTAATCTCAGTCATATTAATATATTAAAAATTTAAGAATTAAGTTTCTACACGGCGATGAAGAAAAAACTTTTGTACAATCAATATTGAAAAGATAAAGCTAAAGCAAGACGAAATTTGCATATTTTTTAATTTCTCAATTCTTATTAAAATATGTTCTTATCCAACTTAACCTGAAAAATAATAATTACTTTTTTTAATTTTCAATTTTTAACTCTTTTTAGTGATGTTATTTTTTTTTATTTTGAATGTAAATTTTATAGTTGTGAAATATCTAATAACTTTCATTTTAATTAAGGATGTTTATGCTTTAGTTTGGTGTGATTTTTTTATCATTTTAATTTGAATTAATTTTTAATTTTTAATTTTATTTTAGTTTTTATTAAAGATTAACTTATTTTTATTTTTAAAATTAAAATATAATTATAATAAATATATTACTTAAAAGTTAAAATATATTAAATAATAAACTAATAAAAATATAACGAAACATATCATATAATTATAATATTAGTTTATGAATAATTTTAAAAAGGAAAAAATTAGGAAAATGGTAAATGATTATAAATCAAGAATATTTATATTATATGAGAAGGAACGTAAATTATTAACAATTACATTATTAGTTTAAAAACTTTTGTTATTTTACTACTTAAATTTTTAATGTTATTAAAAGTTAAAATTATATATTATTTTAAGTTAAAATACTAAAACTCTTATTTTTCATTATTATAGTTCATCAACAAGATTTGATTTTGTATTTAGAGATCTAGATAAATATTACAATCAAGAAAAATCTAAACTCTGTAAAAATATAAAAAATAAAATAAAAATAATCATACTAAAAATAAAATTAATTGAAATAAGAATCCTAAATCCTAAATCGAAACAAGGAAATAATAGAACATTTATTCAGTGAATATTGAAATACATAATAAGATAATAAGTACGAAATTAAAATCAAACTATGAAAGATAAAAGAAGAACAATTAACAAATGAAGCAAAGAGTAAATCAAATTAAGAAAAACTTACCACACTAGAAGAATGATTTAAATAGAAGGTGAAAATATTTGATGAAGATGGATTAAAACAAAAGTTAATGATGTGATAGCAAAATTATAATGATAGATTTTTCAAGAAAAAAAAATCTCAAAATATATTTGACAAAATGAAAATGGTAATAGAAAATATTAAATTTTTTCTTCAAAATAAAATTAAAAATATAATTATATTTTAATAAGATATTGTGATTTAATTTGATTTGAATCAGTTTTAAAATGACAAATTATATATATCCAAACTATTTGATTTTAAAAAAAAAAATTTAAAATAATAAAAAAAATTTAATTTTAATTGATTATCGAGTTTTTTAATCGATTTTTGATTTTTTTTTAATTGATTCAATTATATATATATATATATATATATTTATATATATATATATATATAAATTAACTTATAACATTCACATCATATATAATATCTAAGTCGTTCATGGCATGAATAAATTAATTTTCTAACCAATATTTAATACCTGCTATAAGGATTAAGTTTTAAAGAATAATAGATAGATAAAATTTAATTTAATTTAATTTAGTTAAATTTTTTAAATATATAAATAAAAAATTAAATATCTTATTCTTTATTTATATAAAATTACAATCATTCTAATTTTTTTTCCTTTAAATTCTTTATCTTCTCTTTAAAAATCTTAAGACATCTTTTTCAATATTATTTATACTTTAGGTTAAAGAAATTAAAAAGGTTAAATGAGATTACTGGAGGATTAAAAATAAAAATTTTAAATAATAATATTTTAAAAACTCATTATAAGTATTTAGAATGTAAAGTATAAAAAAATATTTATAAACGATAATTGAGAATGAAAAATACTTAATAATTAGTTTTATTAGAAAAAAAATTATAATAATTAATGAAAAAGAATTCAACATAACTAAAATTTAATGAACAAATATAAACTTGAGTATTTTATTTTATTTTTCTCTTAAAATATTTTTATTCCATTCTCTCCCTATAAATCACAAGTTTGTTTTTAGAAAATCTCTCTGAAAAAAATAATTTACAACTCCTTTAAATTTTTTTTTAGCCCAAAGTTATTCAACATATCTCTAAATTATCTTTTTACAATATATTCAAATTATTTTAAAAAAATAATATTATTATAATATACTATTCAATCCCTTCAATATATTACTTATTATTTAAATAATAATTAATCATATTATATTAAAGAACAGTCTAACCTTGAAACTTTTTATTTTTTCTATTTTTCTAGTATTTTTATCACTAAATAATATCCAAACTTAACCAACCAAAAATAAAAAGGGACCATTGAGATGTTTCTTAAAATAAAAAGATGCTCCCTCACAAAACTAGCCACAAGTGCAAAAAAAAAAAACAACTTGTATAAAGAAAATAGCCCCACAAATTTTGCTTCAACTAGAAGAATCTTCAGTTTCATGTAACCACTGTTCTTGAGACCAAAATTGTGACTTATCACATATTTTCATAACATGATCATATTCAATTCACATTATTTGGTGTTGAAACCAACGATTTTATTAATGGATTATTCTTTCACAAAATATATATATATATATATATATATATATTTTGATTATGAGTTTAACTTACCTCAAAACTAGTTCAGAAGATAAGGTTTACATTTCACTTATATACTATAGTTCGGCTCATTTGTAGTCAATGTGAAATTTTTCAAATCTCTCATTAACTAAGTTTCAATATATTAACAAGTGATTCATTCTAAACCCAACAATCTTGTTAATTTGGCTCTGATACTATGTAAAAAGTTATTATGAACTTAATTCACTTCCAAAATCGACTCAGAAAATAAGGTTTACACCATCACTTATATATTATAGTTCGACCTCATTTATAATTAATGTGAGATTTCTCAATAATATATATATATAATTTTATTATTTATTTTTATTTTTTTAAGCTAATAATTAAAATGATTTATTATATTAAACATTGAATTAAAAAAAAAAAAAAGATAAGAATGAAGAACAAGTTACTTATAAGTGAATTTTATATATATATATATATATATATATATATATTTAAAAAGAAAATTGAAAACAAGTTTTTGTTGTGTTATGATTTTGAGAATCTAGATATGGATTTTAATGGCAATCCTTTAGTTCAATGAATCTGGCTATGATACATTTGATCTTCTATGCAATCAGAACTTCCAATGTGCAACATGCAGTTATTGAGACCAATCCTTGTCTGCTTCTCAGTGCATATAAAATAACTCCATGTATTTCAAGTGGACATTATAAAAACCACTTTCAAACCGTGTAAGCTTTGCTTCAACATGCCATATCAATGTAAAATAAAACCTCATATAATAATAACCAACACATTCATATTTCATCTTCGATTGTCTCCACTTTTCTTCATCAATCATAATTATCACAATAATATCTTCATTACAACTAATCACAATTTTAAAGAGAAAATATCTTGCTTATTTACTCTTAATAATATATATTCTATTTATACTTAAATCAATTCCTAGTAATTATATTCATTATTTACTTAAACATTCTAATATTTTACTTATTATCGGTATAAAGAGAAAAATTATCCTATCAATTAGAATCAAATATTTAATTATAAACAAAAAATTCATAAATAATATATATATATATATATAAATATATTTTGGAAAAATTTCATATTTGACTAAAAATAAGGTCGAATTATAATATATAAGTAAAGTGTAAACCTTATATTTTGAACCGATTTTGAGAGTGAGTTAAGCTCATAATCACTTTCTACATAGTATCAAATCCTGATTAACAAGATTGTTGGACCTAAATTCGGTCACTTGTTAATATATTGAACCTTAATTGACAGGTTGTTGAGTCTTTCATTTATTTATAATATAAAATAAAACAGATTTATCTTAATAGATTTTAACTACAAAATTCATTTAAATAATATATTTCTTAAACCAGATTTAGGACTAATTGATTTTATCCTGAAATCATACCAGTCAAAATATATTGTGAGGATCTTGATTAGAAAACTTTATAAACAAATAGTATATAAATATACATTTATGAAAGATGTTTGAGGCTTAAAAGATGTCGTAACCCTAATGAGTTTGGGAGATCTACCTCATCTAAATTTTGAAGAAACTTAAAAAATGAAAGGGTATGATCATGTCATATGATATAAAATAGGTTGGGGGAAGATGTTTAGAAATGCAACTAACTCCATAACTGTAATAACTGAAATAGTGGTATATGAAGAGTATAATATTGAGTCAAAATGTTCCCTGGTGGGAGAGAGAATGAGATGTGAAACATGGGGACACATGTGATCACATGAATGTTTGGAGAAAAGGAATACGACAACACAGGTTGAGACCTTAGCTCAGGAAATGGTCAATGGCTTTAAATGACCAAATAACTTATCATGGAGAATACCATGTGCTTGCCAAAATGCCAAGAAACACCAAGCCAAATAATTAAATATGGTGAACCTAGCTACCTCCAAAATAAATAAATATTCTTTCAATCAATATATATATATTTAAGGTGGGGGTCATGAATAAACATCCATGTTGTGAACAACAATATTTTTTTATTCCTTGCTTGCTAATTATATGTTCTCTATATAAAACTCAGCTATGATTTTAAAGGTACAATAAAAAATTAGTAGGGAAAATATTAGCTTTTTAGGTTGTTATAGATCTCATATCGTTTAAAAATAAGATCAAATTAATGTATAAAGTGGGTGTAAATCTTATTTTATTGAGTCGGTTTTATGAAAATGAGTTAAATTTAAAATCCATTTCTGGTATTAGAACTTATCTTAACAAGTTTGTTAGGTCTATTAGACCACATGTTATCAGGTTATTGTTGGACCACCCATAGATTGACCTACGTTCGAATTGAGATGTCTTGACGTGAGGGGAGTGAGTTAGAGATCCCATATATAAAAATGGTGCAAACCTCATCTCATTAAACCAATTTTACGAGAATAAATTAAGTTTAAAGTTTAAAAGTTATCTTATTTAAAAAGGTACAACATTAACTTAATAAGTTTTAAGAAGAATAAATAAATATACAAAAATATTTATACAAAATTAGAAGATAGTATTTAAAAAAAAAAAAAAAACTACCAGAAGTTTTGTCTAAAAATAGGTTACAAATTACTTTTAAATTACTTTTAAAAACTTATCTGTTAAATACGATTTCAAATAAGCTTTTCAGTTGATAAAAAAAAATAAATCAAAACTACTATAGTTTGGTTTATAATTAATAGGAAAAAGGAAAAAAAAACATAAAAGTAAGATAAGTTTTTAAAATAATTTTTTGTATAAGAAAAAATGAAAGGAAAATAAAATTGTTTAAAATAAAATAAATACACTAAATAAGAAATAAAATGTCATGACAAATATTTTTTATCTTTCCTCATATAAAATTGTGACGAACTAAAATATTAATACAAATAATAATAAATAAATTTATTCGATCATACATTTATATATAAGTTAACACTTTTAATTTTATTACATCACGAAAAAATCCTTTAATATATACATTACTTTAAAAATGTCACATTTACATTATTTATTTATAAAATTTAAAAAATAAAATTATTTATGAGTATTTTTTCTTAATTTATTATATACCATAAAGAATATAATAATTATAGTTTAACTAAGCATAAAATAATACAAAAAATATAAAAAAATATAAAGTAATAGAAACATAAATATAAATATATATAAAAATATATTTTTATAAATTCAAATATACATTCACATTTCAAAATATATTAACTTACTTATAACTATAATTAGGATGAATCTCAATTTTGAATATCAAAGACTAATTCTTAATTAATACTTACTTAATAAATATTAGATTTATAGACTAAATTTTTAAGTATTTTTTATCTTTAGGATCATTCAAACTGTCCCTAAATATGGTATCACATATTATGATAATTTCAACCAATTGTTCTTTTTAAGTTTTATTATTTAAGAATAAATGACAAAATTTTCATAAATTTTTTATCACATGATTTCTTTATCTATGATTTAAAGTCTGGATATCTCAATAATACACATTCCTAAAATATATTAATTATCAAACTTTACAAGGATGAACTTTATCCTCGTTGCCAACTCAAAATTCCTCAAACAATATTTACAACAAACTCACATTCATATAATTTCCTTATTATTAAACTTAGTTGATTTAAGTCAAGGTGTATGTATAGGCCACATTTGCTCAATGAAATTATAGTCCATTTGACATTTTGAAATTCACTTAACAAAAGTTAAATTTTTTCAATGAATTAAATTTTTTCAATGAATTGAAACCAAAGAGTAATCTATATTTAAAACAAATTCTAATGAATGAAATTTTCAGCTTTCAATACTTAAAGAGTTTCTAGCATCAATTCCACTACGTGAAATTTGTTGTTCTTAATAGATTATGTAAATAAAAAGTTTTATAGAAGGATCAACTCTAAATCTCTTAATCCAAATCACCATTTTAACACATTTTTAAAAATTAATACACATGACAAATTAAATTATAATATATTTAAAATTTTATAGAAACTAAATTAGTAAATAAAATTTAAAGATTATTTTAATACATTATTTATTTTAAAAAAATATATTTTATTAAAAAATTATATATTATCATGTTAAATTCATAGTTTTTTTTATCTAATATTTTTTTAAAAATAAATATCTAATAAAATCACAAAATTATTAAATTTAAATAATATATAAATAAAAAAAATATAAAATTTTAATTTTAATATTTTCAATTAAAAATTAAATCATTCTTTTGTATAATTATTATTTATTATTTATTGATAGATATTTTTTTAATATTACTCCTCTTACGTATCTAACCAAAATATATAATAATTATTCAAGAACTTTTGTATATATTGATATGTATTCTCCTTTCTTTCATTGTATATAACTATTGTCCATCAATATTTTTGAAATAGTTTAAGAATTAGCTCCATATTTATAACTGCAAAAGGGAAAACTATTATTTCCCTAGGATTATTCAACGAAAGCTCGACCAATTAAAAAAAAAAAATCTAAATTGAGATGAATATTTTTACTTGATATATTTAATCTGAAGTCTAAACGAGTTTACGAACCAATCTATTCTAAAAAAATAATAATATATTTTATTAAATATATATATATATATATATTAATTTATATATTAAATTATAATATTTAAAATTAAAATTAATTCCATTAATATAATTTAAATTTTAATAATATATTTTAATCTAAATTTATTTATTTTAAAATATACCAAAGTTTTTTATTAAAGTTAGGATAATTTAAAATATATAAATATTTAGAATAATTTTTGAGATTTTAATAAAAATCTTGGAAAGTTTTTAATTAAATAAGGATGTATAAAAATTTATAGTGAAATTTTAATTAGAGAAATTTTTAAAAGAGAATAGATGAGTTTTAATGGAAGAAAATTCTATAAGAGAGGTTAGATTTTTTTATTATACTTTATAAATATTTGATTATATTTGATATTTTGAAAGCAAGTAAAATTTAAGTTCTCTCCTATAAATTTGAGACGATAGACATAAGGTTTATGTCATATTATTTGAGCTTAGAGGTTAAGAAATTGGAAAAATGTATTTTCATTTCTCAAGAAATTTATGCTAAAAAGATTTTGAAGAAATTTAAAATGTTTGATTGTAATATAGTGAACACACTTATAAAAAAGACCAATATTTTGTATGCGGTTGGAATTGTAAGTAGATTCATGGAAACTTTCACCTTTACTTATATAAAAGTTGCTAAAGAGACTCTGATATCTAATACGGTTGATTATGAGTTATTTTATTATTTTGTGATGATTTCAAACTTTATGAATTTTGTGATAGTGATTACGCGAGAATATCGATGATAGAAAAAGTACTAGGGACTTTATATTTTTCATGAAGTTCAACTTTATATTTTTTATGTGTTTTTTCATTAAGTTCAAAGAAATAATTCATCGTCACACTTTCAACATGTGAGTAGTGAAAGTTACAAAGATTTACATAAATAACAAGTTTGCATAAACAAAAACTTGATATTTCATGATTAAAGTAAATATATACACGAAATATCATTTCATAAGAAAATCCATAGTCAGGAAAAGAATAAAACTTAAATATATTAAAAGTTAAAATCAAATTATACCTATCTTCGTGAAGCCACTAAAATTAAAAGAATTTTAAAAATTAAAAATAATGATTAATATAGAAAAAAAATTAAATTAAAAGAAAAATTTAAAATATAAAAATATATAAAATAACCTTTTTGAGTTTGATAATAAAAATCTAAGAAATCTTTAATTAAAAAAAAACAAGATAAAAAATTTTATAAAAATTTTTAATTAAAAAAATTTCTAAAAAAAATAGATGAGTTTTAATTAAGAAATATGTTAAAAAAAATCTAAATTCATCTATTATACTTTATAAATATCTTATTATATTTAATAATTTGAAAGCAAATGAAATAGAAGTTCTCTTTTATATTTTTCATCTCTTCTTCTCATAATTAATTGTTTAACATAAGATGATGACTGAATCTAAAAACAGTTTATTTAAAATATAAATCAGACAAATTTAATATAATTGTTTTAATGTAAGTGTGACTCTATTTAAAGTTATAAATTATGGTACCTTTATATCTCAGAAAGTTAAAAAAGAAAAAAATTTCCACAACATATTTGAACTCATTTACGTTACATATTTGGGAGATTAAAATGATAAATGTAGCCTTTTTTTTTATATTTTATTTTCTAACTATTATTTTGTTCTTCACTGAAATATTTTTCTTTGGGCCTTAAAGGTTAACATTTTGCTTTTTAAACCTCCATAATTACTTCCTCTCTCCATTAAAATCGAATCATAGAACTAATTTTTCAAAATCCTTTATATAAAAATACTATACTTGCATGTATGAAAAACTTTATGATATATGTCTGGAAGCATTTTTAAAAAATATATTCTAAATATACCATCCAAAATTAATTTTTAACTATTTTAAAATTGTTTATTTCAAAATATTTTAAAATGATTTATTCTTCTAAATAACAATACAGAAAATTTTAAAATTTATTTTTTTATGAAAGTATAAAATTCAGAAACTTTTCAAAAAGATATTTAATGTCAGTTTTCTGGAAAGCTTTTCTTTATATCTGGAAATCTTACTTTCTGCAACAGAGGTTGAGGAAGAAGAGAGTGAGTAGAATTACTAATATGACCCTTCATTATACTTGTAAATTGGATTCTCTAGCCCATTTTCTTGGGCTCTGAAAGTTCAGCCCAATTAATTTCATTGTTTGCCACCTATAAATTATTTTTGCAAATTCCTTGAGTATGTATTGTATGATGTAAGGATTAACAATTTGATGACATAATCAATTATATAAGAAAGATTTGAATATAACCTATGTTTTTGCTAACTAACACAACCTATTTATTTACTATAAAGATAACCTTAGTTATAATTTTAATCTTCTCATTTTTATCTCTAATAACAAATACTGAAACATTACAAAACAGAAAACAGAAAAGAGAGTTTGATAAGAAGAGGAAGTAAAAAAATACCTTTATAACTTAATGAATATAAAATGAATCCCATGAAAAAAAATTATATAAAAAAAAAAAATTAAAGTAAAAGATGAACACATAAAAAAAAAAGGAAAACTACAAATAATAATGGCTTTATGTTGAAAAACCTCCTAATTTACATGAATCTAAAGAACACAATTTACATTAGAGAAACACATAAATGAAGCTCAATCAAGTAACGTAATGAAGAGATAATTTAGGTTAAAAGGTATGACTATTAAGGATTGGATTCTAATTATCGAAGCACAGAATAAAAGTATTTGTATTTGTATGAACCATGAATTTTGGAAGTTGAAAATTGACTTGTATGCTTTGATTAGCATTAAATTGTAATTTTCCCTTGACTGACTTCTTCTCACAGCCACCAGACCCGACCCGACCCGACCCGATCCAACGGGCACAAATCTTTGGTTTCTCCATCGCTCTTGTCGTTCTGCAGTTCAAACCTCTCTTTCTGTCGTGTTTTCTACGTTTGATTCTACGACAAACCTTTCTTTTGTTCTTCAAAGTCCTAGACTTTTTCATCTTTTCTGCTCCCCAATTCCACGCTTCTTCTTTCCCTCTCCATTTTAGATCCCATACTCAAAAGGGTCTTCCTTATTTGGCCATCACAACCTTGGTTTTTGTGTCTGATTCTACTTCCACGTGCTAGGGAAGTGCAAAGTTTTGTTCTTTAGCTCCAAGTAGAAGTGGATTTTTGGTGTGGCTGCTTCAATCTCTACATCCAAGCCATCATCATAGGTTTTTTGGTACTCAGACTTTTTCTTTCTTTCTTTCTCTCTCTTCCCATGTATCAATTTTTTTGACTAGTAGTTCATGCCTTGTTGTCAATTTGCTTGTATATCTCATGTTTGATGTAATTTGTGAATGAACTTAGTGTCTCTTTGATGCTTTATGTGTTGCCGCTGTATGGTTAGTTCTACTATTATGGCTGCTTCCAAGAATCCCCGCCTAAGACTTAGAGATGCGGCTTTGTGCCGTCTGTTATCTGTGGTGTTTGTTACTGTATGTGGGGTTTTGCTTCTGATATTTCTCCTTTCATCGAATTCAACTTCAATTGGGACTCATGATATTGACAATGTTGATGCATACCATCATGACTTGAAGTTTGAAAAGGGGCATGATCTCCCCCAACAGAGTGACTTGTCACTGAGATTGGAAAAGATAAACGGGTTGCCACCCAGAAACTTGGATTTGTATCCGACTCTCGCGAGGGATCATATCATTGTTGTTCTGTATGTTCACAACCGGCCTCAGTATCTGAAAGTGGTTGTTGAGAGCCTTTCCCACGTTGTGGGGATCGGCGAGACCTTACTAATTGTTAGTCATGATGGGTACTTTAAGGAGATGAACAAGATCATTGATGGTATCAGGTTTTGCCAAGTTAAACAGATATATGCGCCTTATTCGCCCCATCTGTTTTCTGATAGTTTTCCTGGGGTTTCGGCTAATGATTGCAGGGATAAAGATGATGCCAGAGAAAAGCATTGCCAAGGGAATCCTGATCAATATGGTAACCACCGTTCGCCAAAGATTGTATCGCTGAAGCATCATTGGTGGTGGATGATGAACACGGTATGGGATGGATTGAGTGAGACAAGGGATCATTCTGGCCATGTTCTTTTCATTGAAGAAGACCACTTCATATTTCCAAATGCATATCGCAACCTACAGATCCTAACTTCGCTGAAGCCTAAGAGATGTCCTGATTGTTATGCTGCTAATTTAGCACCTTCTGATGTGAACTCAAGAGGCGAAGGGTGGGCAACTTTGATTGCTGAGAGAATGGGGAACGTGGGTTACTCTTTCAATCGAACTGTTTGGAAGAAAATACACAATAAGGCTAGAGAGTTTTGTTTCTTTGATGACTATAATTGGGATATAACAATGTGGGCTACTGTTTATCCTTTATTTGGTAGCCCTGTTTACTCATTACGAGGTCCTAGGACAAGTGCTGTTCATTTTGGGAAATGTGGTTTGCATCAGGGTCAGGGGGAGAATAAGGCTTGCATGGACGATGGCATGGTGAATATTAATATACAAGAGCCTGACACTGTTTCTAACATTCAATTGGATTGGAAAGTCCACATCTATGAGAATCAGCCTGGTTATAAAGCAGGATTTAAAGGTTGGGGAGGTTGGGGGGACGATAGAGATCGCCACTTATGTTTGAGTTTTGCCAACATGTACCAATCTACACGCCATCTCAGTTAGTATTTCTTGCTGGTGTATCTCTTTCTTCTTATCTTTGCTTTTTGTTTTTTCATTAGTTTTTTCAACACACGAATTTATATTAGACATTCACAGAGGTATTAATTAGGGTTCTTGATCACTTAGACAACCATCATCAATCTTATGTACTAGTTGTAACATTGAATGAATATTCATTAACATTAAATGGATATTCACGTTGAATGGGAAACTGCATGTTTGTGGCATTTGAGACTTTTATTTGTCTGTATTTGTTTTTTTTACTAGCTTTCAGTCATACTTGAAAGCTGTAACATTTTATATGCTTCATTGTATTTTTTGTAACTTTAATGTGAGTTCAAGGATTCAGCCAAACATACTGGATTCTACTTTTAAGTATTAAAATTTGAATACATGAAATAACATGGGGATTCATTCATTATTGTCATTGATGCAGCTTTCTTTAACTTCTTCAAGTTGTACTGTGCATACAAGTCATTCATTACCGAACATAGACATCAAATATTAACTTTAACATAAAAAATATCATTCAATCCTTAAAAGTTGTTCTCTTGTTTCACAAGAGGAGAAGCAACTTCTAAGCAATCAAATAAACTTGAAATTTTTCAAGGGTTAAAACAAATGTGAAAGGCATAAAGTCAATGTATAACTCAGCAACCTTATACATATTGTAATACGAATGTTACATTTTCATTGCCATGTTGAGCACAACACTCATTTAGATTGATAAGGGTTGGCAATTGATTTACGTGGAGAGTTGGAGTTGAAAGGAATTTGATTGGTTTAACCAAGTTAAACTTGATATGCTAACACTGTGTTTGAAATTTGATTCTGAGAAATCTCAATAGATTCTACTGATTTCTAATGCAGAAAGTAATGTTATTCCTTTGGAAATAGTTCCAGCAAATTTAATGAGTTCATCATATGAAAAAAAATATATATAAAAGAAAAAAAACGGTTATTGGAGAATCAGTTTAATAAGGAACAAGAATCAGTGTCTTATAGAGCAAGTAACACAATCAAGGAAAACATAATCTACTGAGAGACAATTTGAATAAATACTATCCCACTAAATGTGTTTATTCTTATTTTATAAAAAAATTAAAAATTATAATTTTCTTAATAATATTACTGCAACATGATTATTGTAAAAAAAAAAGGGAAGTTTAATATTTTCTTATGAAATACTTTAAAGCGGGTATTATATAAGATATAAAGGATTAATCTAATTATTTAAATTTACTTTTTTTTCTATTAAAGTTGTGGAAGCTTGAATGTCATAAAATCGATTTTATTTTTGTAAAGAAAATATTAGATTTATAATATATATATATATGGAATATGGCAAATATATTATTTTTTACAAATGATGGTGAACTACTCTGTTTTGATTTAAGTACCCACATGAGTGAGAAGTTTTTCAAGCATAATGGTAACCTAGTCTACTTTAATTTAAGTATCCACATGATTGAGAAGTTTGATAAACTACCATGGAATATAATAATTTAAAAAAAAATTCTTCTTCTAATTGAAGCAATATATAAATAGTTTTTTTATTTACACTTTTGAGATTTATTATTGATTATTAGAATTTTCCCTTTTATACACCTAAAATGACTTCTTAATTTACCTATATTATAAATAATGTTACCTTTTGATGATATGAATACTGTATTATAATTTTGTTTTGAAAGTTAAATCTCCTTTTATTTGTAATTTAATATTGTTTCTAGTTCAAATATAATAATAATCTATATTATAAATAATGTTACCTTATAATATGAATACTGTATTATAATTTTGTTTTGAAGGTTAAATATCTTTTTATTTGTAATTTAATATTATTTCTAGTTCAAATATAATAATAATCTTTTACTTTGTAAGACATGTGTTATCATATGAAATAAAGAGGAACATTTTTAAAGCTATGAAAGAGTAAAATAAGTGATTTATAAAAGATAAGTGTGTGTTAAAATATATTAATTAATAATTAAAAATTTCTATTATTTTATATGAATAGAATCCGAGAAAAATAGAGAATTGGTTAGACTTATATATTATAATGAAATTTTGTATCACAATAAATTTATAATCTATTAATATATATTAATTATATAATAAAAAAATAAGATTGATATTGTTATTATAATTTATTTTGTAATTATAATATAGATAATTTTATAAATATATATTATTATTTCTTGAATTTAATGAAAAATGAGGTTTCAATAAGTGAATTATTAATTTTTAGATGTCTTATTATTTTTAAAATATGTTTTGAAATTTATATTATTTGAAATGCTTTAAACAAAAGAGTGGGTATTATATAAAATGTTTCTTATTTTATAAAAAGAAAATACAAATCAATATTTTCAAAACTCTAACTTCTGTTTGATTTTATTTGAGTAAAATAAATTTATAAAAATTATATTATATTTATTTCATGTTCTTTATATAAAAAATTAAAATTTTATTTATTAAGATCAATAAAAGTAATAAGCTCGTGATCTTTCATTAATAAATATTAGGTTTATAATATATATATATATATATATATATTATTAGCAGCAAAATTCTAATGTATGCATGATATATTTTCATTTTTTTTCTATTTTTATTTAATTTGATATCTTTTAATAAATGGATTTTAAATAAAATCGTAGAAAGTATAAAATCTGCATCATGAACTAAACTACTGAATCAATATGTTACTTGTGGTGTAAAAACAAAATTGAATTAAAGTTGAATCAAAGAAACAATACTCAATCAAAATAAACAACAAAAACAAAATATTATATCAACAACGTTTCATTATTTTTTAAAATATTAATAATCTTACAGTATTTTTTTTAAATGTTAATAAATATTTTCTAATAATCTACTTTTTATATTAAAACTATTATTTTTTAAAATATTAATAATTTCATAATATTTTTAAAATTTTAATAAATAATTTCTAATAATCCACTTTTATATTAAAATTTTATGAATATAAAATTCAATAAAAAAAATAAGTTTAATCAAACATCTACAGAAAATTTCATAAATAAAAGCGTACATAAAAGTTAGTGCATAGTATATATAGTTAAAATATATAAATTATAAATTATAATTTATTTTAAATCTTACTTATGATAAAAAAAATTAAATAATAAATATGATAGATAAAAGTAATTAGTATATAATTACAAGATTTTTCAAATTTTGGTAATTATCCTTTTTTTTTTCTTATTTTTTCAAATTTTAGTTTTTTTCACATTATTAATAAATATTTCCAAAATTCTTAAACACAAATATAATACTTGCAAAACATAGTATCAATATGAAAATCTTAATTCCTACATTTAATTCTTATATTTAATTTCAATTTATCAATTCAAATTATGAAATTTATGTATAATTTTTTTTTATGAAATTGTTTTATATGATTTGTAATTGGACATGTGTGGTTGAATTATTATTTATAATATATATATATATATATATTTTTTTGTTAACAGCAAAATTCTAATCCATAATATATTCTCATTTTTTTTTTATTTTCAATTTGTAATCATGTAAAAATTTATTAATAAAATAATTTTAAATATTTTCTAAAATTTGATAAATAGAAAAATAAACTGATTTATTTCCACATAATTATTCTTTTCAAATTTAAATATTTTCTATGTTTTATTTAAAGATATATTTAGGAGTCTAGTGGATTTCATATGCAGAATAGGGAAAAGGTAAAGGAAAAGTGACAAAATAAGGAAAAATTATACATGATCAGTTTTTTGAAGGAAAATTTTGTTTAATTTAAAGTTTAAAATTTAGAAAATGAATCTTATATTGAAATGTTAAGTTACGCGAGGCCTTGAAATGCTATGTTATGTGATGCCTTGAAATTCTATGAAATGTTATGTTACTTGTATAACACTGCAAAAAATGAAAGTAAAAGAATTCAAATATAATTCCTTCATAAATAAAAAATTTTTGAAAATAAGGAAATAAGATTTCAAAATAAAACTCTTACTATGAGTAATATTGCCCTACTAGAACATCAGCGGTAGAAATATACCGGTAAGTTCTCAAGAAAGAGAAGTGGGTCACTAAAAGACACTCTTAAATACCAAGTATTTCCTAGACATACACGTAGAAAATAGAATAAAATATTATTAGGCCTTGAATTAGCCTTTATGAGTTCTTAAAGATAAAATCATAATAAACTTCAAAACAACTTTTTCAAAATAATCTCTTTATGTCCCGTTATGCTTCATCAACTAATTCTTCTTT
The DNA here is from genome assembly GCA_016859785.1 of Macrotyloma uniflorum. Taxonomy (NCBI): domain Eukaryota; kingdom Viridiplantae; phylum Streptophyta; class Magnoliopsida; order Fabales; family Fabaceae; genus Macrotyloma; species Macrotyloma uniflorum. The sequence continues at coordinate 3,297,571 of BDMB01000012.1, read as the reverse complement.
GTTCTCCTCAAATATATGTTCACCTATAAAAATTTTCAACCCAAAAAAAAATACGAAAAATACAAATAGAAGAGTGAGGAATATATCTCACATATGTTATAAATACTTATAAGAAAATAGGAAAAACTAAACACACATCACACGCACATGCATGACACATACCAATACATACTCAGTCACAAAGTCATTCCATTAATTTAAATGCATTAATGTTCTTATCTCTAAATGCATGTGGTACCATCGTAACACAAACACATATGAGTAGTCTAGGAGTACATGAACCGGATCTAAAGACCCTATCAATCCAGTCTCACCAAAACGAGTTTAACAAGAGCTAGTTGGGATAGTATAGCTTGACTATGGTTGCCCCTTATTTCAACTCTCAAATGAGAGGTTTCTGCTCTAAAATCCCCAAGATCAAGGTAGAAGATCGTAGAGACCCTCCTTCATAGATCGCATCTACCCCCAAGGAATGTATGAATGAATGAAATATGTACACACAAATGCATAATTGTGTGTACATATTGTTGCAAATTGTTTATATTTTTTTAATATATACATTTATTAGTTTTCAATATTTGAATTAATAACAAGAAATAATTATGTGAATAAATAATATATTTAAAAAAAAAAATTAAACAATATTCTATAAGTAAATATCTAATATTAAACCATAGGTATGTCTCAAAATTACAGGTTTCATAGTTATTATTTATATTAATCATTTTAACTATTATATAATTTTATAAAAACTATTCTCATAAACTGAAATCTTATCAATTTAATCAACTTAATTTCATAAAAGAAAATTGATTAAATTTGAGTTTTTAATTTTAAAAAGTTAATAATTAATATTTATTATAAATAATAAATGAAAAGATACAACTTGAATTTGAATGGCTTGATTAAGAACATTAATAATTTTCCCAAAATCTATCTATAATGATAAAAATAATTGATTAAAACTAAATGTGGATAATGATTTTGTATGAAGTGTTTATATTTGATGGATGTGATGAATGCATATAAATGTGTGGTTATGGTGAATGAATATAAATGTGTGGCTATGAACGATTTTGTTTTGTTGAATTGATTCCCTTTTGTTGGTATTATAAAGTAATTGAGAACATAAAACATTATTGCCAACTTAGTAACATTTCAATACATAATCAAGAAATAGACAACAATTTTGTGACTTCAAAGCTTATGAATCACTTACCTGATGATCTTTCATTCTCTATTCTTTCTAAACTTCCTTTAAAATCTCTAAGGAGGTTTGGATGTTTACGAAAATCATGGGCCATCTTATTTGAAAATCCTTATTTCATGAATCTTTTTAACAACAATTTCATATCTAATCATCATTCTTATTATGATGATACATCTGTCCTTTTACATTTCTCTACACCTTACGACTATGAATTCAAATCATCCTTATTTTCACTTTCTGGTGAGAAGTTTCAAAATATGGATAAATTACATTTTCCAAATCCAATTCAAGAGGAAGGTCTTGCTACATGTTTAATTTTGGGTTCTTCTAGTATTAATGGAATTCTTTGTCTTTACAAATCCCAAGTTAGGGAAAAAGATATATATTTATGGAATCCAGCTACCAATGAGTTAAAGATCATTCCTCTTAGCTTAGTTAAGCTTCTACCATATGATATAATAGCTTATCATCAATATTTTGGATTTGGTTTTGATTGTGTTAGAAATGATTATAAGATAATCAGGGAAGTAAGTTATTTTCCAAGAGATGAGGATGAGTGGAATGCTTTTGAACATGATTATTATGCCTTGGAACCCATAAGGGAGATGTATAGTCTAAGAAGTAACTCTTGGAAGAAACTTGAGCTTGATGAACTATTTCTTGAATACTATGATAGAGAAACTGAAAGCCGATTGTACTTGGATGGAATGTGTCATTGGTTAAGTTGTGACAATGGGAGTGTTGAATATTTGGTGTCGTTTGACTTAAGTAATGAGCTATCCTATCTTACCTGTGTGCCCTCAGACGTATTCTCAGAAAAATATGATAGTTTTGATATTCATTTAGTGAGCACATACTTGTTTCTCTTAAATGGGTCCATTACTACAATGTTAAATTATACAAATACAACTACCTTTTACATATCAATTTTGGGTGAACTCGGTAAGAAGAAAACATGGACTACAATTTTTGTTTTTGGTACCTTATCTTGCATTACGCACCCTATTGGAATATAGAATATGACAAATATACTATTTTCTACACATGATGATGAACTACTTTGCTATGATTTAAGTACTTACGTGATTGAGAAAATTTGTCAAACTAAAATTAGGTATATGGAATATAATAATTTACAAGGAGAGTCTTATTCTAATTGAAGCAATACATAAATAAATTTTTTATTTACAGTTTTGAGGTTTGTAATTGGTTACTAGAATTTTCTTTTTTCTACATCCAAAGTAACTTCTTAATTTACATTATTATATGATAAATTATGTTACTATTTGATAATATGAATATTGTATTATAATTTTGTTTTGAAGGTTGAATCTCTTCTTATTTATAATTTAATATTGTTTCTAGTTCAAATATAATAAAGATCTTTTAATTTGTAAAACTTGTGTGATATCAAATAAAGAGGAACCTTTTTAAAGCTCCATCTATAAAGAAATAAATGATTTATAAAAAATATGTGCGGCTTAAGATATATTAATATAATAATTAAAAATTTCTATTATATAGAAAAATAGAAAATTGGTTACACTTTCAAGTATATGTTATAATGAAATTTTATATCACAATAAATTTATAATCTCTATTAATATATATTAATTATATAATAAAAGGATAAGATTGGTACTGTTATTATAATTTATTTTGTAATTATAGTATAGATATTTTTATAAATATATATTATTATTTCTTGAATTTAAAGAAAAATGAGATTTCAATAAGTGAATCATTAAACTTTAGAGGTCTTATTGATTTTTAAAATATGTTTTGAAGTTTATATTATTTGAAATGCTTTAAACAAAAGAGAGGTATTATATAAGATATAAAAGATTAATCTAATTATTTAAATTTAGCTCTCTTTATTAAAGCTGTGGAATCTTGCATGTCATAAAATTATGAATTTTAATTGTTAGAGAGACCATTTGAATTAACACTATTCACACTGAATTACGTTGAAGTTGTTTAATTGGACCATTCTTATTTTATAAAAAGAAAATAAAAATTATAAGAAAGTTTAATATTTTCAAAAGTCTAACTTCTATTTGATTTCATTGAGTAAAATAAATTTATAAAAATTATATTATATTTATTTTATGTTCTTTATATAAAAAATCAAAACTTTATTTATTAAGATTAATAAAAGTAATAAGTTAGTGATCTTTCATTAATAAATATTAGGTTTATAATATATATATATATATATATATATATATATTTATGTATATTTTGTTAGCTGCAACAAAAATCTCATTTTTTTTATCTAATCTTATATATCTTTTAATAAGTGGATTTTAAATAAAATCGTAAAAAACATAAAATCTGTATTATGAACTAAACTACTGAATGAATATGTTGCTTGTGGTAAAAGAAAATCAAGTATAAAAACAACAATTCAACATTTTATTCCAAATTTCTAATAATCTTGCTTCAACAATCTCATTAATTCACTAAATTCTTATGAAATTGTGTTTAAAAAAAAAAGACATTCTAACATATTAACATTGTTATTCTAAATCAAGAATAGCAAAAAAAACATTAGTAAGAAGAGAAGCTTGGAGCTTTTTAACCATGAATGATTATCCATACATTTACAAAGAACACTAAAGAATTTAGAAAGAAATAAGAGAGTGAAGAAAAACACCAATAGACATAAAACTAAGCTTTTATTAACCAAAGACAGTGATAAAAATAGAAAATAAAAGTTAGTGCATAGTATATACAGTTAAAATACATAAATTATAATGTATTTTAAATCTTATTTATTTATGGTAAAAAAAATAAATAATAAATATGATAAATAAAAATAGTTAGTATACATAATTAAAAGCATTTTTCAAATTTTGGTAATTATTCTTTTTTTTTTCTTATTTTTTCAAATTTAAGTTTTTTTCACAAGACTTGATTCATCAAATATTTCCAAGATTCTTAAACTCAAATACAAAACTTGTTAAACTCAAATACTTGCAAAACATAGTATCATATGAAATTCTTAATTCCTACCTTTATTTCCTATATTTAGGTTCAATCGAAATTGTTTTATATTATTTATAATTGGACAAATGTGTGGTTGAATTATTGTTTATAATATATATATATATATATATATATATATTTAACAGTAAAATTCTAATCCATAATATATTTTCATTTTTTTTCTATTTTCAATTTATAATCATGTAAAAATTTATTAAGAAAATAATTTTAAATATTTTCTAAAATTTGATAAATAGAAAAATAAACTGATTTATTTTCACATAATTATTCTTTTCAAATTTAAATATTTTCTATGTTTTATTTAATGATATATTTAGGAATCTCTAGTGGATTTCATATGCAGAATAGGGAAAAAGTAAAGGAAAAGTGACAAAATAAGGAAAGGTTATACATGATCAGTTTTTTGAAGGAAAAATTAGTTTAGCGTATGAAAAATTTTGTTTAATTTAAGGTTTAAAATTTAAAAAATAAATCCTATATCAAAATGTTAAGTTACGCGAGGCCTTGAAATGCTATGTTATGTGACGCCTTGAAATTCTATGTTATGTGATGTCTGCAAAAAATGAAAGTAAAAGATTTCAAATATAATCGCTTCATAAATAAAAAAAATTGAAAATAAGAAAATAAGATTTCAAAATAAAACTCTTATTAGGAGTAATATTGCCTATTAGAACATCGGCGGTAGATTGTGAACCAATATACCGGTAAGTTCCCAAGAAAGAGAGATGAGTCACTAAGGGACACTCTTCAATAACAAGTATTTCCTAGACATACACTTTCACAGGCTTTTGTACTAATAGGGGGTATTTTTTTTTTAAATTACCTAAAAAGGTTAAGTTAACTTATTTTTATTTTGTTGGGTCAAGTCGTACTTTCAAAGTATGACTTCATTATGTAGAAGTCGTTCTTCATAATACGACTTTGCAATTTTTAATTTTTTTTCTAAAAATATACTAAAGTCGTGTTTTTTTTTTTAAAAATAATTAAAGAAATCGTGCTATCAAATACGACTTAACTTTTTTTATTATTATTTATTTAATAATTAAAAAAGTCGTGCTATCAAGCACGACTTCACTTTTTTTTTAAATAATTAAAAAAGTCGGACTATCAAACACGATTTCACCTTTTTTTTATTATTTATTTAATAATTAAAGAAGTCGTGATTGATAACACGACTTCACTTTTTTTTTTTATTAGATTTGGTCAGGTATGAGATTTGGTCCTGTGTAGGTAGTCCAATAATCTTCATTTTTCACAGGATGAAATTTTACTTCATAAGCCTTAAAGATGGTCTCCAATTTGTAGACGGGGTCAATAAATTGACCAATCACAAGGCGACTAAAGGAACACACAGCCATGACATGACGACAAGGTAGTCGTAGAGCTTGAAACTCTCCACAATGACACCACCAGTCATTTATTTTTACTGTGAAATGTTTTTGGGGAGCCACCAATACGCATATTTACTGTTTCTGTGACATCATACTCTTGATAATCTCTAGTGAAGTTATGCACATGATACATCTTTGAATAATCTTCATTCTGATTTAGTATAGTCACGATTTCTTCAAGATATTGATGACCAGCTTTTAACATGCATTGAGTCTTTGATCCGCGCTCTACAAAATTCAAATCTTAACTAAATAAATACAAAAATAGAGACAAATTTAAAAAAAAATTAAAAAATGAAGTTGTGCTTGATAGCACGACTTCTTTAATTATTTTAAAAAAAAAGTGAAGTCATGTTTGATAGCACGACTTCTTTAATTACTTAAAAAAAAAGTGAAGTCGTGCTTGATAACACGATTTTTTTAATTATTAAATAAATAATAATAAAAAAAATGAAGTCGTACTTGGTAGTACGATTTCTTTAATTATTTTAAGAAAAAAAAGTGAAGTCGTGCTTGTTAGTACGACTTCAGTATATTTTTTAAAAAAAAAATTAAAAATTGCAAAGTCGTATTATGGACGACTTTTAACGAATGAAGTCGTACTTTGAAAGCACGACTTGACCCAAAAAAATAAAAATTGATCAACTTATCCCTTTTAGGTAATTTTTGAAAAAAAATACCCCTTATCCGTACAAAAGCCCACTTTCACACTACTACTGTATATTTAGTAACAATAATAACTCTTTTCAGATACAGAAAATCAAATAAAATATTATTAGGCCTTGAATTAGCCTTTATGAGTTCTTAAAGATAAAATCATAATAAATTTCAAAACAACTTCTTCAAAATAATCTCTTTATATCCCGATATGCTTCATCAACTAACTCTTCTTTGTTCTCCTCAAACATATGTTCACCTATAAAAACTTTCAACCCAAACAAAAATACGAAAAATACAAATAGAAGATTGGAGAATATATCTCACATATGTTATAAATACTTATAAGAAAATAGGCAAAACTAAACCCACATCACACGCACATGCATGACACGTACCAATACATACTCCGTCACAAAGTCATTCCATTAACTTAAATGCATTAATGTTCTTATCTCATGCATTAATATTCTTATCTCATGCATTAACTTTCAAGTATATGTTATAATGAAATTTTATATCACAATAAATTTATAATCTCTATTAATATATATTAATTATATAATAAAAAGGATAAGATTGTTATTGTTATTATAATTTATTTTGTAACTATAATATAAATATTTTTATAAATAAATATTATTATTTTTTGAATTTAAAGAAAAATGAGGTTTCAATAAGTGAATCATTAATTTTTAGAGGTCTTATTGATTTTTAAAATATGTTTTGAAGTTTATATTATTTCAAATGCTTTAAACAAAAGAGAGGGTATTATATAAGATATAAAAGATTAATCTAATTATTTAAATTTGGCTCTCTTTATTAAAGCTGTGGAATCTTGCATTTTTATAAATTTTAATTGTTAGAGACCATTTGAATAAACACTATCTACACTAAATTACGTTGAAGTTATTTAATGGACCATTCTTATTTTATAAAAAGAAAATAAAAGTCATAAGAAAGTTTAATATTTTCAAAAGTCTAACTTCTCTTTGATTTCATTGAGTAAAATAAATTTATAAAAATTGTATTATATTTATTTCATGTTTATTATATAAAAATTCAAAACTTTATTTATTAAGATTAATAAAAGTAATAAGTTAGTGATCTTTCATTAATAAATATTATGTTTATAATATATATATTTATATATATTTTGTTAGCAGAAAAATTCTAATACATGATATATTCTTATTTTTTTTATCTAATCTTATATCTTTTAATAAGTGGATTTTAAATAAAATGGTAGAAAACATAAAATCGCTATCATGAACTAAACTACTGAATAATATGTTGCTTGTGGTAAAAGAAAATCAAGTATAAAAACAACAATTCAACATTTTATTCCAAATTTCTAATAATCTTGCTTCAAGAATCTCGTTAATTCACTAAATTCTTATGAAATTGTGTTTAAAAAAAAAGACATTCTAAGATATTACCATTGTTGTTCTAAATCAAGAATAGCAAAAAAAACATTAGTAAGAAGAGAAGCTTGAAGCTTTTTAACCATGAATGATTATCCATACATTTACAAAGAACACTAAAGAATTTAGAAAGAAATAAGAGAAAGTGAAGAAAAACACCCATAGACATAAAACTAAACTTCTATTAACCAAAGACAGTGATTGAAAATAGAAAATAGAAATACATAACCGAAAAACACCAATAGACATAAAACTAAACTTCTATTAACCAAAGACAGTGATCGAAAATAGAAAATAGAAATACATAACCGAAAGTAATATTTGTTTAACCGAAATTTAATGATAATAAAATTTGTTCTTTTCAATCTCTACTTAATACGTTGACTTTCTAAATATTTATAAGGTTGTAAAATTACATTAATGGATGGGCCTGAAATAATAATTATTGTAACATCCCATTTCTTTTAAGAAAAAAATATATAATAGACAAATATATATATATATATATAAACTTAATTATTTAGTTAAAATATAATTAGGTTTAGAAGATAAAATAAAATATTTTATAAAATAAGATAAATGATGAGTGGTTAGAGAAAAAGATAAATGATGAGCAGTTAGAAAAAAGATAAATAATGAGCAGTTAGAGAAAAGATAAATAACGAGTTTGTTAAAGATCCCACATTACTTAGTAGTATGACCAAATTAATGTATATAAGTGGGGACAAACCTCACTTCATAAACCGGTTTATGAGGTTGAGTTAGGCTCATAACACACTTCTGTTAGACTTATTAGAAACAGATGATGTGAATATTTTAAAAGATAAAGATATTGGAATGTTATTTAAAAAGATAATGTGAGGGTTAATAATCTCACCCAATACAAAAAGATTGAGTATTAGTGCATAGTATATACAGTTAAAATACATAAATTATAATAATGTATTTTAAATCTTACTTATTTATGGTAAAAAAATTAAATAATAAATATAATAGATAAAAGTAATTAGTATATAATTACAAGTATTTTTCAAATTTTGATAACTTTTTTTTTCCTTATTTTTTTAAATTTGAGTTTTTTTCACATGATTAATCAAATATTTTCAAGATTCTTAAACTCAAATACAATACTTGCAAAACATACTATCAATATAAAACTCTTAATTTCTACATTTAATTTCTATATTCAAGTTCAATCTATCAATTCAAATTATGAAATTTATGTATAATTTTTTTAATGAAATTTTTTTATATTATTTATAATTGGACATGTGTGGTTGAATTATTGTTTATAACAAATAAATATATATATATATATATATATATATATATTTATTTGTTAACAGTAAAATTCTAATGCATAATATATTTTCATTTTTTTCTATTTTTAATTTGTAATTATGTAAAAATTTATTAATAAAATAATTTTAAATATTTTCTAAAATTTGATAAATAAAAAAATAAACTGATTTATTTCCACATAATTATTCTTTTCAAATTTAAATATTTTTTATGTTTTATTTAAAGATATATTTAGGAGTCTCTAGTAGATTTCATATGCAGAATAGGGAATAGGGAAAAGGTAAAGGAAAAGTGACAAAATAAGGAAAGATTATACATGATCAGTTTTTTGAAGAAAAATTTTGTTTAATTTAAGGTTTAAAATTTAGAAAATAAATCCTATATCGAAATGTTAAGTTACGCGAGGCCTTGAAATGCTATGTTACGTGACGTCTTGAAATTCTATGTTATGTGATGTCTTGAAATGTTATGTTACTTGTATAACACTGCAAAAAAAAAATGAAAGTAAAAGAATTCAAATATAATCGCTTCATAAATAAAAAATTTTGAAACTAAGGAAATAAAATTTCAAAATAAAACTCTTACTATGAGTAATATTGCCCTACTAGAACATTGACGGTAGACTGTGAACCAATATACCGGTAAGTTCCCAAGAAAAAGAGGTGGGTCACTAAAGGACACTCTTAAATATCAAGTATTTCTTAGACATACACTTTTACACTACTAATGTATATCTAGTAACAATAATAACTCTTTTCAGATGTAGAAAATCAAATTAAATATTATTAGACCTTTAATTAGCCTTTATGAGTTCTTAAAGATAAAATCATAATAAACTTCAAAACAACTTCTTCAAAATAATCTCTTTATGTCCCGATATGCTTCATCAACTAACTCTTCTTTGTTCTCCTCAAACATATGTTCACCTATAAAAACTTTCAACCCAGACAAAAATACAAAAAATACAAATAGAAGAGTGAGGAATATATCTCACATATGTTATAAATACTTATAAGAAAATAGGCAAAACTAAACAACATCACGCAGATGCATGACACGTACCAATACATACTCAGTCATAAAGTCATTCCATTAACTTAAATGTATTAATGTTCTTATCTCTAAATGCATGTGGTACCATCCTAACACAAATACATATGAGTAGTCTAGGAGTACATGAACCGGATCTAAAGACCCTATCAATCCAGTCTCACCAAAACGAGTTTAACAAGAGCCAGTTGGGATAGTATAGTTTGACTATGGTTGCCCCTTATTTCAATTCTCAAATGAGAGGTTCCTTCTCTAAAATCCCCAAGATCAAGGTAGAAGACCATAGAGACCCTCTTTCATAGATCGTCCTTCATATATCGTATCTACCCCAAAAAAAAGTATGAATGAATGAAATATGTACACACAAATGCATAATTGTGTGTATATATTGTTGCAAATTGTTTATATTTTTTTAATATATACATTTATTAGTTTTCAATATTTGAATTAATAACAAGAAATAATTATGTGAATAAATAATATATTTTAAAAAAAAATTAAACAAAATTAAACAATATTCTATGAGTAAATATCTAATATTAAACCATAGGTATGTCTCAAAATTACAGGTTTCATAGTTATTATTTATATTAACCATTTTAAGTATTATATAATTTTATAAAACCTATTCTCATAAACTGAAATCTTATAAATTTAATCAACTTAATTTCATAAAAGAAAATTGGTTAAATTTGAGTTTTTAATTTTAAAAAGTTAATAATTAACATTTATTATAAGTAATAAATGAAAAGATACGACTTGAATTTGAATGGCTTGATTAAGAACATTAATAATTTTCCCAAAATCTATCTATAATGATAAAAATAACTGATTAAAACTAATTATGGATAATGATTTTGTATGAAGTTTTTATATTTGATGGATGTGATGAATGCATATAAATGTGTGGTTATGGTGAATGAATATAAATGTGTGGCTATGAAGGATTTTGTTTTGTTGAATTGATTCACTTTTGTTGGTATTATAAAGTAATTGAGAACATAAAACATTATTGCCAACTTATTAACATTTCAATGCATAATCAAGAAATAGACAACAAGTTTGTGACTTCAAAGCTTATGAATCACTTACCTGGTGATCTTTCATTCTCTATTCTTTCTAAACTTCCTTTAAAATCTCTAAGGAGGTTTGGATGTTTACGAAAATCATGGGCCATCTTATTTGAAAATCCTCATTTCATGAATCTTTTTAACAACAATTTGTTACCAAGTAGCATCAAAAGGGGGGGTGAATTGATGGAATAAAAATTAAAACTTTAACGTTTAATTAATTCAAATTTTAACCCTCTTGATTTATTTAGTCTAGCAGATATATTATAAAGCGCAACGAAAAAATAAAGAGATAAGGGAAAGAGAAAGATAACACCAGAGATTTATATTAGTTCGGGTTAAACCTTAACCATACGTCCAGTTCCCAATCACCTCAACCTGAGATGATCACCCACTCTCACTATCTTTAATTTATCACAATTTTACAACCACTAATCACAAGTGAAACATGCAAAATAGAAAATTAAAGATAAACCTCACTATCTCTTGAAACCCACAAGAGATTACCAACCATTCCTTGAGTCACACAACGAATGAAAACACCTTCCTTGAATCACACAAGGAATGACAACACCTTCCTTGAATCGCACAAGGAAAGATAACACCTCCTCTGAACAGCCTCAGAGGATGAACACAAAAACAATATCACCTGGAGTGAAGATCTCAAACTGTAGCACCTGCTCTGCTCAGAGATTCCTCAAGATAAAAGATTAAAGCACAGAAAGATATTTTCTCTTTCAAAACATAAAATTTTGTGACTCAAGATGCTCAGAGAAAAAGTATTAAGTTTTTCAGAAATATTGTTGCTTAGAATGTTTCAGTCAGGTTGTTTTTGAGAAGCCCTGATATGTTTCTTAAAAAGACAGAATTCCCAAATGAAATGAAATCTTTATTTTAATTCGAAATCAAATCATTTACTCTATTCAGAGCCTCACAACGTTCAGAAAATAAAATCAAAGATTTATTTAATTGTTGGAGGACAAATATTCCCAAATAAAATAAAATCTTTATTTTAATTTGAAATCAATATGATTTACTTTTTTAGAGCCTCACAACGTTCACAAAATCAAAATCAGATATTCCATTAATTGTTGGAGGATTTTTCGCAACATTTGATTTTCAAAAATCTCCAAGCATAATCGATTATGTTAAGGATATAATCGATTATTGCCGCAAGTAATACATTTATAAAATTCACATAATCGATTAGATAATCGATTAATGCCGCATTTCATTTATTTCCAAAATCCATAATCGATTATGTAATCGATTATTCCAGTGGTAAAATTATTCTTAGAAATATTCTAGAAAACATAATCGATTATGTTCTTCATATAATCGATTATTACAGTAAGTTTTAGAGTTTTTCCAAAAACAGTTTTCTAGAGAAAGCACTCTGAGCTGAGTGATGATTACCTTTTGATATCATTCACTCCCAACTATCAACTAAGTCTTCTATGTCTTTGAGCTTGCTTCCAACTTGAGTTTTCTTGTAAATATTTGAGCTTCCTTTAGTCTTCTTGAATTATCTTTGATGTCCTGATTCTTGATTTTCTTGATCATTATTAAAACACTTGAATTACATGAATAGAGTTGTCCAATCTTCAAATAATGCTAACATAATCTGGTAGCTAAGAATCTGTAAGGTTTGTCAAGATTAAATATATTTGAATAGAGTTGTCCAATCTTCAAATAGTGCTAACACAATTTCATATCTAATCATCATTCTTATTACGATGATACATCTGTCCTTTTACATTTCTCTACACCTTACGATTATAGATTCAAATCCTCCTTATTTTTACTTTCTGGTGAGAAGTTTCAAAATATGGATAAATTACATTTTCCAAATCCAATTCAAGAGGAAGGCCCTGGTAAATGTATAATTTTGGGTTCTTCTAGTATTAATGGAATTCTCTGCCTTTACAAATACAAATTTGACGAAACAGATATCTATTTGTGGAACCCAGCTACTAATGAGTTAAAGGTCATCCCTCCTAGCCTAGTTAAGTTTGTACCATATAATATGGTAGCTTGGTATGAATATAGTGGATTTGGTTATGATTGTGTTAGAGATGACTATAAGATAATTAGGACTGTAACTTATTTTCCAATAGATGAGGATGAGTGGATTACTTATGAATATGATGATTATGATGCCTTGGATCCCATATGGGAAATGTATAGCCTAAGAAGTAACTCTTGGAAGAAGATTGAGCTTGATGAACCATTTCTTATCTACCATGATAACTATATTGACAAACGATTGTACTTGGATGAAATGTGTCATTGGGTATGTTGTAATAATGAGGATGTTGAATATTTGGTGTCGTATGACTTGAGTAATGAGGTATACTATCTGACCCTGTGCCCTCAGATATATTCTTAGACAAATATGATAGTTTTAATATTTATTTAGTGATGACATACTTGTTTCACTTAAATGGGTCCATTACTATGATATTAAATTATCAAAATACAACTACCTTTTACATATCAATTTTGGGTGAGTTGGGTAAGAAGAAAACATGGACTACAATATTCGTTTTTGATACCTTACATTGTATTGGGCACCCTATTGGAATATGAAATATGGCAAATATACTATTTTCTACAAATGATGGTGAACTACTCTGCTTTGATTTAAGTACCCACATGATTGAGAAGTTTTTCAAATATAATGGTGACCTAGTCTACTTTGATTTAAGTATCCACATGATTGAGAAGTTTGACAAACCACCATAGAATATAATAATTTACAAAAAAAGTCTTCTTTCAATTGAAGCAATATATAAATAGTTTTTTTATTTACACTTTTGAGATTTATTATTGATTATTAGAATTTTCTCTTTTATACACCCAAAATGACTTCTTAATTTACCTATATTATAAATAATGTTAGCCTTTGATAATATGAATACTGTATTATAATTTTATTTTGAAGGTTAAATCTCTTTTTATTTGTAATTTAATATTGTTTCTAGTTCAAATATAATAATAATCTTTTACTTTGTAAGACATGTGTTATCATATAAAATAAAGGGGAACCTTTTTAAAGCTATGAAGGAGTAAACTAAGTGATTTATAAAAGATAGGTGTGTGTTAAAATATATTAATTAATATTTAAAAATTTCTACTAATTTATACTTTTTATGAAGATTGAATAGAATTCGAGAAAAATAGAGAATTGGTTATAGTTATATATTATAATGAAATTTTGTATCACAATAAATTTATAATCTCTATTAATATATATTAATTATATAATAAAAGAATAAGATTGATATTAGTTATTATAATTTATTTTGTAATTATAGTATAGATATTTTTATAAATATGTATTATTATTTCTTGAATTTAAAGAAAAATGAGGTTTCAATAAGTGAATCATTAACTTTTAGATGTTTTATTGATTTTTAAAATATTTTTTCAAATTTATATTATTTGAAATGCTTTAAACAAAAGAGTGGGTATTATATAAAATGTTTCTTATTTTATAAAAAGAAAATAGAAATCAATATTTTCAAAACTCTAACTTCTGTTTGATTTCATTTGAGTAAAATAAATTTATAAAAATTGTATTATATTTATTTCATGTTCTTTATATAACAAATTAAAATTTTATTTATTAAGATCAAGTAATAAGCTCGTGATCTTTCATTAATAAATATTAGGTTTATAATATATATATATATATATATATATAATATATTTATTTTGTTAGCAGCAAAATTCTAATGTATGTATGATATATTTTCATTTTTTTCTATTTTTATTTAATATTATATCTTTTAATAAATGGATTTTAAATAAAATCTGCATCATGAACTAAACTACTGAATCAATATGTTACTTGTGGTGTAAAAACAAAATTAAATTAAAGTTGAATGAACTAAAATACTGAATCAAAATAAATAATAAAAAAATATTATAATTAAAATTCTTAAAGCGAAAAGTCTATAAAAGAAAAAAAAAAATGTAACAAGGCAATCAAATGCTCTAGTAAGAAAATCAAATATAAAAACAACAATTCAAGATTTTATTCTAAATTTTTAATCATCTTGCTTCATATTAATCCATTAAATCCTTATAAAATTGTGTTTAAGAAAGACATTATAATATATTATCATTGTTGTTCTAAATCAGCAAGGAAACATTAGCAAGAAGAGAAGCTTGCATGAGAGATTCATTTTTAACTTTTAATGATTATCCATACATTTACAAAGAACATTAAAGAATTTAGAAAAAAAATAAGAGAGAATAAACAAGAACACCAATGGACATAAAACTAACCTTCTATTAACCAAAGAAACTTATAAAAAATAAAAAGTAGAAAACAGAATGCATAACCAAAAGTCATCTTTGTCTAACCGAAATTCAATACTAATAAAATATATTCTTTGCTTCTCAATCTATTTATAAGCTTCCAAAATTACATTAATGAATGGACCTAAAACAATAATTATCCTGCCCATAAAATTAACTACACTAAAACTACTCTGCAGTCACTAGATATGAACTTCTTTTATTCATAGAAAATCAGTCCTAGCTCCAAAAATTAATTATTCCACTTTCATATTAAAACCTTATGAATATAGAATCCAATACAAAAAAAATGAGCTGAATCGAACATTTACAAAAAAATTTCATAAATAAAACAGTAAAAAAAATCAATGCATAATATATGTAATTAAAATACATAAATTATAATGTAATTTAAATCTTACTTATTTATTATAAAAAATAAAAATAAATAATAAATATGATAAATAAAAGTAATTAGTATATAATTATAAACATTTTTCAAATTTTGGTAATTATCTTCTTTTCATTATTTTTCCAAATTTTAATTTTTTTTAACAAGATTTTATTAATCAAATGTTTTAGCAGAGGCTTAACAACGTGAAAATCCAATTTATGCTTTGTAATTCGATATGTGCGATGAGTTATGCTTTTGTGTGTACATATTTCATTCATTTATACTTCCTTAGGGTGATACGATCTATGAAGGAGGATCTCTATGATCTTTTACCTTGATCTTAGAGATTTTAGAATAGGAAACCTCTCATTTAAGAGTTGAAATGATGGACAATCACGACGAAGTTATACTATCCCAACCGACTCTTATTAGATAAATTAAATATTATTTATTTTTCAAAATTAATCATATTAATTTTGGTTGTGTGTATATTTTCAGAATCTGTTAAAAGTTTTAAAATGCAAGAATTCAAAATGTATTTGAAGTGCACAATACACCAATACTAAACAAAAAACAGTATTTTGGAGAGCTTCCTTCTCACTAATGTTTTCTTTTAAATTTTTAAAAAATATTTCATAGTCCTTTTCTAGAGGAGGATTTGTTAGATCACAAGAATGACACTTTTGACTTGCAATATATGTTATAGATTATGTAGCTTTCAAAATAGAGTGAGAATGCACTTATTTAAAAATTGAATTGCATTAAAATATGGTATTTCATAAATAAAAGTAGCAACAATTTACTAAATAAAAGGCTAATATCAAAGTTATGAAGCAAACTCTTCTAAAATAGAGGTCCCTAAATCAAGAGAAGTTTAAATTACATTTAGAAAACATGAAAATATTAAACAAATTATGAAAAATATGAACATAATAAAGAAAAGGTGCTAACCTCAAACGTTTTGTTATATGCATAAGGGTTATTAAGTGCAACTACACACATACAAACAACCTTTTCCCTTTATATTTTACCCTGTTAATTATTGCATAGCATTTAATAATGAGCAAAATGCTACTATGTATATAGTTACAATGAATTGCAAAAAATTATCAAGAACAAGTAAAAATGTATTGTGAAATAAATAGTTTGGTAAAAGAATTAAAATTAAGAAAAACTTCCATCTTTCATTTTCATAATATCATGATACTATCTCTGATAAAAAATAATATCTGTACTAACAAGTTCTTTATTTATACTATAAGAATAAAATTATTTATACATGAAATATTTTTTACAAATTTATTTTTATGGAAAAAATTAATTACGTATTGAATATTTCTACAAATTTATTTTTTTGGAATTTTTCATGAATTTGTTTGTTGAAATTTTTTCATAAATTTATTTATGAAAAAAAATTTCTATGAATTTGTTTATGAGAAATTTCCCATGAATTTTTTGTGAAAATAATCTCCTATTAACATTTTACCCACATAGATCTTAATATCTATCAACATAAATTAACACAACATAATTAATATAAAAATATAAGCATTACTTAAGCAAATTATATCTAAATTAATATTGCACATGCAAACTAACTAAGCAATTAAGATATGTGAAACATATAAAAGTATACATGTACATTGTCATTCAATTCACAAATACAAATCTCATTCTCAAGTCAAACAAAGTTTACTAAGATAAATATTAGTGTCCCTAGGAAGGTAAGATTGGAATATAGGATTATCTGACAAGAGATTAGGATTAAAGGTTTACAC
Organism: Macrotyloma uniflorum; assembly: GCA_016859785.1. Taxonomy (NCBI): domain Eukaryota; kingdom Viridiplantae; phylum Streptophyta; class Magnoliopsida; order Fabales; family Fabaceae; genus Macrotyloma; species Macrotyloma uniflorum. The sequence goes on along the minus strand of BDMB01000012.1, from coordinate 3,279,981 downwards.
TATCAGAGTCTCCATTAGATTATATAATTATTTTCATCATTGATAAGTCTATTACAAGTCATAAATCTCATTTTTAATAGTAGACATAAATTGTCTATGATACATAAACTAAATTTGAAACAATACAATACTTATTTGAATCAATCTTTCTATCTACATGAAATTATATTCACAACAAAGATAAGACATTGATATATATATATATATATATATATTAATAATAGTATATCTAATTTAATTAATTAATGTTTCAATTATAATATTTTCTCCTAATTAAATGAATTTGGGAGTGTTATATTACTATTAATATATGGTTATTAATATATCACACCTTACTAAAAAGGGTAGTGGGTTTGAGGGGGATACAATCAACTTTCTACAACTAACAAGAAATAGTTAAAACCGAAAGGCCATTTCTCTTACCTTCAATAATTGAATGCTAAAAATTGATGTATATACACAAACAAAAATAGCAAAGATGTTATATAACCGACCTATACCAATCATTATATATACATTACTAAAAATACTATATATACTAAATTTCAAAATAATTATAAAAAACCCCCACAACAATTAACAACACATTCTCTCCACAAAAGATCAAAAGAACCTTTAATTCTCCATATTTTTTCTCCATAACAATAAAATGAATTTGTCAAAATTTTCTCTTTTGGTGTTCACTCTTTCCTTGATTTTCATTTCTCATTCTCCTTTGCAGACATTAGGAGAAAGCTTGTATGAATCTTTATGTAATGAAGTTAAAGAGGACAAGGCTAGGTGCCTTGAAATTCTCAAACAAGATCCTCAAATTGTTGGGGCTAAAGACAACAATGAACTTTCCAAATTCATCCTTGAACTTGCACAAAAAAGGGGAATTGAGGCCCTAAATCTTCTAAAAGAAGAGGTGAAGAAAAACCCTTCAACATCTAGTAAAGAATGTGAAATTGCCTTCTATGATGAAGCTGTTAAAGCATTGAAAAGTTCATTCAAAAATTCATTGGGAGAATTGGGTGAGGAGGCCGTAGCATCAAGTAATGATGCTAAAGTGTCTCGTGATGGACCTTCAAATTGTGATAAGGCCTTGAAGGAAATGGAGATCACCAATCCTTCTCTTATAGCTTTCGACAAAGACATGTCATTGCTTGTCGAACTTGCAACTATATCCATGAAAAAGGCTCACTAAGATGTACAAAGTGTGACTAATATGTTATATGATAGCTAGAGGAGAGGAGTTGCAGAGATGTTTTAGCTTTCCAATGTTAAAGTGTAATGTGGAGGGAGATAAATAAATTAAACAATGTATTTTTCTTATATTTTTTATGAATGGAATCATGTAAATCTTTATTGTACTAATTAGTTCATTTAAATATTTTCTTTTTCTAATTATTTCAATCTTTTATTTAATTATTTAAAGGTAACTCAAATCACTAGTTATTTTAATTAGGGAAAAGTATTTCTAACATCTTTTTTCAATATACTTTATTTTACTTCTCACATAACAAGTTGACTTGTTTTTCTCCTTTTAAGAAACTAACTTCTTTAATTGTGTTTAGTTAAAGAATTTTAAAATAAAAAAAATACTAAATATTTAAGTTGATTTTAATTAAATTATATTCATTATGGTTACTTATGATAAAATAATTTAAATCTCTTATATTTTAAAATCTTAACTTGAATAAAGCAATTTAACTATCATAATATAAATAGAGAATTTCAGAAAAAAGGGAGATAATAAAGGAGAGGCGAAACAAACACTTAATGAGCAAAAAAATATATGTCGATGCACCATTTTTATTTTCTTCCCCATTTTTTAATTATAATTATTTTCTCTTTTTGTCTTACCTAGCCACCACCAAATCACCATCACCCATGCTAGTCAACACGTCAAATTGCCAGCCACCTCCACATTCCATCATCGGCAAACTACCACACACTACCACATCAACCACCATTTATAAAATAACTCAATTTCTATATAAAAAAAGAATTGCAACAAATAAAAAACAGTGAAACAAAAATTTAAATTATTTTAGAAACTTTCAATTAAAATTTAATAATTATATTAAAAAAGAGCTATTAATTTAATATTTTTACTTATGTGGAATCATTAACAAACTATATCACCTTAGATTATAAATTTTGCAAGTAAAAAGCAAGGAACATAAGGGAAAAAGATAAAAATATTATAAAACTTATAAAGAAATATAAAGATCATAGTAAAAATTTTAGTTTATTATTGATATAAAGTTAATAATAAACTATATGTAAATACTTTAATCATGTGAGAATGATAAGGGGACTAGAATTAATATAGCTAATATATAAATAAAATTTGATATAATACTAAAAGTGAACATAACAATGTGTAAAATTGCTTAAAATGATAAAATATTGGTAACATTTCATTTATTTTCCTAGAAGCATAGTCATGGAAGATAAGGAGAGAATCTTCCGCTAACAGATAGACCTTCTGTTTCATCTTTCTCAATTCTAGATGTCTTAAATTTCTGCAGCATCACTCCCATAATTATTGCTTTTAAGGAGGGAATGAAAATCTGTTTGAACAATGGAACCATGATAAATAAAGTGTATGTAGAAGCAAAAGTGGTACTTTAGAAAGCATTTTAAATAAAAGGGGAAGTTTAATATTTTCAAAAACCTAACTTTTTTTTTGTTTGATTGAATAAAATAATTTTATAAAGATAATATTGTATTTATTTAATATGGAAGTAGAATCATCAGTTTTCAAAACTTCGAATAATTTTTTATGCACAAATAAAATTTGTGTTTAGTGATTGAAGAATAACTTCAATTCACTTGAAATTATGGGCCGGATCTTTAATAATAGAAAGTGGTACTAAAATCATAAGACTGATGTTAAGTCTAAGGAGCAAATATTAGTCAATTAGTATTTTTAGTATTTTTGAGATCATTAAAAGTATTATATTTCTTAAAAAATTTAGATTTATTAGTCCAAATAGCTACATATTTAACTTATTGCTAGTGATTTTTCAGTAGAGTAGTTGTTGATATTCTTTTAATGAATATAAGTAGGTTGTTATATTTTTTTCTAACTTGTTAAATATTTTAGATATAAAAGTTACAAATTGTTTATTTTTTTTATTTTTTATATATATTTATTAGTTTTCAATATTTGAAAAAAAATAATTATGTGAATAAATAATATATTAAAAAAAAACTTTAAACAATATTTTACTATCCTGAGTAAATATTTAATATTACATCCATAGGTATTTCTCAAATAGGTTTCATAGTTATTATTTATATTAATATTTTAAATATTATATAATTTTATAAAAACTATATAAATTTATATAAAAACAATATTATATAATTTATATTAATCTTATAAATTTAATCAACTTAATTTCATAAAAAAAAAAGTTGCTCTTAAATTTTCTCAAAATCTATCTATACATGAATAAAATTTGCTCTTAAATTGATTTTTTAAAATTTTTAATCTTTCTAAAATCTATTTATACATAACACAATTCAAGATTTTTTTTACATAGACAACATCTCATGTAATTCTTTCCTAAAAAAATATCTATAAATAAAATAATAAAAAATTATTTTTAGAATAAAATATTGAATTGATATTTATTAAATATTGTATTCTATAATATAATAAAACCAATTTTCATACCAATAAAACTGATTTTTCTAAAAAAAAAAAATGGTAAATTATGTGACACTTTGCAATGTTATGCTACATAACATCTTGAAATGCTATACTACGTGACGTCTTAAAATGTTATGCTATATGACGTTTTGAAATGTTATGTTAAGTGATATCTTGAAATGCTATGTTTGATACATGACACCTTGAAATGCTATGTTTAATACGTGACTCCTTAAAATGTTATGTTATATGATGTCTTGAAATGTTATGTTACATGTCGCTTCCTTTGAGATTTCTTTTTTCCCAAATATTATTAAAACTTGGAATAAAAAATAAATAAGGTTTAGTGCCTATTTATATAGGTAGAGTCAGACTTTTGAAAATTAAATTCAACTGATAATACCTTTTAAAATATTAAAAGCCTTATATTATTTTTTAAAATATCAACAAAGCTTATATTATCTTTTAAAATATCAATAAAGTTGTGTTATCTTTTTAAAATATTGATAAGTTCACGATACCTTTTTAAAATATTAATAAACTCACAATATATTTTAAAATATTAATAACTTCACAATATCTCTTAAAATATTAATAACCTCTCAATATCTTTTAAAATATTAATAATCTCAAAGTATTTTTTAAAATATTAATAATCTCACATTATTTATTTTTTAACAACTCATCATTATCTTTTCTCTAATCATCTAACTTTATTTTATTTTATAAAATATTTTATTTTATTTTCTAAACCCAATTAAATTTTATTTAACTAAATAATTATATATATATATATATATATATATTTGTCTATTATATTTTTTTTTTCTAAAAAAATAGGATGTTACATAATTCAAATAATAACTCATCCATCAAAACATAGTTCAAATACTTTATGTTGCTTTTATTGTTGGGTTATTGGGCTCCCTTCGTATGTGGAGAATAGACCCAAAAATGGTCTCACTTAATTCAGTGGAGAGAGATTAGGAAAATTAGAAGAGTCATTTATAAGAGAGAGAAAAAGTCAAGTGAGAAGAAAAGAAGAGAGAAAGTTTATTTTAGCAAAAACTAAAATCTACTCTAGTTTTTTTCGTTGATGTGAGTTCGTTCACCGTCGGATCGGGCTGATTTTTGGACAGTGGGTTCAAGAGGTATAGTTCTTCATTCTGACCGTTCGGATCAACAATCAAAGGTCTGGTTTGGGAGAAAATAGCTTCGTATCAGCAGCTCTGTTTTGGAATTTTTATCTTTTTGCTTCTCATCTGTAAGCATTTGTGCTTAGTTTGTTTGGCTGATAGTAAACACCATTTGGTGTGTTTATTTGAGACTCTTCTATACCCTATTATTGATCATAGTGAATTTTTTCTTTGGTCTGGAAGACTCGTTGTTGTTACCCTTGCATTGAGGGGTTTTCCACGTTAAAATTGATTGTGTCTCTTTGTACCTTTGCATTCTAGTTTGCTCTATTTTATTGGTGCTCATAGCAGATTCTCGCAAGTAGTGGGATTGAATTTTTCTGCTGTGTTATTACTCCCTTGTTGAATTTTTGTTACTATTTTTTGGCTTCCCCCATCATAGTGGCATTATAGCTCTTGGTTAAGAGGTTGTTTGGCTTGCGTTAATGATGGAGGCACATACTAAGATGATTTCTTTGAATGGAGCAAATTATCACCTATGGAAGGGCAAGATGAAGGATTTTCTATTTGTGAAAAATTTGGATCTACCTGTCTTTTCTTCCAATAAGTCGTCATCCAAGTCCGATGAAGAATGGGATTTTGAGCATCAACAGGTATTCAGATTTATTAAGTAGTTTGTTGATGATAATGTTTATAATTTTATTGCCAATGAGACACGTGCGAGAAGCCTATGGGATAAGCTTGAGTCCTTGTATGCTTCTAAGTCAGGGACTAATAAATTGTACTTGCTGAAAAAATTTGTGGAGTTGAAGTATAAGGAAGGAACTCCTATTTCAAATCACTTGAGTGAATTTCAAGGGCATTATGATCAATTAGCAGGAGTGGGTATAAAGTTTGATGATGATCTGTTGGGACTATTCCTATTAAATTCTCTACCGGATTCGTGGGAGACATTTCGGGTTTCCATGATTAGTGCTACCCTTAATGGTGATATTTCTTTACAAATGGCAAAGAGTGGTTCACTTAATGAGGAGATGAGAAGGAAGACACAGGGTACTTCATCTTATCAGAAGTGTTTGTTACATAGAACAGGGGGAAAAATCAGAAGAAAGAACAGAAGGGTGGTAGAGATAAAAGCAAGAGTAAGTCCAGAGATCTCGGTACAAGAATGTGGAGTGTCACTATTGTCACAAAACAGGACCTACACAGAAGAATTGTTTTCTGTGGAAGAAAGAGAGTAGAGACAAAAAGGGTAAGCCAAGAGAAAGAGATCATGATGATGGTGATCGTGTTACTACTACTACATGTGGTGATCTTGTTTTTCTTCGTGATTATGACACTATTAATCTTGTATTTGATGAGAGCATGTGGATAATTGATAGTGGTGCTACACTGCATGTTACATCTAGGAAGGAGTTCTTCACATCTTATACTCCTGGTGATTTTGGAGTATTGAAAATGGGTAATGATGGGGTGTCTAAGGTGATTGGTGTTGGTGATGTTTGCTTGCAAACCAACATGGGAATGCAGTTGTTGCTTAGAGGAGTTAAACATGCTCCAAATATTTGCTTTAACTTGATTTCTGTGCAGGTACTTGATGATGTGGTTATGATAATCACTTTGGTTCTGGAATGTGGAAACTCACCAAAGGTAATTTGATTGTGGCCAAAAGGGAGAAAAACTCTAAGCTTTATTGGACAAAAGCTTTGGTTGCTAAAGACAGTGTGAATGCCATGTATATGGAGTCATCTTTGTGGCACCAAAGGCTTGATCATATAAGTGAAAAAGGACTTAATAGCTTAGCTAAAAAGGATGTTCTTTAAGGATTGAAAAATATAGAGTTGGAGATATGTTCTCATTGTATAGCTGGTAAACAAACCAGAGTATCCTTCAAGAAGAATCCTCCCTCCAGGAAGTCAGAGTTGCTTGAATTGGTGCATTCTGATATTTGTGGCCCATTGAAGGTAAAGTCTTTTAGTGGTGCACTTTACTTTGTTACTTTTATTGATGATTGTTCCAGGAAGCTTTGGGTTTATGCACTATAGAGAAAAGACCAAGTGTTGGAGAAGTTTAAAGAATTTCATGCTTTAGTTGAGAGGCAGTCAGGCAAGAAGTTGAAGCGCATTCGTTCTGACAATTGTGGTGAGTATTGTGGACCATTTGATGCTTATTGTAGACAGTATGGTATTGCACATGAGAAGACTCCTCCCAAAACTCCTCAGTTGAATGGTTTAGCAGAAAGGATGAACAGGACCTTGGTAGAAAGAGTTAGGTGTATGCTTTCTGAAGCAAAGTTGCCTAAGCATTTCTGGGGTGAGGCATTGCTTACAGCACTGCATGTTATTAATCTAAGTCCTGCAGTTGCTTTGAACTCTGAGGTGCAAGACAAAATTTGGTTTGACAAGAATGTCACCTATGATCAATTGCGTGTCTTCAACTGTAAAACATTTGTTCATGTTCCAAGGGATGAAAGATCCAAGTTGGATGTGAAGACAAGGCAGTGCATCTTTATTGGTTATGGTCAGGATGAATTTGGCTATAGGTTGTATGATCTTGTTAAAAAGAAGCTTGTTAGAAGTCGTGATGTGCAGTTCTTCTTGGAAGATCAAACCATTGAAGACATTGATACGGTGGAGAAGTCTACACCTAATGAAGATGGTGATGTGGCTGATGTTGATCCAATTCGGCTGCTTGTTAATGATTTGGATACTAATGTTCATAATGAGCAGCATGGTGATATTAATAATCAGCAGGTTGGAGATGGATTAGAGGTTCTGATTAGTGATGCTCAACATGAAGATGATATGGTACATGATGATGATCATGATGATGCACCTAAGCTACCACAAGTTCAACTCAGGAGATCTAACATACCAAAACAACCTACTAAGAAGTACTCTCATAATGAGTATGTGATGTTGACTGATGAAGGAGAGCCTGAATGTTATGAAGAGGCCATTAAGAGTGAAGAAAAGCAAAAGTGGCTGGATGCAATGCAAGATGAGATGAAATCCTTACATGATAATCACACTTATGAATTGGTGAAGTTGTCTAAGGGCAAGAGGGCCTTAGAGAACAAGTGGATTTTCAAGATGAAATAAGAGAGCAATTCTACACATCTCTCAGGTATAAAGCCAGACTAGTGGTGAAAGGCTTCAGACAGAGAAAGGGTGTTGACTTCAATGAGATTTTCTCACCTGTTGTGAGGATGACATCTATCAGAGCTGTGTTAAGTTTAGCTACTACTCTTGATTTGGAGGTTGAGTAGATGGATGTGAAGACTGCTTTCCTTCATGGTGATTTGGAGGAAGAGATTTATATGAAGTAACCTGATGGTTTCCTTGTTGAAGGAAAAGAAGACTATGTGTGTAGGCTACGAAAAAACCTATATGGTCTGAAGCAGGCTCTAAGGCAGTGGTGTAAGAAGTTTGAGTCTGTTATGTATGAGCAAGGCTACAAGAAGACTATTTCTAACCATTGTGTTTTTGTCAAAAAATTCCCTGATGATGATTTCATTATCCTGTTGTTGTATGTTGATGACATGCTTATTGTTGGGAAAGATGTTTCCAAAATTGACAGGTTGAAGAAGTAACTGGGCGAGTCATTTGCCATGAAAGACATGGGAGCTGCTAAAAAGATTCTTGGTATAAGTATCACTTGTGACAGAAAAGAGAAGAAACTTTGGTTATCACAAGAGCACTATATTCAGAAGGTGTTGCAAAGATTTTAAATGGAAAATGCTAAAGCTGTATGTTTTGCTGCTCAATTTAAATTGAGTGTTAAATAGTGTCCTTCAAATGAAGCTGAGAAGATAAATATGAGCAAAGTTCTTTATGCATCTGCGGTGGGTAGTTTGATGTATGCAATATTATGTACAAGACCTAATATTGCACATGTTGTTGGTATAGTCAGTAGATTTCTGTCAAATCCAAGAAGAGAGCATTGGAATGCTGTGAAATGGATTTTGAGGTATCTTCGTGGTACTAGTGGTTTGAGGCTTTGTTTTGGAGGTGATAAGCATACCTTGGTGGGTTACTCAAACTCAGATATGGCTGGAGACATTGATTCTAGGAAATCCACTTCAGGCTATTTGATTCAATTTGCAAGGGGAGCTATGGCTTGGCAAACGAAGTTGCAAAAGTGTGTAGCGTTGTCTTCTACTGAGGAAGAATTCATTGCACTTACTGAAGCATGTAAGGAATTGTTATGGGTGAAGAAATTCTTGCAGGAGCTTGGTTTTGTGCAAGACAAATATAAGTTTCATTGAACGGAATTGAATAGGGAATTATAATATAAGGTAATTGGAAAAAAAAAGAAAATAGCAGTTGCCAATCCAAGCAGATTGTCGAAGGTTCAACCAAAGGAGAATGAAAAGATGACATAAGGTAATAGAATTTCAAAAGACAAAGAAATGAGAGGAAGATGAACATATAGAATCCAGAGAGAGAAGGCTCATACAAAATAATCACATCTTCTCTTAATGATCAAAATCCCTTAAAAGCATATTCTCCTTGTGTTGCCTGGTACTTCTCCTCGTGGGCTTCTTTTGCAGATCCTCTTCCAAGTGGGCTTCTTTTCAACCAACTTTTTCTCGCAATCCATTCTACTTGTTACACTTGGTCATTTGTGAAGTCTAAACAGAGGCTTAGCAACGTGAAAATCTAAGTTATGCTTGGTCATTCGAGATGTGTGATGAGTTATGCATTTGTCTGCACATATTTCCTTCATTCATACTTCCTTAGGGGTAGATGCGATCTATGAAGGAGGGTCTCTATGGTCTTTTAACTTGATTTTGGAGATTTTGGAGATTTTAGAGTAGAGAACCTCTCATTTGAGAGTTGAAATGAGGGGCAATCACGACCAAGCTATACTATCCCGACTTATTCCGGTTAGACTTGTTCTGGTGAAAGAGTGGATTGATAAGGTCCTTAGACCCGGTTCATGTACTCCTCGACTACTCATTTTGCGTTGCGATGGTACTAATTGCATTCAGAGATAAGAGCATTAGAGCATTTGAGTTAATTGAGTTTGTGACTGAGTATGTATTGGTGCGTATGATGTGTGTGTTTAGTTTTGCCTATTTTCTTATAAGTATTTATAACATATGTGAGATATATTATTCACTCTTCTATTTGTATTTTGGTATTTTTGTTTGGGTTGAACACTTTTATAGGTGAACATATGTTTGAGGAGAATAAAGAGGAGTTGACTGAAGTATAAGTGTTCTATGTCTTGATTTCGTGATGCTCTAATTAGGTGTGATTTCGGGGAATAGAAAGATTATTTATTTTTAAAGAAGTCTATTTGAAGTTTATTACATTTTTATTATTAAGAATTTATAAAGGTTATTTCAATGCTTAATAATTTTTATTTCATTTTCCACATCTGAAAAGAGTTATTATTGTTACTAGATATACAGTGAGGTAGTATGAAAGTGTATGTATAGGAAAGTTCTAGCTAGGAAAGGCTTGGTATTTAAGAGTGTCCCTTAGTGACCTACCTTTCTTCCTAGGAACTTACTGAATGTACTGATTCATGATTTACCGTCGTTATTCTAGTAGACAATATTACTCATAGTAAGAGTTTTATTTTGAAATTTTAATTCCTTGTTTTCGTAAATTTGTATTTATGAAACAAATATATTTGAATTATTTTACCTTCATTTTTCATAAATTTTATATTTATTAATTAAAAACGTCATGGAGTATTGGGGTAGAAGGGTGTTACAATTATCCTGCCCATAAAATTAACTAGACTATATCTACTCTGCAGTCACGGGATGTGAACTTCTTTTATTCATAAAAATCAGTCTTAGCCTCAAAAATTAATTATTCCACTTTCATATTAAAACTTTATAAGTATAGAATCCAATAGAAAAAGAATGAACTTAATCGAATATTTAAAAAAAAAACTTTATAAATAAAACAGTAGAGTTTGATTAATCAAATGTTTCCTTAAACTTTTGTAGATTCTTAAACTCAAATACGAAACTTGCAAAAGATAATATCAATATGAAGTTTTTAATTTCTTACATTTAGATTCAACCTATCAATTCAAATTATGAAATTTAGGTATGATTTTTTTTTTTATAAAATTGTTTTATATTATTTATAATTGGACAAATATGTGGTTTAAATTAGATCTTTTCGTTGATAAATATTAGATTTATAATATATATATATATATATATATATATATTAACAGCAAAACTTTAATTCATAATATATTTTCATTTTCTCTATTTTCAATTTGTATCCATAAAAATTTATTAATAAAATAATTTTAAATATTTTCTAAAATTTGATAAATAGAAAAATAAACTAATTCATTTCCACATAATTATTATCTTTTCAAATTAAATATTTTGTATGTTTTCCTTAAATATATATTTAGGATTTTCTACGAGATCTACGATACAGAATAGATAAAGGAAAAGTGACAAAATAATGAAAGATTTTACATGATCAGTTTTTTTTAAGGAAAAATTAGTTTAACATATGGAAAATTTTGTTTAATTTAAGATTTAAAATTTAGAAAATAAATCCTATGTTGAAATGTTGAGTTAGGGGACACTTCAAAATGCTATGTTACATGACGCCTCAAAATACTATGTTACCTGACGCCTTGAAATGCTATGCTATGTGTGAGCCTTGAAATGTTATGCTAGGTGATCCCTTGAAATGTTATGCTAGGTGATCCCTTGAAATGTTATGTTACATGATGCCTTGAAATGCTATGTTATATGATGCCTTGAAATGCTATGTTACACATGTGGCTTCCTTTGAGATTTCTTTTTCCCCAAACATTATTAAAACTTGGAATGAAAAGTAAATAAGGTTTAATGCCTATTTATATAGGTAGGGTCAGACTTATGAAAATTAAATTTAACTGATAATAACTTTTAAAATATTAAAAGTCTTATATTATCTTTTAAAATATCAACAAAGCTACATTATCTTTTTAAAATATTGATAAATTCACAATATTTTTTTAAATGTTAATAATCTCACAATATATTTTAAAATATTAATAACTTCACATTATCTCTTAAAATATTAATAACCTCTCAATATCTTTTAAAATATTAATAATCTCACATTATTTATTTTTTAGCAACTCATCATTATCTTTTCTCTAATTACCTATCTTTATTTTATTTTATAAATTATTTTATTTTATTTTCTAAACCCAATTTAATTTTATTTAACTAAATAATTATATATATATATATTTATTTGTTTATTATATTTTTTTCTAAAAAAATAGGATATTACATAATTCAAATAATAACTCATTCATACTAGGATATTTATATGTTTAGCTCATCCATCAATACATAGTTCAAATATTTTAATTAATATTTCTATGTTCTATGAGTGTATATTTTCTGAAATAATATAAATATAATTAATTAATAATAATAAATAATCAAAAGAGAGGTTGTTGATCAAGTAGTTTAATACCTCTTTTAAGTCCTGCCTATCAAATACTTTATGTTGTTTACTGAGCTGACCAATTAGCTCAGATAAATAGATTATTGTATTATGTTGCACAAGACTTAAAAAATAATAATTTTGTTTTGTTGCTTTGAAATTTAACGTTCTTAATCTTTTTATATTCGTTTTTGTTAAGAATAGAGAAAACAAATTTGTGTAAGAAAAATTATTCATCTTATTGAAATGGAAGAGTTGACTTTTATAATAACTTTACAATAACAGAAAAATAATAAACCCAAAAGACTAAATAAATATCCCATAAAGATAGAGATTTATTTAATAAACAATAACGAAATCTTCAAATACTAACTAATAATTCTGAGCGTTTTATATTCTTATGTTTATAGTATATTTTTATGATATTATATCTTTAATTCATCACTCAAGACTTAAATATAAGATTCGATTTATTGGTTATGATGTTACTATGATATTAAGCTAATTGATTTATTTTCATTGTTTATACTATTTCATTATTTAGTAGGAGGAATATATAAGATTTTATGTCTCATATAACAAATATATAACTTATTAAGAGATTAATAAACAAATAAATAATAAAAAATTAAATAATAAATTGGTTAAAAAAAATACATAATAATTATTACTTAATAGGAAATAGAAATTAATAATCAAAACGTATTATTATGGAAAAATAAAAAGTTAAAGATTTAAATCCTAGGCTACATTTTATTAATCTTATTTTCATTTTTTATAAACTCATAAAAAATGTTAAAATTTATTGTAGAATAATAAAAAATAAAAAATATAAATTTTTATCATAAATAAGTATTTTTTTTTAAATTTGATAAGGGTTTTAAAAATTCTTTTATATATTATATTATATTTATATTTTTTAAATTTTAATTTTGAATAGTATCATGAAAGGAATGACAAAAAAAATCATTTAAAATAATCAAGGAAGTGTGATAGTTTATTAAGAAAAGCTACACATAAATCTTTCTATAAAAAAAATAATCCTTAAATTAAATGTTAATATAAAATGAGATATATAATCATTAAAATATATATATATAATTATTATTTTATATATATAATTATTTTTTCTTATTTAATCGATAATACAATTATTATAACTATATCAAAAATAAAAATGGGATGAGTTAATTATGAAAAATAATAATAATAATCATTTAAATGGAAATAATTCATTATATTAATTATATAATAAATCATAAAACATAAGTAAGATTTGGGACTATCTTAAAATCATATACTAATATCTTATGATATTACATTAGATTATACACTTAGACCAAAATATTATCACTATTTAACATATAGATAAGACAATTTGATAACATTATATCAATAATTTTTCCATCAAATCTTCACCACTTAATTTCAAAATTTACATAATCAATTAGTGAAGTTTCACATAATATTCAATCCATTTTATAGTTTTACTTACACATTTTACATCTCTACTTCATTCTTGTTTGAACAACCATCAATAACATTGAGTAAGAATTAGTTTATAACCCACTTCTCTTTTGTTAATGTCTTACTTGAATTAAATATCATCTAATCAAAAGTAAAAAATATTAAATAAAAAACAATGAATAATTATTATTAATTGAAAAATTAAAAATAATTCATAAATTATACAATAATACATATTTATAATTTAAATTAAATAAAAAATTTATATTTGTGAAATTAATTTGGAAAAACTTTCTTTCCTATAATATATATATATTATATATATATATATATATATATATATTT